>JAZKJV010000454.1:1200000-1667187 GCA_037367405.1 Ottelia alismoides | reverse complement strand
TATCGGAAATAGATTTCATTCAAGTTTTAACAACATTGAAATAACTTGTAAATATACACCAAGTTGAAGAACCCATTGTATGCACCCTCCTGTCGCACCATACCCTACCAGTACGAGGGTCTCGCTAGGGGGGGCCCAGGTTGGCCCCCCCTTGCGGGGATGCGGGGGCAGTGCCTCCGACCCGGAACAAAGTATATAAATAATAGATTGTTTTAATACTAGATGTAGCTAGATAGGTAGTGGAATCAAGCTTGCATGAATAATAACATTCATATATAGGGATATCGACGAAATATCGGCGATATCGGTCGATATCTTGTATTTTTTGTACTGAATCCATTCATTTCTGACCGATATGAGCCGATACGACGATATACCGCCGATATCCCTGTAAAAAGATATACACTCCGATTTTGATACCCCCAACCTCTCGATACCGATATATTGGCGATATATCGCCGATACGGCCTTCCATGCTTTATGTACATGCCATCCTTATTATTGGGATGATACACGGATGATGACTAGTGTTAAGATCTGGGTTGTCCAATACCTTTGAGATGAAATCTCGGAGAAGCCTCCTATATCTTAGGTCTGAAACTGTTCAAAACAAACATAAGAGGATATTGAGACTATCACAAGAAGGATACACCAAGAAGATATTGGAAATATTCAACATGGATAATTCCAAGAAATGCTTCCTTCCCTTAACACATGGTATTCACCTATCCGAAGGGATGACTCCTCAAATTGTTGACGAAAAGAAAGCCATGGTCGGATGCCCTCACGCATCGGTTATGGAGAGTCCAATGTATGTCGTGATGTGTATTAGACCAGATATCTACCATGGAGTGGGAGTGGTAAGCTGTTACCAATCCTACAATGGAGAGAAACACTGGACTGCAGTGAAGAGCATCTTCAAGTACTTAAGAAGAATACAAGACTACGTCTTGGTTTATGGAGATAATGATCTCTAAGTTTAGGGTACACTGATTCGGATTTTCAATTAGACATGGATAATAAGAAGTCAACTTAAGGGTTCTTATTTTTGTTGGTCAATAGTGCTTTGTGAGCTAAGTGTAGCAAGAAGCAGGACACTATGGCTATTTCGACAAAGTAAAGCATTATCGTGTAAGATGTGGCAATTACATTGGATGTAGTTAATGTTCACTTGAGGTATGCAAGTTTGTAACCGAATTTCAGATTCATCAAAGTCTTCCAGTATGCAGGATGAATAAGTATTGGGAATACTATGTGTCTAGACCAAGGAGGGAGCACCTTTATCCCATGGCTATCCTCTGGGCGGTATGGCGTGGAAGGAATGACTTACTGTTCTCTCGGGGCAAAGGTTTTATAAGGAGAACGTGGGGGTGTTTGCACAACGCATGGTAGAAGACTGGGTGTTGTAATGAAACTGTGAGGCTGGTGCGTGTTGTGTTTTTCTTCCTTGTTTTTTCTTTTGTTATTTTGGAATAAATTTTGATGGGGCGGACACCTCTGAGTGTTTCCCCCTACCTTTCAGACTTCAAAAAAAAAGTATTGGGAATACTCAGGGTTACATCTGCTGAATGGATCATCTATTATGACACTTCCATTCTGAGAGAGTGATGAAACAAGATGGATTTTAGTGGCTCCATTTAGCTAGATGATTTGTGATTTAATTGGATTAAATCATAATTCATTTGAATCCAATTTCCAATTCCAATACCAATTTCAATGTCCAAATATTGGAAACAGAAATGGTCATGGAAATGTAAGTATACAAGATCCTTCAGTTCATTTTTAAGCTCCAAATGGTTTGGACTTTGACTAAAAATGGTTAAGGAAGCTGGATTCAACCCACCGACACTTTCTCTAGCTCATGGAGACTGCGATGCATTTCGTTGAGCTCACTGAGAGTGTAAAGTGTTACAACTCAAGCTCAACATTCATAGGTGATAGATTTTTGCTAAAATATTATAAATTCTGAAATTGGATAGTTATCCACCTTTCAAGTCACTATACATGGATAGTATGATCTTTCCGACATTATCTCCAAGTCTGCATTTATATCTCATGAGTCCTAATTGGATTATGGCTCATACGTATTGATGTCAATATTGTAATAATAATAGTTATTATTGCATAAGGGACATTTTGTGAATAAGATTCACAAATATATCTCATTAATTAATGTGAATAGTGATTCACAATAATTAATATTTATATGGATATAATTCATGTAAATATTTATGTAAATATAATTTACATAATATTTTCAAGGCATGAAATTCTGTGAATTTGATTCACATTAATTTTGTAGATGTAAATTGGATTTTCATTTAATTTTGAGCTTATGAATATAATTCATAAGCTTTGAGGATTAATTCCATAATTTTTCCAATTTTGATAATGGGATTATCAAGATAATTAATTAGTAGATAAAAAGGCTACAATCTTAATTAATTTTAGTTAAGCTAAGTTGTTGCTTATTTATTGTTAATTAGTTAATATTAATTGGAGATAAAAAGGAGATAATCCTTATTGAATTAGGACTTGCTCTAAGCCTTTGGTTTAAAATCTAAGGGGACTAACACAGATGTTGGACGATGTTGGACATGTGTGTAAGTATAAAAGGAGAGCAATGCTCTCTCTTTTTGGAACACAATTTTGGAGAGCAAAAGTCCCTTAGAAATTTCGTGCCCCTTGAGATATGGAGTCTTGAGAGTCTCCATCTCTCATATGCCTCTTCTTGTTGCTCTGGTCGACGTTCGGATTCGTGGGAAGCAACACGATTCATCCATCCGCCCACGAGAGAGACTTTTGCAGACCGGACTTGATTCGGGAGGTTTCTTATTTTAGAAACTCATGCTTCAAAGGTAAACCATGATCTATCTCCATTATTCATTGTGAATATCATAAATTATTTTGAAAATTGTTTCCTTAGAATTTATAATTTGTGAATGCACAAATTATTGTGCTACATTTTCTAGTTCATACGATGAACTAACATTGATTTAGTAAAAAGTTTACTAATTATTCTGCGTTTCCATGATGTGTAATAAATAAATTTATACCTTTTTTTGGTTAAAAAAACTTTTACAGTTAACGCGTTGCACAGTTTGTGGCAACTTCTACTAATCACTAATTATAGAAGGTGGATCGAACTTCTGCTTGAGCGCCATTGTTTCTAGTTGGGCATGATAGATGCATATGCACCCATGTGAGTTGGATATGAGAATATAGTTAATTTTATTTCCTTTGTTTTAATTATTGGGAATATTTCTGTAACTTTCATCTTAAACCATAGCTTAAGGTATTTTTTAATCGTATGTGGACCTCTTAAACTCCTTTCCTATATAAGAAGGGTTAGTTTTTTTTAATAAACAAGTCATTCGTTCTTCCCACGGCTCCAATTTGGTGAGTTTGCTTAGTAAATTATCTTTTAAGTCATGGCTTGCATATATCTCGTTGTGGGCATATTCTGCTACTTGATTTATTAGATTCTTCAGTTCTTGCACTCAAAATTACTCATACAATGTTACACGTGGTGCAGCGTAGTCACTAATCACAAATGGTAGTAAAAATAAAAAAGATTGATAAAGAAAATCTTGAGCAAAGTGCTTCTGTGTTTTTCCCTTCTCAAAAAAGGTACTTTTGGTTTTACAAGGGAATTATTTCCTTTTAATTGATCGTTCATAATAGAACTATGAGTATTATAATTGATGGCTATAAGTTGTACTGTCCATGTTATTACTTTTCTAATATGGATGCAGGAATTACTGGAAGTCGAAGATGGAAACTCAAAATCGACAATTAACTTGGATCCGGACCTTGCAGCTTTGTTGCATAGTAATTTGGTTGGGAATGAACGTATTGCAGCTCATGAATTTTTTTCTTACTTTAGCAGCTTGCAATACTGTTATTCCAATTTTGACGAAACGGTTGTCTCCGAATATTGATGAGGGTCTGTCTGATGAGATAGAAGAAATTGATTATCAGGGCGAGTCCCCTGATGAGCATGCCTTAGTTGCTGCTGCTTCTGCTTACGGTTATACGCTTGTTGAACGTACCTCAGGACATATTGCCATTGATGCCAATGGGGAGAAACTAAGGTGAAATATTTCAAGCTCCATTTTGTACTTAATATGCCCCAGCCACCTCTATTTATGCAAATGCTGGCATGTGGGCAGTTTGCTGCAACCGCAAACTATGAATGTTTTTGATGTGATCTGTCTATTTATCTTTTTATTTGGTGCCACTTTATATTTTCTATTGAGTCCCCTCTTATTTCAGGGTTTTCTTATTCCGTACTTGTAATTTTCCAAAATGTCATATGGTTTCTCAATATATCATTGAAACACGAAAACGTATTCCAAACTACAGAAGCATGTGTACGCTGAAATTAGTATTTCTTCTCATTTTTTTAAAATTATTATTTTTATTGTGCGGAAAAATGTGATGAAGTCATTATTGGAGCACAGCTTTAAAGTATCCTATGGATATTGTTATGACAATGCATTACCGACCATACATAGAACTTATGTCATCAAATTTACTGAAAAGTCTCCTGTGTAATTTATATTACTATAATATCCTATGCAACAGATATTTATGTTTCCACGAGCCCAATGCTCTCAAGAAATTATGTTATACACGTGTAGAATTTATGCCTCCACCTTCATCGCCACATTATGCAAGCATACATATGGAGCCATTTTATGTCCTTTATGCGTGCATTGCAGCTGATGCAAAAGTATACATACCTACTTGCTTGGGGAACTGCATTTATGTCAGCATGAACTCATGGATATCAAAGCTTCTATTTTGATTTTAATATTAAATTAAAATGGTCGAATGACTAATAGAACTGCTTTTTTTTCTGTACTAATTATATTTTGTGCCTCAAACCAGGTTGGATGTGCTTGTTTTGCATGAGTTTGATAGTGTTCGAAAAAGAATGTCCGTGATAATCAGGTTCCCAGACAATACTGTTAAGGTTTTGGTCAAGGGGGCCAGATATTCAATGCTTAGTGTTCTGTCAGGCGTTTCTGATATAAAGCATGTTACTGAGAGACATTTGGCTGATTATTCATCACAGGGGATTGCGAACTCTTGTAATTGCTTCAAGGGATCTAAATGATGAGGAATTTGAGCAGTGGCAGGCGAGGTATGGGGAAGCAAGCACTTCGTTAACTGAGCGATCACTTAAGTTACGCCAAACTGCAACTTTTGTAGAATGTAATCTTAAACTATTAGGTGCTACTGCAATTGAAGACAAATTGCAGGATGGCGTGCCTGAAGCCATAGAGTCCCTGAGACAGGCAGGAATTAAAGTTTGGGTTCTCACAGGGGATAAACAAGAAACTGCTATTTCGATTGGCCTCTCGTGCAGACTCTTGACCAAGGATATGAATATGATAATCATCAATGGTACTTCAGAGGATGAATGTAGAAAGCTTTTGTCAGAGGAAAATGACCAAGCATCATATTGGGAGTAAGTGTTTGGACAAAAAGAGTTCCAACTCCAGTTCTCATGGGATTTATGAAAATGTACAAGCGGCCAATGACTCAGTACCTGAAGACGTGCCACACAAGGTGAAAAATGCTGCTGGTCCTGATGACTCGTTACAAAAGACTGGGAGTCAAGAAGAATGGCACAAGGGATTCTTCATTGGCACTCATAATTGATGGAAACAGTCTGGTTTACATTTTAGAGAAAAGATCTAGAGGAAGAGGTATGATCACTCCCAGCTTATGTAAATTTAAGCTACAACCAATTACGTTCCTACCCTACTTTAGTCATGGATATATTTCTTGTAAGTCAAGGTAGAAGAGTCATGGTATACCCACCAATGAATGCTGAAACTGAAACCAAGCTTTTTCTCATATTTAGGTGTCTATTTCTGGATCAAACATGAATTTAGCTCTAAATAGTTCGTATCATGCTGATATTAACCTTGCAATACATTTCCATCAGGGACTATCCAATAGCAATAGTAACAACAACAGCCAGTGCTGTTACCCTCTCCTCGGTGAGGCAACAAACGACATCATTAGCTGCACATTAGCAACGACGGTGACAACAACAATGGCATCAGTCAGGGAGGCCACAAAAAAATGGAAAGCCCAATACGAAAATTATTGTCTATTAGGCATTATGGGGGTTTGTGAGCATAGACCAAGTGCCACCACATCTTCACATCAAACAGATATACAATACCTTGGGAGCATTATAAGGTCTACAAACCCTTTTTTACTGCAGATAGGTTAACTGCCTAATCCAATCAGTTAGTTCGAGTACTCTATTCGGTGTGTTACCGAATAGAACAACTCCGGCCGACTAAGTGACTGTCTAATGAAGAAATAATATTCTATTATAGTGTTGTTTGGGGGTTTTCATTCTTTTCTTTCATTTAAAGTAAAAGTTAGATGTGTACAGTTGCATTGTAATTCAACGGGTACTTTTATCTTGATTATTGTTAATTGATGATCAGACATGTATAAATATGCGAGCTTTTAAGCAAGACATAATTTTATATTTAAAATAATAAAAAATACCAAATCGAATATTTCTGATTAGTTTCTGCATTGTAATTTATTCTTCTTTCTTCTTTTCTAACAGATTTTAGAGCAGTTGACTCAGTTGGGGCATGGGGTGGGTTTTTTCTCCGGTTGGAGCAGTGGCAAATTTGTGTTGGTTGAGGATGAGGCTGGGGGTAAGCATTCTATTTCGACATTGATCCAACGGAGAGCTGATGGCTCGAGGGTTGTGGTTACCAATGTATATGGGCCGTCCAACGGTGCGGATCTTTGATTTGTTTGAGTGAAATACCCCTTCGATGCGTGGTTAGTTGGAGGTGACTTCAATGTGACTCTCCATCCCGATGATACACCGAGAATGCAGGGAGGGGCATATACTAGTTTGGAGGTGCTTTCTTCTCTTATCAGTGAATATGTGTTGGTGATAGGTGATGTTAGTGCATGTCGGTGCATGGAATGCCAGATTGAGATCAAGCATTGATATTTACAGATGTTGATTGAGGCGATGTAGCTCTTCCCTTTGGCTTGTGTGTGGCCACTCCCACGGGCTCGCTCGGACCATACTCCTCTTTTGTGGTCTTCGGGTGTGGACGCGATACCAAGGACTTTCTTCAAATTTGAGCGTGCCTGGATGCTTGAGGGTGGTTGTCGCGAAATGGTGACGAATTTTTGGAGGGAGTGTCAACCAATTGGGTCGGCCATGGCTCGATTGGGGACCAACTGTAAGCGTTTCAGAGACACCTTTAGGAATTTAATAGAAGGATTAGGGAGCAATGTCATAGTAGAAGAGCTTTGGCACACGAAGAGGTTATCATACTAGATTTTATTGAGGATGAATACGAGTTGACAACTGAAGAAATTGAGATGAGGACCACACAATTGCAGGACACTTAGAGGGCACGAAGGAGCTGAATGGAGACAAAAATCACGACAATGTTGGCTTCACGAGTAGGGTGTTAATATACATTTTTTCCACTCTGTAGTTTATGGAAGATTGTCGGGAATTACATCCATGGTATTACCGTTGATGGGGTGTAGGTTCACGGTGAGATGGAGGTGGGTAGGGCTCTTCCCGCCCATTATCATGCTCTTAGTTGGAGGACTAGACATGCAAGTTGGGGTTGGCAAGGAAGGGGTGTGAAAGTTTCATCCCCCATCGTGACAGATTCAGTGGTTGTTCCTTTTGCTAAGGGTAGAGGTCAAGAAGGTGATGTGGCGACTGAATGCAGATGGAGACATGGTCCAGACGATTTTTCCGCATTTTATAGCGAGTC
Organism: Ottelia alismoides; assembly: GCA_037367405.1. NCBI lineage: Eukaryota > Viridiplantae > Streptophyta > Magnoliopsida > Alismatales > Hydrocharitaceae > Ottelia > Ottelia alismoides. Next base: position 1,659,391 of record JAZKJV010000454.1, on the reverse strand, counting down.
CTGGGACATTGTCAAGGAGGATGTTATTGCGATACTGTAGGAGTTCAGTCAAGGAATTTTGGGGTTTGAGTGGTTGAACAAGGCTCTCCTCTTTTTGCTACCGAAGATGGAGGTACCAAGCAGATTGGAGGATTTTAGACCCATAGCACTTTCCAACGCCATTTATCTAATTATTGCCAAAGTCCTTGCAAATCGGTTGCATGGTGTTCTAATAGTATTTTCTCCAATAAGCAGACTGCATTTGTACCAGGTAGGCATATGGTTGATGATCAGGTTCTTGCTTCTAAGATGGTACTAGATTGGAAGAAAACACAAGGGAAAGGTTTGTTGTGGAAAATAGATTTCTCCAAAGCATATGCCTTTGTGGATTGGTATTTTTTTTGGTTGTCGTTGCAGGGAAGGGGTTTTTCGGACAAGTGAATTGCATGGGCGAAGAGATGCATTACGACGACTAAATATGTAGTGCTTGTGAATGGGCGTTCGAAGGGGGGCTATTTTCAACCCCAACGAGAAGTGTTGTGGGGTGTCCTTGCTATCGGTCCTGTTTGATATTGCTGCGGACGCATTAGCAGTTATGATGAGGCTGGTGTCAAACAAAGAACTGTGCTCTAGCTACATTAAGGATGATATTTCTGTCCCTGTTCTTTAGTTTGCCGATGATACCATGATATTTCTTGGAGGAGAGGCAGAACATGTATGACACACATCTTTAAATAAAAAAAATGTATGACACACATCTTGCATCATGGATATTTTTGGAGACATCTCTGGCCTACAATTCAATCGAGAGAAGTCGGTCTTCGTTCCATTCAGGCTTACACAAGTAGAGATCCACGAGGCTAGTTTGGCTCTACGATGCGCCTGTAGGTCTCTCCAGTCTCATACCTGGGTCTACCTTTGGTTTCGGGACGACTTCGTTCTTCCGAGTGGAGATCGATTCTCAACATATTGGAGAGCAAGTTTTCAAAAAAAAACATATTGGAGAGCAAGTTGGCTGGTTGGAAGGCGAAAGCATTATCTCGAGGTTAGAAGTTGGTGTTGCTCAAGAACATTATGTTAGCTATCCCTATTTTCTTCTACTCCACCAAGCTCCTTCTGGCATGTGTTCGGTCGAAGATTAAAGCTATGACGGGGCATTTTTCTAGGCAAATGGAAAGCTGGTGAACGATATGATACATCACATTAGTTGGGAGACTATAACGAGACCTAAGAGTGAGGGAGGGGTGGGGATTTTGAAGCGCAAATGCATGAATAAAGCCTTTCTAACTAAGACAGTGTTTAGATTATGGGGCTATTTTAAGGATTTGGCTACCGCATGATGCACACTATCTATGGTATACATGGTTCCTTATCAATGTATAATGTACTGATACCCTCCCTTTTGTGGCAAGGAATTATGAAGGTCCTTCCGGAGTTGGTTGAGTTACTTAGGCTGGTGGTTAGTCGCAGTGAGATTTTTCGTTTCTGGTTGGACAATTGGACATGTTCATGTACTGTGGGGGAACGATATCCATGTCTCTTCGCACTTGCAGAGAATCAAAATGTGATGGTTTGTCTTGTTTGGACAACTGGTTTTTGGACTCCCACCTTCACTATGGAGTTTTCGAGCAGGGATTGGCTGATTTTTTGGCGATGCTCGATGACCTCGCAGATGCTGGGGAGATCACCCATGGTAGAGACTACTTTTGATGGGCCAATGGCATGTTCTCTATCAAAAAGGCCGACCTCTTCTTTGCTCGTAACCATGACACGAATTAGGAGGATGTGCCATTACAGAATAATATGGCGCAGTAGGATTTCATAGAGGATTAAGGTTTTTTTGGCTCGCTAAACACGATTGTTTGCTTACAAAGGCACATAGGGACAATATCCTAAATACAGGTGACCTGGTATGCAAGAGATGCAGAGAAGAAAATGTGAATATTGACCATTTACTTTTTAGATGTGGACTTTTGGCACTGGTTTGGGATGGGGACAGGTATCACATGGCTTAGAACTGATAATGGTTCATCTTTTTGGAGATTCATAAGAACGATGCGTAGCTATTCACATGAGGACAACTCTTTTGCTTTCGTGCTTTCCTAGGTCATTTGGTGTGCCACCTTAGACATTTCTATCTGGAAAATGTGTTGGGACATTATAGGGCTCTTGTTTTGTCCTCATCATATATATAACGGTTTGACTTAGATATATAATATAATTTTTACGGTGTGTTCAACTCGAGATTCTACCCTCTTTTCTTTAAAAAGAACAGATATTTTTCATGCAACGACTCTTCCAATTGAATATCAAATACCAACTTTTGCAACATTATTACTGGGGATTTTTGAAGTCATGCTATATGCTGATGAGCTACTCTAGATTAGAATGAGCTCTCCGGAGATGGCTTGGATTGTGGCTATGGATTTTAGCGTTACACTATATGTGGAGGACATACCGAAGGGGAGAGGTGCACATAATCTAGGGTTTGCTCTTTTTGGTGAGGTTGTGGAGGAACTTGCACTGGAGGTCATGGATACTGCTAACTGTAGATACACTTGGAGGAACTCCTCATCACGGTTACGAATCGATCGTTTTCTTCTATCTGTTGAGGCATTGTATATGTTCAATTTGGCTACTGTGACCTCACCTCCCTTCCCACGTCAAGGTCAGATCATACACCACTATGTTTTGATTCTTGTAGCCACATGGGTTCTTCATCATACTTAGATTCGAGCATTGTTGGTTGTTGGATGCGGGCTTCCATGACATGGTGTGCTCTTTCTAGTCGGAGTTGAAGGTGGAAGGGTCGGATACGGTAATGTTTGCGATGAAGTTGGCGGCATTGTGGTGCAAACTTGCGGAGTTTAGAAGGGACACCCGAGCTGAACGTGAGTTGAGGAGGAACCAAGCGCTGGTCGAGTTGGGGAGATTATACTCGGCGGAGGATGAGAGGGAGTTGGGCGAGGAGGAGCTCATGAGCCGAGGGGTATTTAGAAAATTTTGGAGGAGGATCAGATCGTGATCTCGAATGGCGGCAGAGATCAAGGCATGAGTGTGACACCCGAATCCGAATAACCCGAACCTGACCCGATTAAGGTCCATTTGATCCGATAAAACTATCGATCAATATAAATAATCTGAATCGATTAATATATTGTAGAACAAAATTCGTTTGGGATTAACCGATCAGAAATCAATTACACTGTAAAACGTGCCACCAGAAAAGCCGTGACGTAATTGGAAATCGTATAAATAATTCGAGATCATCATAAAATTTGTCTCGACAACATAATAAGACCAACAAAATCGATCGTTCGTCAATCGGAGGTCGTTTGATCATTTAAATCACAAAAAATGATCAAAAATCAAGATCGTATTTCGCCAGTTTCTGTATCTATCTTGGATAAGAAAAATATGAAATTGATATCGTCAAGGTTCAGAAATGAGATATGCAGTATTCATTCGGTCATGTGGTCGAAAGCAAGTAAGCGGATATGCAGAGGAGTATACGAAGGTATATGCGGTTTATAATATTTTAATTTAAAATATTATAAAATACAACAATAAAATGTGATTATATAAAAATTGATAATCTAAGAAAATCTAAAATCAATAAATTCAATAAGATAATGTAGTCAATTAGATATATAATTATGATATTATAAATTGATTATTTTTTAGTGTGTATTTTGAAGTTAATGCGTATATATACATGTACAAATTTTGGTTCAACAGGGAACACATGAATTCTATAAGAAAAGCTTTGATGTATATATAGATCCTATAGACAACAAAAGCTAAAGAATAATCATAGGTATACAAATCATACACCTAAAATTACACACACAAACACGCACACGCACGTGCGCACGCGCTCGCACGCACACGCGCACACACACACATCCAAGGGACAAAACTTGTTGACACAAAATATAGGGAAAATTGTATTTGCATAATAAATTTATTAGAAGCACAAAATGAAAGTGCCAGACTGTTAGTCAATTATTTTATGTTTTATTTGAAGAATTAGAATGAATTTCATTAGAAAATTCAAAAAAGCATTAAACAATTCATTAATAAGTGTTGAGAACAATGGGAAAATGGATATAATAAAAAATACCCTTAGATTATATTCTTAAATGCAACATATACGAGAATAATGGAAAAATGCATCTATGTAAATGATGATGTAAGAGTTGCTCGAAAAAAATTTGAGTTAATGTGTCATCCATATGCCATTAATTAACATGAATCTTGTCAGTATGTGGCTGCATATGCCGCTGCATATGCCGCATTTGCGGATCGCATATTGCCGTATATGGCATATGTGCTTCGGTCAAGTGACCGAATACGCATATGCGGCCGCATGAACCGCATTTCCGAACACTGGATATCGTTTGATCATCATTCATAGACGATCGAATCAAGCCATTTTACATCTGAATCCGAGATTTGAGGTGCATATATGAATGACTTTGGTGTCCCAAATAAGTGAGAGAAAATGGTTTAAAAATAAAAAAATAAATAAAAATTTAATTTCAGAAATTACAGTACACCAACAACTCTCCACTTGCCTTTTTCTTCTTCCACTTGGCAACCCTCCAAGGCTCCCCTCTCCTTATTTATAACACCACCTCTTTATTTCACCCTAATATCCCCTTCAAATCTCCACCGAAGGATCCCCCAACCCTCCTCTTTCCTGCTCAAGCTGTTGCCCAAGCAGCTGGACAGCTAGCTACTGCTGCCATTTCCCCTTCGTACCGAGCTGCTGCAAACTGCTGCACCTGTTGTTGCTGTGTAGCTGCAGCTGGGGCAGCTCTCCCTGGCCTGGAAGCTGTTGGAACCCCTTCCATTTGCTGGTGTAATTGGCCCCAATTGGAGCTGCTGCATGCTTGAATCCAACCATTTGATCCAAGCCGCTGCTCGCTTTTGAAGCCACTGCATGCTATTTTGATCTCCAAAATTAGAGATCTTCAAGGTACAATCCTCCTCTTGCTGCCTTTCATGTAAATTAAGACCAAGTTCAAAACCCCTAAATCAGCCCCTGATTTCATCTTGAAAAATTAAAATTTTGAGGGTGAATTGCATGCTAATAAACCTAATTTCAGATCATCATATGCTCCAGATTTTGATGTTCAAAAAAATTAGAATTTGCATCCATTTAGATCTAAATTAAGATCATCATATGCTAGGTTTTTTTATAGTTAAAGATGAGAAATTAGTGATGTTTAGCATGCATTGAGTCTAAAATTCAGACCACAATAGCTACAACTTTCATGCTTTAATAGTGAAAGATTAAGAATGAAATGCATACGATTTCAGTCTAAAATTCAGACCACAATAGCTATAGTTTTTATGCCTCAATTGTGAAATATTGTGGATAAAATGCATATGATTTGAGTTTAAAATTCACATCACAATAGCTACAGTTTTCATGCCAAAATTTTCAAAGATTGTGGATGAAATGCATATGATTTGAGTCTAAAATTTAGACCACAATAGCCACAGTTTCATGCTTAAATTTGAAAAGATTAGGGATAAATTGCATGTGATTTGAGTTTAAATCAAACCACAAATAGCTACAGATTTCATGCATAAATTGAGAGACTTGGGGGTGATCAACATACCAATTAGACCCAAATTGAGATCACTTATTTAGCTACTAAGTTCATGATTTAAAGATACGATTTGAGAATTTAGTGTGGCATTGAAGTTAAATTCAAATTTAATAAGTAGTTCTAAATCTCATGATTTAAAGATAAAAAGATTTGAGGAAAATTACATGGAATTGAACTTACATTCAGATTTAATGAGTAGCTATAAATATCATTTAAAAAATGAAGAAGTAAGGTGTCTTGGCATGAAATCAACTCAAGTCTCATATTACCAATTAGTTATAGAATCTTTGATTTAAAAAGATAAAACATCATGGAGTTAGCATGTAATTTGCCTAAAATATATCAATATTTACTTTAAGTATCATAACCTTATAGTAGAGATTTGAAATACACATATTAGAATATTAATATCGTTCTTTTATAAAGTCAACAAATGATTTCCTACAGTCATTATGACTATTGATCCACAATCAATTTATCTTTGAGTATCATCTACTAATATAGATAACCATTGATAAAATTATGGACAAAAGACCTAGATATGTACAGTCAACCACATTAAGAATTGAGAAAGAAATGAGTAGTGAAGAAAGTGAAAATGTTGGGCAAATTACATAATAGAGACGAAAGGAAATAGAAGTACATGAAATATGAAAAGACAAATTATCTCTCAACAATAAGTGTCCGGGGAAATGATGTATAGGATAAAGTATCGATATCAATCGATATCTGATACTAATATATCATGGTATTTAAATCCTTATCTGACCTTGGGTAACACCTGGTGGTTAGGGAGAGTTATTGGTAGTTTGTCTCGGGTTAATGTAGAAAACATAGGCTAGGGTTCAACTCCCATGAGGTTTATATGATGGTTTTTTATCGTATCGCATCTAAACAAGTCTAATTTTTCATAGAAATTTCTATCGAGGTTAGGGAAGATGGTATGGCTCTTATGGAGGAGATAAGAACCAAGGCTTTCAACCGCTAATTGATCCCTTATTTTCCCACTACCTAAAGGTATGCGACTGATAGAGTAGAAGTAATGTTGCAAAAGTTGGTGTTCAGTATTCGATCGGAGGGATAACTGAATAAAGAATAAATAATTTTCATGCGACTATTAAGAATTATTTGATTATATTTTTTATGTATTTTTATTATAAAAGTTATTTCAAATTTATACTCTTATATATATGATCATCAATTAACAAGGTGAAGTTCCAATTAAATTTTAAGCAAAGACAAGATGCACAATTGGGTGATTTTAATACCAAAAAAAGAGGCAATGCATCATTACTTTTATTTAATCATGATAGTTGAAATCATTTTTTCAAAAATACACCATAAGGAAATTAAGATGAAGCTTGACTTTTTGGTGATATAATAAATCATAACTTGTGAAAATAAAAAAGAAAAAATATATTTTTCAATGATTTAACCAGCAGAGATCGAATATTGACTGGATATTGATTATTCAATCAGTTACCCCTTTGCATCTTATAGTCGGACCGACTATTTAGTCCAGGTGGTCGACTACTGCAATAGCAGGTGGAGGTCTTTAGATTCAATGCGTTGGCTAATGCAGTTTACCTCATTGTGCCCAAGGTGTAACCATCCTACTTAGAGTGGTACTGGATTTCATTGTGTCGTCGTAGCATCCGACCTTGAGACAAAGCAACATTGTGACCTGCTATGCTCTATGGATCTAAATGTTGGCTTGTGAACCATATACATGTCTAGAGAATGGCAATACCAGAATGAAAATGCTAAGGTGGATGTGTGGACACGCACGTAAAGATCAAATTTGAAATGGTGCAATCAGAAGGAAAGTTGATGTAGCTCTGATCGAGGATAAGATGCGAGAAAATCACCTGATGTGGTTTGACCATTTGCAAAGGAGGTCAACTGATGCACCGATGATGAGATGCGAGTTTTGGGATATTGAGCCGGTTAAGAGAGGGCGAAGAAGACCCAAGAAGTGTTGGAATGGGACTATACGAAGGGATCTTAGTTTTTTGGATCTAAGATCGAGAATGACCTAGGATAGATCTGAATGGAGGCAAAGAATCCATGTAGCCGACCCTACTTAATGTAGGAAAAGGTTTTGTTGTTGTTGTCGTCGCATCATTCAGCCTGCATTATCATCCATTAGTTATTCGGTAGTGTTGTTGTGGCTTCAGAGGTTACTGTTGATTGGAGGAGACATAAGACTACATGGACGCTTTGGAAAGGTAGACTTTTCTAAAGCGTATGATTGTGGATTGGAAGTTTGTCTAGGATTCACCTCAATGAAATGGTTTCCTGGACATGTGGATCACTTGGATCATCTTTCGTGTTGGTTAGTGGCTTACCAGAGGGTGGCTTCTTTCAGCCATAGAGGGGGATTATGCATGGGTGCATGCTTGCTCCACTCGTATTAGTCCTGGAGGCTAATGCACTATCTATTATGGATAGGTTTGTTGCTTATGGAGGTTTCTTCAAGGGTTTTCTCTAGAGATGAGATCTCCATCTGCGTTCTTCATGATGAGGATAATATAGTTTTTCATCTAAGGTGGGGTTATTGAATGCAAGACAATTAGGGTTGTCTCAGACATTTTCGGTGACATCTCATGCATGTGGACATAGCAGGCCATATCGCGATATATGATGGGAGAAAAGAAAAACATGCTTTAGACGTACCCGAGGGGTCTCTTATATAGGAGAACTACCCTGGGTTAATTACAAGATAAGTACACTGAGAAAGAAGAAAAAGAGATAAGTACTATATTTTATCTTAACACTCCCCCTCAAGCTGGAGCATATATACCTATCATGCTCAGCTTGGACCAACATTTCTGAAAAAAAATTCGTGCTAGAGCTTTGGTGAAGATATCTGCTGTCTGATCTCCTGTAGACACGTGAGCAGTAGATATGAGCCCCTTCTGAATAAGATCTCGAGTGTAATGACAATCTACCTCAATATGTTTCGTTCGTTCATGGAAAGCAAGATTATTTGCAATGAATAAAGCAGCTTGATTATCGCATAATAGCTGCATAGGAAGAGGAACATCTATAGAAAGATCAGTCAACACGGATCTAACCCACATCATCTCTGTGCTCCCTTGAGCCATAGCTCTGTATTCTGATTCTGCACTCGATCTGGCAACTACAGTCTGCTTCTTGCTTTTCCACGAGACAAGTGAGTGACCAACAAAAACGGCAAATCCTGAAGTAGACTTTCTGTCTGTGGGGCACCCTGCATAGTCAGTATCTGCACACGCTGTTACTTCCAATGAGCTGCCCCTACTGAATATAAGTCCTGAACCAAGTGAGTTCTTCAGATATCTCAAGATCATATAGATTGCCTCCATATGGGTCTTTCTGGGACACTCCATAAATTGGCTAACTTTGCTTACGACAAACATAATATCAGGTCTTGTGATAGTTACATATAGGAGTTTCCCCACAAGCTCCCTGTATCTCCTGCTATCAACTTCTTCCGTGTCATCATCATACAATTTCACATTTGGATCCATAGGCGTCATGGCTGGCTTGCACCCAGTCATACCAGTCTCAGATAGTAGATCCATGACAAACTTCCTTTGGGTCATTACTAGACCTTGATGATTTCTTGCAAATTCCAATCCCAGGAAGTAACGAAGGGTGCCAAGATCCTTGGTCACAAATTCTTTGCCTAAAAACTTCTTGGAAACCTGAACGCCGTGAGCGTCATCTCCTGTTACAATAATATCGTCTACATAGACAAGAATGGCAACTGTACCTCGCTGTGTCCTCTGAACAAATAAAGAGTGGTCCGCAGTAGACCTCTTGAACCCCTGTTGCTCAATCAAATCTGACAGCTTTTGATACCAAGCTCTCCGACTTTGCTTAAGTCCATATATGGCCTTATGTAGTCGGCATACCTTCTGTGACTTCCCCTCAACAGTAAACCCAGGTGGCTGCTGCATATAAACCTCCTCGTGAAGATCCCCATATAGAAATGCATTCTTCACATCAAGTTAGAATAACGACCAATCACTTGAAACCGCAACTGCTAGTAAAATACGGAGCATCGAGTGTCGCGCCACTGGAGAGAACGTGTCCTGATAGTCTACTCCATAAGTTTGGGTGAACCCTCGAGCCACCAATCTTGCCTTGTAGCGATCGACGGTTCCATCTGCATTATGCTTGATGGAAAAAATCCATCTGCAGCTTACTATGGAAGCACCCAACGGAGGAGAAACAATAGACCATGTCCCACGAGAAGTTAATGCAACCATTTCCTCTTCCATTGCCTGACACCATTTGTTGTCCTGTAATGCCTCCTAGTATGTTCTAGGTATGGTAGTTACTGAAAGGCCAACAACAAACTTCTTGTATTCATCTGAAAGGTGATCCAGCGAGACATGTGCTGCAATTGGATATTTAGCACAGTGACGACGTGGCTTCCTCAGAGCAATAGGAATATCCAAATTTTCCTCCACAGAGTCGTCTACAACATAGTCATCCTGTAAAACTCCAGGTTCATCAGTAGAAACCCTGTTATCATGACATACCTCAGGCGTGCTGGATAATGTGGATGGCTGATGAGCAGAATTGCTAGTAGAAGACCTGCACGTGGAAGTACTGGGTAACAATTTCGACTGGGGTGGTGGTGGTGGTTGAGTTTGATTTTCTGGATTGGCTGATGAGGTAGATGGAGATGGAGGTGGAGGAACAACAATATCATCTGCATTTCCAACTGATAACCTGTCACCTGTAGGAGAGAAATACATGATAGACTCAAAGAAAGTGACATCTGCACTAACATAGTATCTCCTATTTGTAGGATCATAGCAGCGATACCCTTTTTGAGTACGAGAGTACCCAACAAACACACATTTGATAGCCCTCGGAGAGAGCTTATCAGTACCAGGAATACAATTATGCACAAATGCAACAGACCCAAAGACTCGAGGTGTGAGGGAGAACAGATCCTTCTCGGGAAACACAATCAAGAAGGGCACCTTTTCTCTTAAAACAGTAGATGGCATGCGATTCACCAGGTAGCATGCAGTGGGAACCGCATCCCCCCACAAGGAGTGAGGGGCATGACTGTGGATCAACAGAATCCGGGTGATATCAAGGAGGTGGCGATGCTTGCGTTCCGCTACACCATTTTGTTGCGACGTGTAGGTACAAGAGGTTTGATGCAGCATACCTTTTGAGCTGAGGAATTCAGATAAATGCAGTGTTGAAAATTCTAAAGCATTATCTGTTCGAATGACTTTGATAGTTGTAGAGAACATGTTATTCACTTCAAGAATGAATTTTCTTATAATAGCACCTGCTTCAGATTTTTGCTTTAACAAGAATACCCAAGATAATCTAGAATAATCATCAACTGCAACCATATAATACCGATGTCCCTGAATATCAGGTACACGACTCGGACCCTAGATATCAAAATGGAAAAGTTCAAAAGACCGACTACTGTGACGACTCGGACGAACTGGAAATGACGACCTATGGTGTTTCCCAAGCTGACATGCTTCACAATCTAATGCAGTACGGGTAGATATCTGCGGCAAGACATGACACATCTTTTGCAGAGGTAGATGGCCAAAACGGAGATGCCAAAGGAAAGGAGAAGTAGATCCTGAGGGGATAGTAGCCGCACCAGCAAATGATGGTATAGCAAGCTTGTACAAGCCTTTCTGCTCACGGCCACCAACAATCATCCTGCCAGTCAGTATGTCCTGAAACATAAAAGTAGAGGAGTCAAAGATGGCACGACAGTGTAAGTCTTTTGTAAGTTGACTAATTGATAAGAGGTTCATCTGAAAATCTGGTGCATGTAAGACATTCTGTAGACACAATGAAGATGTCAGGGTGATCTCCCCCTGACCAATAATGGGTAATCGAACCCCATTGGCAATGACCACAGATCTTCCTGGGAGAAGCGCTCTGTAGGTAGTAAACTGCTGTCTGTCGCCGCACATATGATGAGAGGCTCCGGAATCCACAATCCAATCTGTCAGGTCTGAGCAAGTTGTACTGGTAAGAGCATAAGGAGTACCTGATGCGCTAGAAGATGCTCTGGCAGAGGCCGCCGCATCCGTCGATCCTGTAGGAGAAGGCGAGGGAGTAACGATCATATCTCGAAGGCGGGAGACGAGATCATCAAATTGAGCTGCTGGAAGAGAAGCAGTTGTAGACCCAGTCTGCTCTACAACTCGTGCGGAGGCTGGAAACCCATGCTTGTGAAAGCATGTATCCTCTGAGTGTCCTGGTCTATGGCAGTGAGTACATGGGTCACGGTGTCTGCCTCCCCCTCTACCACGAGGTCCACGACCCCGAAAGTGCGTTACTCCTCCTCTTCCACGAGTGGCCGCCATAGCAGTAGGGCTTGGCTGGGCTGTAGACGCCGAGGTAGTAGTAATTCTACTCAATCTCTTGTATACCTCCTCCATTGGCGGAATGGACTCACCAGTCAGAAGCTGAGTACGAGCAGCATCGTACTCGGAATCAAGGGAGGAGAGAAAGACACCAGTCATTGTAGCATTTCTGTAAGTCTGTTGTTGTTTTGTACTAGTAGTGATCGACATGAAGCTATGCATTCTCTCGAACATACATCGTAGGTGAGAGAAGTGTGCATGTAGAGGCTTCCCATTCTGTTTTGTAGAGAAGATGTCGAACTGTAACTGGAGGATCTTGCTCTCATTCTTGGACTGCCCATAAGTCGCAGCCAGGATATCCCACATAGCTTTAGCCGTGGGTTGGTTGACAATGTCATTTGCAATCTTCGTAGTCAGCGTCCCAGATAGCCAGATACGGGCATAAGCATCATCTTGCTTCCATGTCGCATTTGTTCCAGTCTTGTCCTCCGGCTCAGATTCCGTCAGGATGCGCTCCTTGTTATGGCACTGCATAAGGGTGCGGAACTGCATGGACCATAGTTCATAATTGGTCCCATCCATCTTGATAATAGGGGTTGGGCCTTTGAAGGCACCCGAGGATGTAAACACGTCACCCTTGTTGTCTGACATGATTGTTAACTAGCCGAGGACGGACTTAGATAATCCGGTATGCGGTATACAGAGTCATATGGGGAGAAGGTTGCATGTGTAGACTCACGCAACTATCCCTAGGCCATGTCGAGGCGCCGACCCTGCTGCTGTGCCCTCTGGAGAGATTGGCGAGTCCCGCGGTGGTTGTGACGACCCTTAGGACCCGCCACAGGACATCCTTAGGCCGCTAGGGTTTCAGGGACACGTGATGCAGCAGAGCCGCTGGGACTTTCAGATGGTGCGCGGGTCCAGTAGAGCTGCTAGGGCCTTCAGATGTCCAGCGGAGCCGGGGGGGGGGGGGGGCTCGTAGCCGCCTGGGGAGGAGGGAGGGCGCCTGGAGCGCCGCTGGACGACCGCAAGCGGCGAGGGAGGGCGCTTGAGCGGCCCTGGAGAAGACCCGGTTAGGCGCGGGGGCGGCCTGGAGCAGGGGCGGCGCCAGGCGAAATCGTCAGGAGAGGCGGCGGCCGGCGCGGTGGCTCCTTGCGCGCCTCACGGAACCGCCAGGAGAGGCTGGACGACGCGGGTGGCTCCTTGGGGTCGGGGCTGTGCCGCCGGGGCTCCGGCGTTGCTGGAGAGGGGCGCTGGGAGGCAGGCGGTGTCGGGGGTGGGAGGGTTTGGGGTTTGGGGTCGGGGGTGCGGGGGGGGGGGGTTAGGGTTAGGTTTTTTTGGTAAACGAAACCCCGGTCTATGACCGCTGCTCCGATACCATGATGGGAGAAAAGAAAAACATGCTTTAGACGTACCCGAGGGGTCTCTTATATAGGAGAACAGCCCTGGGTTAATTACAAGATAAGTACACTGAGAAAGAAGAGAAAGAGATAAGTACTATATTTTATCTTAACAATATATCAGCGTTATATCGGTATCGACAGGTGACCGATATGGCCGATATTTGCCCTTGGAAGGCTATTTTCTTCTCAAAATCGATTCTATATCGACGATATGGCGCTGATATATTGACGATATGTCGTATCGACACGATACTGATACCGATATCGGTACCCATATTACCTACACTGCATGTGGGTCGATGGGCTGAAGTCATCTTTTGTTCCTCTGGTACAACGTTTATATGGTAGGGGCGTATGAAAGCGTCCTAGGGATGCCAAATGTGAGCTTGCCAATTACTTATTTTGGACGTGCCTTCAGTATGTGGATTAGGGTTAGGTTTTTTTGGTAAACGAAACCCCGGTCTATGACCGCTGCTCCGATACCATGATGGGAGAAAAGAAAAACATGCTTTAGACGTACCCGAGGGGTCTCTTATATAGGAGAACAACCCTGGGTTAATTACAAGACAAGTACACTGAGAAAGAAGAAAAAGAGATAAGTACTATATTTTATCTTAACAATATATCAACGTTATATCAGTATCGACAGGTGACCGATATGGCCGATATTTGCCCTTGGAAGGCTATTTTCTTCTCAAAATCGATTCTATATCGACGATATGGCGTCGATATATCGACGATATGTCGTATCGACACGATACTGATACCGATATCGGTACCCATATTACCTACACTGCATGTGGGTCGATGGGCTGAAGTCATCTTTTGTTCTTCTGGTACAACGTTTAGATGGTAGGGGCGTGTGAAAGCGTCCTAGGGATGCCAAATGTGAGCTTGCCAATTACTTATTTTGGACGTGCCTTCAGTATGTGGAAGATTGATGCTTGCAGACTAGTTACCCCTGACTGAGATGCTTGAGAAGTTGGCTGGATTGAAGGCCTTTTGCCTCTCCGAAGGAGGCTGTTCGGTTCTTGTGAAGGATGTTTTTTTAGTTTTAGCTATGCCAGCCTTCTTCCTATCCACGTGACTGCTACCTGTGGTCTCTTATGTGCCATTCTTTCTAGTCTTCATACAGGGAGATTGTCACGCATCTCCTTCATACAGTGGAAGGTGGAGACTCATCTTATTAGAGATGGTGGATTGAGGGTACTTGGCTTGAAGATGATGAATAAGGCGCTACTGGCAAGGTGGACTGTGCAGATTGGGGGCGAGGGAACATATATGCTGACAAGGCTACTTCGCTCTATCTATGTGATCATTTCCAGTGTACGACCGGGGGTTGTCTTTGTGCCTTGCATGTTTTGGAAGGGCACCTTCTCCATGTTACTTGAGGTAGCTCCATTGTTGAGACCTATATTGGGGGACACTCAATTATTTTTCTTTTAGACATACAATTGGACTACGAATGTAGCTTTTCACGACTTGTTACTGTACCTTTTTACGTTAGCTGCTGATAGGTCATTGCGTGTTTCGGTTGCCTGGCCGAATGGGGCATGAACCATATTTTTTGTGCAGGGTGGATAACTTTTTGTAGATGAACAGCTACCTAGCAACGGTTGATGGACCTTCAGATGACAGGGACCCGTGGATATGATTTGATGGGTGCTTCTCCGTAAAGAATGCCTACAAGGTTTAACAGGCGGTGATCCCCGTAGTGGGGACTCACCCGTTTTGACATCAAAAAAAAAGAATGCCTACAAGGTCCTATGTGCTTTGACGGATTTTGATCATGGTATGTTGGCTCAGGATTATGTGCGCATTTGCAGCTGGAAAATTCCTTTACATGTAAAGGTCTTTCTTTGGCTTTTCAGGCGGGTACATAGTTTGACGGGCTCATGGATGGCCAAAATTTTCCAGGGTGCTCGTGATGTTTGTCCACGTTGTGAAGGGAATGTTGAATATGCCAAACCGCTGTTTGAATATATGGTGTCAGCGTGTGTGCTTGGGAAACTGTTTTACTTTTAGGGGCAATATATGGTAAGAGTCTATTGGTAGCGGTTGAAGGGTCTAGGAGGACACAACACATGCTTTTCCCTGATCTGGGAGTTAGCAGGCAGTAGAGGGTCCTTTATGAGGCATGGATTATGCAATTTTTGCACGTTGTATGTGATATACAAATATAGGAGTTAGGGTGCGCACCTTTTCCGTGATCACTGCATGATTACTTAAATTAATAATAATGAACTGTAGAAGCTTTATTCGAGTTTTTTCTACTTAGGACTAGAGCGCACATTGGTTTCTAATACTGACTTTGGTGAACTTTTTAAAAAGAATGTTGCCACTGATAATTTATTTACAGAATAATTTCATAAGAATGCCCAGGTCTTCTTCTCAATCTGTACATTGAAAGATCATTTTTTTGTGGACTTCTGACGGCTACTCTTCTTTCACAGCTATTTTATCTGGCCACGTCTTGTGAAGTTGTACTTTGTTGTCGTGTTGCTCCTTTGCAAAAAGCTGGTATCGTTGATCTAATTAAAAGCAGAACCAATGACATGACGCTGGCTATTGGTGATGGTGAGTATTATTATGCTATTTTAATATCAGGTCATTCCATCTGCCTTTGATTTTGTAATATTTTTTTGTGTTTACCACATCTTGCATCCGAGCATTGAAAAATTCCATTAATATGGTCATATATTATGGTGAATGGACAAATGTATTGTCTGGGGGAAGAGCTATGAGAAATTGGAGCAAGAGGGAAGGAGGGGTATGAGAAAGAGAGATTAATTTCTCAAGCAATAACTTGGTTGTTCGCTTTAACAAATGCCAAGGGGAAATTTAATGTCGTTCCAACTCAACTAGTGGGGAGATGTGCAATAGTAAAGGTAGAGTTGTTGAAATGGTGATGGAGCTAGGATTCATTGGGTTTGGGAACCAAGAGAAGAAGGGAAGGCTATGAAAAATTGGAGAATGGAGTAAGAGGGGAGGTGGGGTATGAGAAAAAGATTAATTTCTCAAGCATTAAGTTGGTTGTTCTCTTTAAAAAATGCCAAGGGAAAGTTCAATTTCGTTCTACTCAAATGAATCTAAAACGACCTAACCGTTGATAATTTTGGAAAAATTAAGCTTTTAATCAATTTTTCTAAAAAATAAAATAAAACTTTAACAAAAAAGAAAACAATGATTGCTCTTTTGCGAAGAGACCCTTTCATAGGTCAAGAACTAAGGAACTATTTCTTTTAGGCCATTGAACTTCTCTTTTTTCTCTACATAAATTGTTTCCACATTGATTGCCAGGTGATTTACAGATGTATCAAATTGATTAGTCATTCTATGAAAATTTGGGAATGCGTAATGGAAAGAAGGTCGAGACAAGTTTCCAAAGTAAAAGAAAACCAATTCGGATTCATGCTAGGTCGCTCAACTATTGAAGCCATCCACTTGTTGAGAACAATGAAGATTTATAGAGCTAAAAGGAAGAACCTCCATATGATTTTATTGATTTGGAGAAGGCTTATGACTGTCCCACATGAGATATTGTAGAGAGTTTTGAAGAAGAGGCAAGTACATATCCTATACATTAACTTCATAAAAGATATGTATGATAGGACTTCATCTGGTGTAAGGATCCAGTCTGGGAAGACTGACTATTTTGAAATCAACATTGGTATGCATCAAGGTTCAAGTTTGAGTCTATTCTTTTCTAC
Organism: Ottelia alismoides; assembly: GCA_037367405.1. Taxonomy (NCBI): domain Eukaryota; kingdom Viridiplantae; phylum Streptophyta; class Magnoliopsida; order Alismatales; family Hydrocharitaceae; genus Ottelia; species Ottelia alismoides. The sequence continues at coordinate 1,642,325 of JAZKJV010000454.1, read as the reverse complement.
TTACATTATAGACGAGTTGACTAGTCCCGTTCAAGATGAGATACCTTGGTGCATGTTATGCGTTGATGATATTGTGTTGATTGATAAGACTAGAGATGGAGTAAATGAGAAGCTTGAGGTCTGTAGACATGCATTATAGACTAAAGGATTTCGTATACATAGGGCTAAGACTGAATCTATGGAGTGTAATTTTGATGGAAGCAATGGTGAAGGAATCATGGTGAAGATTGGTGATGATAACATTCAGAAGAAAGACTCTTTTAGATACTTAAGATCTATTTTGCAACATGATGGAGAAATTGATGGAGATGTTACTCATATAATAAATGCAGGCTGGCTAAAGTGGAGAGGAGTCTTTAATGTTCTTGTGATAAGAAAATTCTTTTGAAAATCAAAGGAAAGTTTTACAAAGCAGTTGTGAGACCTGTTATGTTGTATAGATATGAATGTTGGCCTGTAAACCTTGGACATGTGTAGAGAATGACAGTAGCAGAAATGAAAATGCTAAGGTGGATGTCTGGACATACACGTAAAGAACGGGTTCAACATGATGCAATGAGAAGTAAAGTTGGTGTAGCTCCGATTGAGGATAAGATGTGCGAAAACCACTTAACGTGGTTTGATCATTTGCAAAGAAGATGCACCAGTTAGGAGATGCAAGTTTTGAGATGTTGAACCGGTTAAGAGAGGGTGAGGATGGCCCAAGAAGTGTTGGAATGAGACTATATGAAGGGATCTTAGTTTTTTTGGATATAAGCCCGAGATTGACCCAAGATAGAATTGAATGGAGGCAAAGAATCCTTGTAGCCGACCATACTTAATTGTGGGAAAAGGCTTTGTTGTTGTATTGATTGGCCTATAACAATTTACGTTGATTGCTAAATGGCTGCAATCTTTTATTGCTAAGATTGAAACCAAACTCAGTGACTTAGAGTTAATTGACGATTACTTTTTAGAAAAGAAGTTATGATCGACAATTGCTTATGCACTCTGTAATTTTCAATTATACAATCTCTATCTTGTTGCAAACGGGCAATTTATGTTCTCAAGTATGTTTAATTATCCCTAGTGTTTTTCAAAAAATTTATATTTTTCTTTGAATTTTTAATATCTGGGAGTTGTCAACATCTTAAGTAAATATCTTGAAGATTTTATAATCGAAAATTGAGCACATTTCAGGAAAAATTTGCAGATTTTTAAATTATTTTTTTTTGATACAGGGGCAAATGATGTTTCCATGATCCAAATGGCAGATGTAGGCATTGGCCTATGCGGTCAGGAAGGTCGTCAAGCTGTGATGGCTTCAGATTTTGCTATGGGACAGTTTCGCTTTCTTAAAAGATTGCTTCTTGTACATGGGCACTGGAATTATCACCGCGTTGGATATTTGGTTTTGTACAACTTCTACAGAAATGCCGTCTTCGTATTAATGTTGTTCTGGTGAGCATGCTCTATTTTTTTTACATCTTAAAACACCCTTCGCCGCATCCTGCTTTTAATTGATATATGTTTAGTTAGGATAAGAATAAATTATAAGATGTTGATCGATGGATGACTGGTAAAAAGTGCCTGAAAATTTCTTTGATTTTTTATGGCAATGATGAGTGTCTGAGATTATGTGCGTCATCCGAGCTAAGGCTAATACCCAAGGTGTCCTTGCACTGCATTTATGATGACCATTATACCGCACACACAAACTGCACAGGAAAACCCGGAGGTTGCACAACTTCCCTAGAAAGCATAAAAAATGTAGATGAAAGAAAAATGAACGACCAAAGATAGCTCATTGAAATGAACAAATTTGAATTTGGTAAGGATTTGTTCAACAAAAGTTGAGTTTGAATTAAAAGGATACAAAAAGGAATTGGATTTGATTGCACACTCACGTGGGAATGCACATACATACTCCAATAAGTTTGTCCTTGTGTTGCCGTCGTGCAATAATGATGACAATTTATTTGAAATAAACATTAACATGCTAAATAAATGCCTTTTTAACTCATCAAGACATCTGAAAACCAGTTCAAAGGTTCACAAGTTGTCTCAACTCACCTCTCTTGCTCTTGTACTTTACTGCAACTTGCAATCATTCAAAATTTTGAGAATCGATTTCTTATTCACCAAACAAGACTTGTCCTTGTCCTCTCAATGGGTTCCTCATTTTTGGGTGCTATGTCAAAGGATAAGGGTGGGCCGAAAGAGAATATTTATTTTTCTCCCTCCATTAATTCTCTCTCTCTTCCCCCCTCCCCTCTCTTCTCTCCCGAACCCTAACCCCCACCCAACATCGCCACCCCATCCCCCTTCCCCACCTTCGTCGACGCCACCTCTCCCTATCTTCTCCGACACCACTGCCCTCCCTCCTCTTCCTATCCTCCTGCACCACCAGCCCCTCCTTTCCCCTTCGCCGACACCTTCCCAACACCCCCTCCCCCGTGCTGCCGCCAACTCCCGTCCCCACCCCTTCCTCGCTGCCAATGCTGCTGCCCTTCGCCAGCCCTGCTCCGTCTCTTCCCCTCTGCTGCTCCGCGCTGCTCGCGATAAGGTCTTAGGGGCTGCTCCCGTGCTCTTCCGTCGGTTGTGGTACGATTAATTCCAAACGCATTTTTCCGTCTTCCGTTAATTGTGGCCTGTTCTACCATACCTTGGTTTGGTGGAGTTTAGCTACTGTACTGTAGGCATTAAAATAAATAACCAACGATACTGTTAATTATTTCGGTTTGGACACCCTCCATGGATAAACATTGTATTCCTCGTCCAGATTGCTCTCGATTTTCGGGTTATTAGTTACTGTTCGGCATTCATTTATTTTCAGAATCCATTTAAATTTATTTCATTTATTTATTTATTTGTATTACAGCAACTTCCTACATTCCTATTTATTTCCTTTCCAGTACTATTGCTTAGACATAGCGTTTGCGTCACGTTGCACCTAAGTTGCATTAATTTGGTGTGGTTTGATTAACTCAATATTAACTCAAGTAAGTTGACTTAAGAAGAGTTAAATTGATGGCATGGTTCGTGATGTTAAACGGAGCAAATTTGCGGGGTTTAGTTGATAATTACGATGAGTACATTATCGAGAAGTTAATTTGCAAAGTTTTTAGGATTTACGGTGTAAAAGTTCCTTTTTAAATTCTTCCATACAATTTTTCTTGGTATTCTATAGTAAACCTTCTCTAAATCAATAGAAACCATATGAAGGTATTTCTTTCTTATAATACAACTAATCGAACGCCGACATCAATTTTAGACCAATCATGCATGAAATCAATCTGGTTCTTTGATACTTGTTCTAGCCTCCTTTCAACTTTCTTTTTCCTTTTTAAGATCCCTATGTTTAATTCTTTAATTGAGACTCCTATGTTTAATTCTTGCATTCCTCTATGCTATTTGTTTCTTTCTAGCTTACTAATCTACTATACATCCAAAATTATACAATTGTGTTTTGGTAGTTAGACTTGTTTGGAATGATATTGCAATCTTTATTGAACTTGGGTGTCTAGTTGTTTTATATTCTAGAATTATTGACTGCAATGAAGAACACTCTGCTTGGTCGTGGGTTCAAGGAATCTGCAGAGCAATGACTTGCTCTGTTATTTGATACATAAAGTGTGGTGTCATTGGATGCCTATATGCGTAAATGGGTGTAGTCAGCTTGTTGTCCAATTTCTGGAGAGGGCTTTGTGCAATTATGTCTAAGGTGGTGTTGAGGTTTCGACCGATGACCACTATTTCTAGTTTTGGGTGGATGATTAGATTTAGGAGAGAGCCTTGTGCAAGAAATTCTTGAAGATTTTTTTTCTAGCGACCAATCAGGATTTGAGGGTGGCAAAGGTCAAGTCCCATGGTATGTGTGCTCTTATATTTGGATTTGGCTTCTTAGAGAAGGTTGTTTTGGAGAGCGTCGACAAAGGCTCTTGACATTGTGGAGGTACTGATGATTGGGGGTGACTACATTATATGGGAGGATGGAAACTTCTCGGTCAAAATGGCGTACAAGGAATTGCATTTGATCTTGGTATTCTGGCACGCGATCGCTTGTTGGTTTGGAAATATAAGGTATCGATGAAAGTGATATCTTCTTATGGATGTCGCAAAGGGGACGTGTGATGACTAGAGTGTATAGATCTAAGTTTTCATCGAGGATTGATGTAGCCTGTTCGAAGTGCTTGGAAGGTTCAAAGGATGTGGACCATCTATTCTTTAACTGTGCCTAGTCAAAGGATGTCTATGTCAAGGCTTCGATTGCAGGGTTGGACTTTACCTGTGTTACGAGATTCTCGGAATCCATTGGTGTGAACTGCATCGATTCAGATAGTTGTGGATTTAAGTTCTTAGTGTTCATATGGGATATAGTTGGTGTAGAGTAGGGATGAGCATCAGGCTGAACCCCTTCAGGTCCAAGGTGACTCAGCCCAAGGTTCGATAAAATTAACGGGTCGTGGGCTAGGATGAGGCCCGAAATCTTTTATCCCGCTCTCCCACAACTCGGCCTGGCTCGACTAATATGGGCGTGGGTTCAGGTCGGGTCGACCCATTAAAAAAATTGGGTGGGATCATAGAGAAGGAAAATGGGTGATTGAATGCACATTTTCTATTTATGGAATAATGAGGAAGAATGTATATGCGATGATTATTGGTATATGAAATATTGATTCAGAACTAATGATTTACGAATAGAATAGAGTGTATTACATATAAGAGGAACAATGAGAGAAGTGATACTCATCATATAGTGAGAAAAGTGATGTTACGATAAAGACAATTAGAAAGCTTAACAATAACTTTACCAAAAGAAGAGAGTAGATAATTACATGTATATAGGTGGTAAAGATTGATGAGAATATACAAAAACTTCATTATTGTAATTTGGGATTATGAATTATTACAAATTATCTTATTGGGCCCTTATCAGTTAGGGCATGTGGGCTAACAGATTTAGGATGAGGTCGGTCCGAGCCCGACCCCTTATTTAATGGGACAATTTTTTGGCCTGAGCCTGGCCCTATATAAATTGAGTAGGGTTTCCGGGTCGGGCTCGTGGGTTGGGATCGTGGTCTGGTTCTGGCAGGCCCAACCCAATGCTCATCCTTAGCGTCGAGTGTGGTGTTTTCTCATGACAGATTTTATGTAGAAAATGTGTTGGAACATGTCAGGGCTCTTATGAGCTGTGAAACTTGTAGTTCCCTATTTGAGTTTGTGAATATATAACTTGGTTGTGTGCCATTATGGGTGTTACTTGTTTATTGCAATCATGGGTTATAGAATTTTTGAAATTGATTAGTGATATAGGAAGAAGAGGAATCACCATAGATACCAAGAGATGATGGAGCGCCTAAAAACGGTGACCTTGTTTCCTGAATGACATTATAGACTATCAAAACGAGCATATATTTGGCATATTATCTGTGCAAGCTATCAGGGAGTATTCCATGTCTCAACAATTAGAATATGACATTTAGAAAGAGAGTTCGTACATTCGTTTAGATAGAGAGCCTATGATTTTTGTGGCTACTGTAGCATGCTTCCTTGTTCAATTGCAAGACAAAAGGCACCGCCTCTCATAACCGAGTTATGCCATGTTTACGTGTTTCAGATAATCTGAAAATTTTGATTGTTCTTTGCCTTTTTTTGTTTTGTTTAATTTTTAAATGATTTAGCTGTCTGATTTCTGCAAGTACCCTCAGAACCAAATTAAAAAGGTGAGAATGCTAAAGAATTGTGCCCTAATTGGTATTTCTTTACCTCAATATTCATGGGTCTCAGTTAAGTTCCCTTTTTTGATATGCTATTTGAGATGCCACTTTTGGTGAGTGATGTGGTAATTCCTTGTTCTATGCCTTAACATCTAACATGGGAGTGCAACTTGTAAAGATGATACCATCAGTTCCAACATTTCTTCCATCTCATCCTCGTCTCCCATCATGTGTTACCAATAGCCATCTTTGTTATCGGAGCTGCAAAAGTACCATATCAAGGAGGTGTTCAAATACGAGCATCAATATGGGTTATTTGTGTGTTGAGTGGTGATATTTGCTAATCATTATGGCACTTCTTGTCATGCAGGTTTATTTTATCAACAGCATTTTCTACAACTTCGGCTTTGACGGACTGGAGTAGTGTTTTTTATTCTGTAATCTATACTTCTGTCCCGACAATAGTGGTTGGTATTTTGGACAAGGATTTGAGTCACCGAACGCTTCTACAGTATCCAAAACTTTATACTGCAGGGCACAGGCATGAGAGCTATAACATGTATCTGTTTTGGATCACTATGGCCGACACTCTATGGCAAAGCCTTGTTCTTTTCTTTGTACCTTATTTTACCTACCAGAATAGCACAATAGATATCTGGAGTATGGGCAGTTTGTGGACAATCGCTGTGGTTGTGCTTGTGAATGCTCACTTAGCTATGGACATTCAGCGATGGGTGTTGATCACTCATATGGCCACATGGGGGTCTATCATCATCACATATGTTTGTTTGATGGTTTTGGATTCTATACCTGCTTTTCCCAATTACTGGTTCGTATCATATTACAAGGAATATTTTATGCTAGCTTGCACTGTTTTCAATCGTTTGATGTTAAATCTTGTGTGCTTTTGCAGGACGATATATCATTTGGCTCAGTTGAGGTCATATTGGCTCACCATTTTTCTTATAATTGTCTTAGCATTGCTTCCTCGGTTTGTTTGCAAAGTGATGCAGTTAATATTGTGGCCATCCGACATTCAAATAGCTAGAGAAGCTGAAATATTGCACAAACTGCCCCAAAATCCAGACTCTAAATCTGGAAAGGAGTCATGCTAATTCCCAACAATTTCCTTGGAAAAGCCTTGTAATTTTATTTGGTTGACTCCAGAGTCTCACAGTGAGATTCTCATGAAGATCACTTCTAGGTAAGATATATGCTTTTATTAATACATATTTTCAATAGTTAATCTAAATGTAATAACTTTTTCTGGAAATTTGGTGAACATAATAATTTTTTGAAGAAGCAGTAGTAGTAGGATGGTGTATGAGTGGATTCCGCTGAAATTTGTGAAGGAACTTTATTTGTCTTGTTGAGTCATTCCGTCAAATTTTCAAAATTCCCACCATGACAATATTAAGTTTGGTCAAAAATAAATTTCAAAACAGTTCCACACTAGTAAAAGCTACAACGTATATGCGGAAGAAGCCTTTAAGTGTAAAATACTAATACTGTCAAAAATTTCTAAATATCTAGTTCATGGTTTGATAAAACGCGCCTTGAGGTGCAACGACAATCGAGGCAAAATGAGGTAGGCCCAAATAGCCTCAATGCGAGCGCATCGTAGGCTCTGGTCGAGGCGAGTGCCTCACATGGCCAATGTGCAACATGAGGTGTTGAGGCGTTAAGGTGAGGCAAGGCGCCCGCCTTGCCTTTTAGGGCACTTAACAAGCAACTCAATAGCTTCATGTTGTTGAATGCAAGTACTGAGCAACATGTGGTGTACATGAATGCCACGATGATAGGCGTGTTTCTTACAACTCTTGACTCCCATTATGATGCCTCTCGTTGTCAGCTTTTCACCGATTTCTCGATACCTCACATGAAGGAGGCTTACGACAAATTGAGTAGGATCACCATGTCCTCTATATCTACTACTCAAACCTCCTCTATTATGGTTGTATCTCACAGTAGAGGAGGTTCATCTCAATTCAGAGGACGTGGTGTCCGTGGCAGAGGAGGTAGACGTCCTCGACTGCGGTGCACATACTGCAACCGTGTAGGGCACTCTGAGGATACAAGCTATCAGCAGTATGGTCACCCTACTTCTTCTCGTGCTACTGAGTTGTTTGAGCCCACTATTACTTCTATTGATCGTATAATGATTTTGTCTCCTATCTAATGGAGATTAAGGTTCCTTCCACCAGTTCTACTAGTGTTCATCTGACCTCATCTGGCGTTGCATCCTCCGCCAGTACCTCATGTACATCTTATGAAATTGTCACTTGTTATGAGGCTGATATTTCAGAGTGGATCATGGAATCTGAAGCATCTCCTCATCGATGCAGTAACAAAGAGTAGTTTACATCCCATAGACATTCTCTTATTACAAATAGGGAGAGATTTAGTTGCCACCTTCCATGCATCTGCAGAGCGTGCTCTGTGCTCCATAGTTCTTTTATGAATTTATTATCTATCAGTTATGTTGGAAAATGCATCAGAGATGGGTAATTGGATCCCTCCAGAGTCCAATTACCACATCCATAGGTTTAGCCCCTCATCATCTGTGAGTGGGATTTGGTCAGCATAGTAGGGCTATATAAGAAGCCCCACACCCATTGTAATAGTTAAGAGAGAGAAATAACAGAATACCCGACCGTTGAGAGGCCTTCTCTTGTGGTTTCATCTGGCCTCGTAGGAGCAGGGTTCCACGTAAAATCCCGGTGTTCTTCCACTTTCTATATTTTTTATTTCTAATATTATGCTTCCGCATTCATAGTTTTCTACATGGTATCAGAGCGGTTCGATTTTGGTGATTTATTCTTGAAGATTATTCTTATGTTCTTGAAGATTTTATACTCCTATTTGAGATTTGCTCAAGTTCTGGTTCAAGTTCGAGAAGAGATCTAGGGTTTTCGGAAACCCTTCTTCTGCACGGATCGTCATCACAGTTCTTAAAACCCTAATTCACGTGCAAATTCTGAAGATCGTTTTCAACATAGATCATTGATCTTGGAAATCTATTCAAGAAGAAATTCTAGATGAAAGAAGAAGCATGGGCGGAGCAAGACTTCAGTAATCTGTAGCACCAGTGCAACCGATGGCATCGCACCAAGCGACACCCCTCCTCCAGCCACCAGGTGGTACTGCCCACCTCCTCTAAGTACGTGCACGAAGTCTTAGGGTTGCCATCTCTAGTATCCATGTTGTGCTGTACCTTACAGACGACGACAACAACTCCTTCTCATTTGTTGTCGTGCGCACGACTCCAATCATTTATCGGTGCAATAATCTCCATTCGATCAGTGTTGATGCCCTATTTCCATCCTCGACTCCTCCATGCGAGAAGATTGTATGTGCGCACGAAGGTGGTGATATCCATAAATGCGTAGGCAGTACAACATTCCTGGCTACAAGTGAAACCCCGATTGAACCCCCAACTCCATCGAGGTTGCTAGAAGCGCTACCTCCTTAGTACTTAGGGGTTCTTTGCGATGGGTTCTCCCCATGGATAACCCTACATATAGTGGATGTTGAGTTCCCGTTGGAGGGAACCCTAAATAGAGGCCATAAGGTGTTTTGCTCCAAAGGCCTCTTAACAATGCCCCATTTTTTTAAAATGTTTGTGTATGCCCATGGGCCCAGTTCTGCAGTCAGATGAAAAGGATGGGGGGAGGGCTCTATTATTTGGGCCTAATTGAGTCGTGATGGATATTTAAAAAAAGGAGGGGCAGGGACTGTAGCATGACTTTAGTCTTGATTTGAGGCAATATTTCAAAAAAAAAGGACATATGTTTTTCGGGAAAAAGCGAACATACGAAAAGGAAAAGAAAAGCATATAAAAGGAAAAGAAAAGCAGTAAAAAAGGGAGAGGTCAACTTGTTGATTTTATTTTCCTCATCTTCAGGTCTTCTCTCAACTTTGTTGATGCCATCTTTTTTGACAAGTTTTAGAGAAAGGGGGAGCATTTTTTTGAGCTCTGCAGTTCGGAATCAGATGTACATGTCAGATTCAGACTCTCCATGTTTCAGACTCTACCGGTTCGAGGTGCACATGGGTGCGATCATTATATGTGAAGTTCCCATCTTGATTTGGAATCATGACCTTCATGTGGATCCATAGAGACTCCAGCGTAGACATCCCATTCTCTGAGCCAGTGGATTCGGAGTTTTCATGTGAATTCATAGACTCTAGAGTTACACAGTTCTCCAATGAGGAGATACACAGTTCTCCAATGAGGACACTCTTTTTCGGACTCCATTCTCCAACATCCTTGGACTCCGACGAGGATGTTTTCATGGCTTTCTTCAATTGGCCTTTTAGAGAGATGGAGCAGTCTTCAGTGAAGAAGCAGTTGCGGGCCAAAGCTCTTTTGGTGGAGACTCATTCCAGTTTTAGCGACTCTGACAGACGCAGTACAGAGCACATGTTCTCCGACGAGCAGACTCGGCTCACACTCTAACCCTTCAGTTCCTCCTCACCAGCATGACATGAGAAGCAACATCCTCAACAGACAATCAATAGAGTATGTGTTGAGTTGATATTATATGTAGTGTATTGTATTGTGTGAATGAGTGATTTCATTTTATTTGTTCAAGCTAAGCATTGCATGTTCTATCTTGAGGGGGAATGTTTGATGCAGCATGAGGAACCCTACGGATTAGTTATGCTACATAAATTTTTTGGTTAAGTAGTTGTGTTTGAACTTACTCGAGTATGCAAAAGGCCCACTATGTAAGACCTTGTCATACTTTCTTGTTTTATTTGGAGTCTTAGTTTTATGTTTATTTGATTGGATTTAGTCTATATAAAGGCCCCCCACCCCATGGGTAGAGAACTATTCAATGCCCCAACTAATCTCTCTCTCCCTCTTTCTCTCTCGGAACCCCAACCGTAATTTCTCCTACTCGACTCCGCCTCCCCCCATCCTCTTCCCCACGTGCACCGACTTCGTCGCCCACCTCTTCTCCTTCTCCCGCATTTCCATCCCCTCCTTCCCAACCTCTGCCGCGCCAACCCAACACCTCCAAAGCTCCCCATTGGATCCACATCCCGCCTGTACTGCCGCCACTCATGCTTCACTCCAACTCTGTCACCACGCCGCTACTACTTCACGTGCAACCACTGGACTCCTTTCACGTTGCTGCTCCAGGTCTGAAGGGCGACTCAAAATCCCTTGCTAGTTGTGGTACGAGTGCCCTCTCTCTCTCTATTTTCGTCTTTTTGTTCTATGAGGGTGGATTGTTATATTGCTGATTGGCAATGTTTTAAATTTTGATATCGGGCATCGTATCGATACCATGTCGAAACAAATTTCACCGAAATTTCGGTAAATTCCGATGACATTTCACCCAAATCGATCAACTTTTGTGAAGGAATGACGAAAAAATGCTCTCATATCGCCATTTCGCTCGAAATTTCGGTTCCTTGTCGAAACCGAAATTTTGTCAAAATTTCGTGAAATCTGAAATCATGCTGATTGGTTTGGCTAATCGCTGAGACCCTGACCTGCATAACATTATCATATTGTCTATTAATCTCTTTGTTTCTTTGGGTTGCCCTGAGTTTGTGGATAATCTGTGCTGGCGATCGTGATTCCGGTTTTGGAATTATTTTTCCATCTCTTTGATTTATTTTATTCCAGAATCATATCTGACATTTAATTGCCATTTAATTGAATTTAATCTGATGCACATGTTTACTAAAGTTTGATTTAACTGAAGTAACTGAAGGGTTTATATGCAACTGCAAGTTTTGTTTCCATTTTTTGTTATTTCATTTTTGAGTCCTGAACATTTATAGTGCATGCTATTTCTGTTGTATAACTTAGTTATCCACTGAGTCAAGATCGTTGCTAGATGCAACTTAATTCGAGTGTACGTTACACCGGCACGTAGGTTGCAACAGTGTGGGAGTATGCGTCAGAGATGTGTATTAGGATCCTTTCATGGTCCAATTACCGCATCCACATGTTTAGTCCCACATCATCTGTGAGTGAGACTCGGTCATTCTAGTGGGGCTATATAAGAAACCTTGCATCCAGTGTAACAGTTGAGAGAGAGAGAGAAATAGTAGAATATCTAACCTTTGAGAGGCATTCTCTCGTAGTTTCATCATGCTCCTTGTGGAGTAGAGCTCAACATAAATTCCTGATGTTCTTCCACTTTCTATATTTCTTTATCCTTGATATTAGGATTCCGCATTCATCGTTTTCTACAAGTTATGGTACCGAAGATTTGAATTGATGTGTTGTTTTTGAACCATCATTTCTTTTGTTTTGGGATATATTATCGAGCATGGTGATTAGATGTGGGCGTTGTGACCGGTGGGGTCTCTACGGATTGATTCAGACTCTATATGTAGGCAGTTCTACTCCTACCGGATCGATCTCCCTACATGTGGCACCTTTATTTTGGTCATCTTTTGTAGAAGCTGTGCAGATTCCTTTCATAGATCTCACCTCAATCCACTTTTCAGTGTAACGTGCCAGCTTGGGAAGTATCATCGAACCAGTTTTCCCGGTCGTCAGAATCATAGCAGTAATTCTTTATTTGAGTTGCATTTTGACATTTGGGATCCCAACAATGTTCCCGATCACCCGGGTATATGTTTTATCTTGTTGGGTGGATGATTTTTCCACACTTTCTTGGATTTTTCAGTTGAAAATAAGTATGAGGCCAGTTCTATTAACCTTCTTTCTGCTATTGTAATAAAGGTTCATATTGAAATAAAGAACATTCTTTCTGCTATTGTTAAGTATGTTCACTCTGACAATGCTTTGGACAAATATATTCCACTTCTGAATAAGTATTAACATTCTTTCTGCTATTGTTAAGATGTACAAAAGATATGAAGTCCACCTCTGGATTTGCAGTGTTCATCGGGAGCTCTTTGGTCTCATGCAAGAAGCAAATTCTTGTTGCTAGGTCAAGTGTTGAATTCGAATATTGAATCATGGCGTAAGGAAGCATTGGGATGATGTGGGTCAGGTCTGTTCTGACTGACCTAGTTATTGATACACCTCTTCCCATGCAGCTACTATATGACAACCATGTTAGACTATTCATTGCCAACAATCCAGCTTTCCATGAGAGAATCAAGTACATTGATGTAGATTTTCGCTATACTTGAGATATGCTACATAAGAGCTTCATATTTATTTCCCACATTAGCTCAGGAAAACATGCATCTGACATTTTCACCAAGGCCCTAGCTAGGATGTCATTCTAGAAGTGTTCTTCCAAGTTGAGCATGACATATATCTATGCTCCATCTTGAGAGAGAGTGTTATAGGAAATAATACTTATGTATTTACTATTTCTTTTTCATTAAATTTCTCCATAGATTGTTTGTCCTCTAGGGTTTCTTCTTTATATAAAGGAGTCCTATGAGCACAGAATAAACAAATCATTCATTTATTTCCACAATAACTATTAGGGATTAGCTTAGTAAGTTGATAGAACTTGGATAATTAAGATGGGAGATGAAGAACTATATGGAGAGGATATGCTATGTATATACATTATACACGTAAGTATGGAGTGAGTTGCTAAAAGTGAAGAGAATATATATTTAAGGGAGCGGTCAAAGTGAAAGAAATGAAGAATAGAGATATAGATGCAAGAAAATGAGCAACAATATTCATTATATGTGTTGAAGTATATGTTGTGCATCACTTATGTGGGAGAATGGGTAAATAGATCTCTCCAGGACCCATTTACCACATCCGGTTGTTTAGTCCCACATCTACTACTTGTCGGATGTGAAGACTCAGTGAGGGCTATATAAGAAGCCCCTCACCCCCTGTATCCAGTGAGAAAAGCAATAAACTATCAACCCTTTGAGGCGTTCCCTGTAGTTTCATCCCACTCCTTAGGGAGTAGGGTACCGCATTAAAATCATGCATTCTTCATATTTCTTTATCCTTATTTCTGATACGCTTTCGCATTCCTATTTTCTAACATGGTATCAGAGCGGGTCCATTCTTAGTTGATTTCTTGAAGATTTATTTTTATTATTCAAGAATCGAGAGCAGATTCATTCTTTGATTAATTGTTTTTGAAGATTTATTATCAATCATGTCCATCGTTCTTTGGTTTCCAATGAAACCATTATTTATCGTGATGTCAACACAAAACAGCTCCAGATCTGCTTGTCACAATTCTGTTATAGGGCGTGAAACCCTATTTTCTCATGACGATCTGGATCTCTGTTCTTGACTATTATTATTTCATATTTAAAGATTTTGGCCGAGTTCGAGTGCTTCAATATATTGATTTTTTTCAATGAGGGCATCTCCAAGCAGCATGAATCTCCAAGTCGCAGGATCGGGGGTCGCATCATCCTCAGATCTCACAAGGTGGCGTAAAAGTATCTTCAGGCGATGCCTTGCAAAGCGAAGCCACATTGCACAAGGGAGGAAACAACCCTCACGCCCTTCAGATCATACCAATCTTGCATGCGACTTCGGAAAAAAGGCAGGCGGCGCGAGTGCAGAAGTTGGAGCCCCCTCGAGCATCGTCATCTTCCAGCTTATGCCAGCCTTCATCCTCTAGGCGACATGATGGATCTTCTCCAGCGCAAGGCGGCGCGTATCAGGCATGCTTGGCAACGGTGTGCTTCTCTGCGCACCCCCCCATCTTCTTGCTTCCAGCCTAGGCGACGCCAAAGCACCTTGCGCAGATCCATCTTCTCCATGCGGCACCTCTTGATCACTATGTACTACCGCAACCCCTCTCCCAGCATTCAGGCGGCGACAGCTCTTCGTGCAGGCAACGAGATGCTCTCTCGCAGTACCAACACAGCAGTGCCTCCTTGTTCTCCCACCATCGCCAAGCAGAGCCCCAACTCCCCTCCAGGCGGATGCCCCTTTGGCTGCAATCTCCAAGCACCACGCAAGGCGGCGGCGCCGCGCCCATCCAAGCGCACCTCCAGGTCCCGTCACGTCAGGGCTCGCTCCTTCCCTAGCAGAGCTTCAAGGCGGTCTCCCATCGTCGCTCCCAGGCGGTGCTCCCTCCTTCGGTGACGTTCTGGAGCTTCTCCATATTCCAGGTGGCACCCCCATGCGTTTTGAGAAAGGGGTTCCCTATCGGGAACCCTAAATTGGGTTAGGCCCCACGTAGACCGACGACTGAGGCTTGATTTAAGAAAAATAATTGTGAGAGGGGGTAAAGAGCAACCGCCGTGTTGGGCTGCTGATAAAAGCCCAAATGGGTTGTCAGTTATAAAAAAAGGTTCTACTGCAATAAAAAAACAGTACAGTTTCTGTTTGGGTCCTAGTGGGGCTAACTTTCAAAAAGATTAATGGGGATCTATTTCGAGAAAAAGATTCGTATAAAAAAACCGTGCGCGACGAAAAAAAGAAAAGCCAAAAAATGAGAACGGGTTATTAAAAAAATATTGTTTAACGGCTATTAAAACAACGATGAATGAAATAGCCGAGAAATTTTTTCTGTGAGAAGCCGGAAAAAATGTGACGGCTTATTTGATTTTTGTTATCCCCACTATCTTGTCTTCTCCCAACATGGTCGACATCATTGTTTTCCGAACGGTTTGGGAGAAAGGGGGAGTAATGTGTAGAGTTCTACATGCGAGATTGTCAAATTCTCCATATTCATATTCTTCAGAGGCTAGACAGATTCTCAGACTTTACAGATCTTAGATATTCAGACTCGACGGTCAGATGGTTTCGAGTCTTCAGTTTCAGACATACTCATGTATGCGGTCTTTTCTGATGTGCACATGTATGCCATCATTGTTTGTGGTCCCCATCTTTTGTGTTTCGACCGGAGTTTTCATGTGTTCCATAGGGACTCCAGAGTAGAGATCTCATTCCCTATGCCATGTGGGTTAGGGTTTTCATGTGGTTCCATAGGGACTCCATAGTAGAGATCCCATTCTCTGAGCTAGATGGGAGAGACCCAGTTCTCCGACGAGGATACTTTTTCGATTCCATTCTCCAGTGTTTGTGAACTCCAGTATGAGATCCTTCCGAGGTTTTTATGAGAGAGAACCCACTTTGAGGTCCTTATGAGAGAGATCCATTTTCAGAGATCTGCGTATGGATAATTAGTGACGTTCTTTATTCTGTCCTTTCATAGATGGAGCAGTTGTCCACATGTTGTGGCGGGCCAGAGTTCTCTGTGTAAAAACTCTTTTTCAGTTGCAGTTACTCTGACAGGCGTGATGCAGAGTACATGCTCTCCGACGAGGAGATTCAATCTAACTCACACTTCAGCCCGTTCGTCCTCCTCACTTGCACGTCATGAGAAGCAACGTCCTCGACGGCAACTGACAGTTGTGCGCGTTGAGTTGATGTTGTCTGTATTGTCTTGTATTCTGAGTTGAGATTTCTTTCTGTTTGTCCAAGTTGAGCAATGTATCTTCCATCTTGAGGGGGGTGTTGGAGTATATGATATATGTTATGCGTCACTTATATAGGAGATGGGTAAATGGATCCATTTACCACATCCAGTTGTTTAGTCCCACATCTACTACTTGTGGGATGTGGAGACTCAATGAGGACTATGTGAAAAGCAATAGACTATCAGCCCTTTGAGGCGTTCTCCCTTGGTTTCATCCCGCTCCTTCGGGGGTAGGGTTTCACATTAAAATCATGCGTTCTTCATATTTCTTCATCGTTATTTCTGATACGCTTCCGTATGCCTATTTTCTAACAATATGAATGGTCAAATCTACATGAAAGTGCATGGAGACACTCCTATAATGGCTGCAGATAAGGATACATAGAAAAGAAATCTTGTAAATTGAGGTCCGTATGCTGAATCATTATACCCAGATTAGTTAAATTAAGATGCCTAATCTTGTTTTGGCAAATGGCATTGCAGAGGTGAATTTTCGCCAATGTGCTCACGACGCACCACAGGCATATCATGCAGCCATACATGCAATCTAGAAGTTTTTTTTCTGCTGGCCGAGCTCGGTATATCAGCATGTCGCAAAACCATTTTCCTGGTAATTTTAGAGAAATGACTATGCACTGCATAGCGGATCGATTAGTCTTCTCGAAAGGTC
The DNA here is from genome assembly GCA_037367405.1 of Ottelia alismoides. NCBI lineage: Eukaryota > Viridiplantae > Streptophyta > Magnoliopsida > Alismatales > Hydrocharitaceae > Ottelia > Ottelia alismoides. The sequence goes on along the minus strand of JAZKJV010000454.1, from coordinate 1,625,595 downwards.
AAAAATTAGACCTCAGTGAAGAAAAGATTATTGTGGATAATACATGAGCTTAACAAAGAGCTGGTTGCCACTTGTTTCATTATCGATTCCAAGGGTATGTTTAATCATGGCCATGGTTTTTAGAAAAATACGCCTCAAGGTGCTGAGGCCTATGCCCCGAGGCAGTTTTGAGTGAATATAATCTTGAGGCTACTTCCTCGAATTGCTTCAGCGAGGCTTACACCTCGATTGTCTGAGGCAGTACCGAGGCTGTGAGGCAGTGAGGCTGTGTTTATGTCTAATATTTATGCAAGCATGGCACTTTATTTAATCTTTAACTTATTGCTTTGCCAAGTACATATCTTGTCATATTGAATCATGTTATACATTTCATTTTGATGTTCTTCGTCAGGTGATTTGCTTGCGCATGTCATGGAGAGATTGCCATTGCACCCGCCAAGTTACGAGATTCGAACATGTTGTCACAATAAAACAGTTCACCAAGGTGAAAGAACTTTATGGTTTCTATCTATCAACATGACGCTTTGTCAAGGAAGAACGCTGACCCTTCGTGTGTTAACCCGGCCAACAAAGGAGAGTGGATGCGTGCGTCCAGCTTGGAGTTGGGAGTAGGAACATCAGCAAAAGTATATAGTTGTGAAAATACTTCATTTTTTCTCTTGTTCTGCTCTAATATTTCTTTCTTCCAACCCTGTATCTTCCAAAAAAGAATGTAACTAAATCTCATAAAAATCGGAAAGGTCCGCCGGATGCTGCGGTTTTAGGGTGAGTCATAAGATCTTGTGTCTATGTACTACGCTGAAACGCGATTGAAATCGGGACACTAGAGTTCGATCCATGTTTGGTCATGCTGTCATGATATCTGTAGGGGACTGTGAATACTGAATATAGATTCTCTTCAAATGGTATCACTGTGTTGACAATGCCTCTGATGCGTAGAAAGTCTCTTCTTCGCATGGGAATTCATCCGAGGATCGTGCAGTTCAGGTAACAAGAAAAGCAATCACCAAGTGTTTCAGATGTTTCGATGGACATTGCAGATGTGGACTTGGAAGTTGCAAAGTCGGAGACCTTCGAGCACGAATGCAAATAACTCGAGGAACAATTTGCTAGCGCCTTAGAGAAACTTGAGGAAGCTAATGAAGGACGTCGCGTTTTTCATAGTCCAAGACCTCTTTTAGCAAAGCTAAGGGAACAATAGCGGAGCGCGAACACTTAGAAGATGCGTTTTTTTTGCAGGTCAGTTGTACCTAGCGGACTTGGATGTCTTAACTTCTGGATAGAGTATCAATGGGGGTTCTCACATGCAATTTGTTCAAACCATTTAGCTTTGAAAATTCCATTCTCTTATTAAACACATGGATTGTACTGTTTATGGAGAGAGGATCATTTAATCCTGGGTTTTTTTTGCAGTTATGTCCTTAGATTCTGCAATATAAATTATGCTCCTTCCTTTTTTAATCAGTTATATCCCTGTATTTTTTTATAATATCATTTATGGATGCCGCTACTTTAATGGAAGAGCAGAATTGTGAATTTTGTAAGAATGCAGAGGCACAGCTGATATTGCAAGAAAGACGGGCATAATTGATATTGCAGAGGTTAAGAGGGGCATATCTGTAAAAACTCCTTAAATTATCTCTAAGTTTCTCATCACAGCCTTCTTTGTAGTTTCTATTAGGGGTGCACATGGATCGGATAAAATCCGTAATCCGATCCAATCCGTTGTCATTGGATTGGATCGGTTTGGATTTATAAGTCTAATGGATCGGATCGGATTGAACTTTTACAAATCCTTTCATTTATGGATTCGATCGGATTATTGTCAAAATCCGATCCGATCCAATCCGTTAATCCGTTAATAAATAAATATATAATATATAAAAATTCATTTGTTGTTATTAGAGCATGTCATATATTTAATTTTATTTGAAAGCTATGTGTAAATATCCAGGCTACTCACATTTATAGTTTACACCCAATCGTACTTTTGTTGGAAACCCCCTTAGCCCACCCCATCAGTTGGTTTAAAAAAGTAATAGTTACCCGCAGTGTCCTTCACGTCCTTCCATTTTTTCAAAGAAAATATCTTTCTTAAAAAAGCATACCTAAACTCAAAACCCCCTGGGCCCCTTTCAAACGAAACATCCACCCGGATGTCACACCTCTCCTCCCTTGAAAGTACATATCTCCGATGGTTTCCACCCTTGTCGCCAACTGCGCATATGCTGCCAGATCTCCCTCGTGTATGCGCAACCAAACCTCCATCGCGCACGTCATCCAAACCTCGTCCTCGGCTCTCTCAGACCTCCCTCACGCTGCGGCCAAGCACCTTAGGCGCCTCTTTCCAACATCGTCCCATCGCGCATGGTCCTCGCCCCAAACCTCCCTCGTGCATAACCCTCCCTCTCGCACCGCGTAGTCAAGCAGGTCGGTTGCAGGTTAGTTGTAGTTCTTATTTGATATACACAAACTTGCAATTTTATTAAAAGTCAATGTGATACTTCTATAATTTCTATAAATTATAGGTACGTTATTTATATTTAGTTATACAATTATTGTTCATACTAAATCAATAACAAGCATATATTTTTTGTTTTCCACAAAATAACTATCATTTTCTTTAATATTCTCAATTTTAGAACCATGATTCAAATATTGAGGTCTAATGTGCTACAAACTTAATCATAGCCTATGATGTGATAGTAGGTGAGCATTAAAAACCCGATCCAATCCGATCCAATCCGTGATCCGATGGATTAGATTGGATTGGATTTGCATGTTTAATGGATTGGATTGGATTGGAAAAATAAAAAATCCGTTGAGTATGGATTGGACACGGATTAAGCCAAAATCCGATCCAATCCGATCCATGTGCACCCCTAGTTTCTATCTAAGTCAAGGGAGCCAAACAACAACGTGAAACGAAAGTAACGTCATCAGTTGCTGAATAAATGGATGAACGAATCTGACCTTTTCTTAAAAAAATAATTAGTTGTTAAGTACATGTACCGGACTTTGGATAAGCTATGGTGCCCTTCATTCTAATGTGAATTTCATTCTCTTTAGGTCTCTTAGACAATTTCATGAGGATATTTGACCCATTCTCACGTTAGGTTTTTCAATCAACTCATATCATTTTTCTTTATCCCTTCGATCAACTCATATCATTTATTTCTATTTTCAATCAACTCAACATTTATTTCTATTTTCAATCAACTCACATCATTTCTCTCGTTTATTATTTACACTTGTCTCTTATTTACATGTTAGTAAAATAAGTAATCTGATTAATGTCTTTTTAAGAAGATCTTGAATATATACCTTTTACAACTCTGTAATTATCTATTACAAATCTTTTATTATATTCTACTACTTCATAACCAATTGTTACGTGTATTTGTCACGGTTTTACACTATACAGTCACATCCTACAACTTCGAAATAGTTTTTTTAACACATTCTTATTCATTTTTTATTGCTCCTTGTTCACGTTTTTACAACTCCTTTATTATATCCTACGACTTCATGTAATAGCTTTACAACTCATGCACAAGATTTGATTTTGTTATAAGTCCTTATTGACATTTTTACATATCTTTTGTTATTTTTACATCTTTGTATCATAACTTTTACACTCATGCGCGATATGATGATTGCTTGATTTTGTTACAACTCATTGTCGATGTTTTTACTACTTTTTTTGCTATTTATTACAGCTCCATGTTAAAAAGTTTTACAACTTCTACGCGAGATAATAATAGTTGATTTTTTTACAACTCCTTGTTGATGTTTTTACAACTCTTGTTATTTTTTACAGCTCCTTATTAGACCTATTACAATCCCTTGTGAGATGGTGATTGACTTTCTTTTTTAAAAATTGAGAGGGAATGTGACAATAAATGGGAATGGATGACTCATCTTTGTTATTTCTCCATTGAGTTTTCCTTAATTTGGATGTCATAAGAGAGAGGGGATTGATTTGAGTTAATCATTTTCTAGTTATAACTTGAGGAGATAAAAAGAAATGAATGATTGGCATTCAAGTTATCACTAAAATAGGAAAACATGTAGATTGATGGATTCAAAAAACACCAATAATGATATAAGTTGTTTTAAGCTCCATCATCAAATGGAAATTAGACGAAGTGGAGTGTGCTCATAAATTTGCTAATGGGCTCTGAGTTCACTGGAAAATTCCCATATGCATACACATACTCAACAAGCAAACCAGATATGATGCCATAACATCTCAGAAAAATCACATTGTAACAAACACTCCCAACAACCAGCCCACTACTCAATCGCTTTTTTTATACAACATTGTTAATGCCATGGAACTTCAAATATCAAGTTTTGCGTGCTAGATATTTTGCCCATGCAGCGTTAACAAATAGCATCAACCATACTTTGTTCTTAGCGGAATGGAAAGCGACACCACTACTCTTCGACACCACTACTCTTCTCGACGAGAGTGTAGCTGTAGCCAAACAAACTTTTGTGAGATGGTCAGTTGAGTCGAAGATTTCTCACATGGTGGACAACAAGTCAAAAAAAATTCAAAATATCATATATAGAGTACAAAGAGGTTTGCCAACACTTGCAATCACCTTGGTACAACAAAGATCCTCCAAGAATACATAGTAAAAGCCACGAGAATATGCTATGCATACAAAGGGAAAGGCGGAGAAGGAGAGCAAGTGACCAACATACCAATGTTAGCACAAAGGGGAGAAGATGAAGCATCTCTCCAAGTTCTCTCCACCGAGAGTTCAACTTCTCTAAACGCAAGGTGCATGTTTCCTAGTTAATCCCACGATGACGTGGTGCCCTGCTTCCTTTGTGTCAAAAGGGTATACCGCCTACGTGTGCATTGTCGAATGCCTTTGGGTAGCATGCGGCCTCCTACCGTTATCGCGTGCCTGCTATCAAGATGAGTTCTCCGTAACCCAACTTCAAGGCCCTATGGGCCTGTTTGGTTGCTGGGTTGGACTGGGTTGGGATGGGCTGGGGTGGGGTGGGTGAATAGTAATCTGTGAGGAGGAAATACCCTTGTGAATAGTAACCAGGGTTGGGCCAACCCTGCCCAATCCTGCAACCAAACAGGCCCGCCTACCTGTATAACAAATGCGTGCAACATCCATCGCCCCTTAGAATATACATTAGTACTGTAACTAGCCTCGAGATGTATAATTTGAGTAAATGTGATACATTGGGACAATATTACATTTAAATGCTAAATGGATTTCAAAAAGTAACGATTATATAAACTTACGATTTGAATGAAGTTAAGTTACTTCGAATACCTTTGTTTACAATAACTTGGGATTTTATAAAATGGATATATCTTAGACAATGGAGTAGGATAAGAGAGTTATCATGTATGTAATTGCAAAAGAATCTTAATCGTCGATGGTGATTCTTTATATGTCGTTTTGTGATTTTCTATTAACTAACTTGTGATCTTCTTGAAAATCAAGATATTTGTTTTTAACTTATTGTATTGTGGATGGTTGATCCTATGAGAGCCAAACCTGTGAGAGCATGAGAGCAGTGATTCCAGACCACTAGATTCAATGAGGAGAGAGAAGACCATGAGAGCGAAAATAGAATCTAGTTGTCCATAATCACTGCTCTCACAGTTTTTTGCTCTCACGGGATCACTCCTCTGTATTGTGATGTATAAATATAGATGTCTTCACAAATCCCTATGATTTGCATAACTTTGTTGCGTGCTAACATGCTTTGACATACTTGTGAAAAGATTTAGAAATGCTTTGTAATCTTCCAAGATGCCTTAATCTTTGTAGCATACATGAGCATTTTGGTGTTTAGATACTTTCTCCAAACTGAATAATGGTGACTTAAATACAATATAAGAAGTAGAGAGAGGAACTGGTTATGTTGGGTAGCCGATGCAATGAGGAACCATGTCCACGAGTTATTTAGGTAACTAAGAGTCGTACCACTTAGAACTTAGGTTCTTTAAAGTATGGACTAATCGTCTACTATAGTTTCAAAGGATGGAATTGATGAGGATCATCAAAGTGACATAGTATTTTAAGGTTGGGATATAGCATAATCACTTGGATTAATATAAAGATAATGACCCAAACAAAACTTGTAAATGGGTCGGGGGATGGAGGGATTGAAAAAATATATGATCGTGCTAAAAGGTCCTAATATTGCATATGCACATATATTGACATTTTATGTTGATGTAGCTTGGGTGTAGAGAAAACATATGAAGACTAAACATTACCAATCATATTGGTGTATTCCAAATATGGAAATAAGTTCAGAGTAGACACTCAATTACGTGCAGTATGTGAGACTAATATGAGATTATTTTTATGGTAGTGCCAACCACTTGGTCATACTCTTCTTATTTATACTATACGTTCAAAGCTTGATTAATAATCCAATTTGTTAAAGAACGGAATTAAATGTAATTTTTTCGATGCACACTTATTAGATATACTTTTTAGGTTTTTGATAAATTGATTCTGCTCGATACTCTTGTTGATAAATCATTATCTTGTTTAATAGATAATGTCATATTATCGTGTAAGTTGCCTATTTACTTTTTATTATATCATACTTGCTTATGCCTTGATACTTACAATTGAAAATGAATTAAAAGTGTGTTGCCTTAGATTATAATAATTGGTGTATGAGTATTAATTAGTTCCTTAAATGATATTCGTTGAGTTGCTCGATTCTAACACATTAAGTCTTGATATAATCTGTATAATTTGCTTCAATGGACTAACTTTAGCGCACTCTAACTGTGTGATCCAGCTTATAAAAAGTAGCAATGCATGATGCAGGAATGGAGATTGTGATAAGTGATGTTGGGTTATATTGTAAGTACAATGTAATATTCTATTGTATTTTCATTAGAGTAAATTTTGGTGCATGATTGTTGTCGTGTAATAATTACATGTTGTGCTACCCTTAATGACATATTGTATATTGTTTCTGTTTCATGATTTATATAAACATTTGTCATGCTTAAGATTGATTTTTATTGGACAACCCGTCGGTCTTCTTTTCCCTCTCCCTTGGAAAAGAGTTCTAAATTCTTCTTTCCCTACCAAGGAAGAAGCATAGAGGAGGGTGGATTGGGGTTCTTTCGTAGCCGAGAATCATGATCAGGCAATGACAGTGGGTCTTGATGCTTCGGCTAAGCTAGCTGAATACCTATCCATTGAGCCTGGATATATTTTCTCCAATATATATACTTTATGAGCGCGATACTTTTCATGTCCTTACAAAGTCTTATCCCAAGAGAAATACTTAGCGAGGATAAGCTCTACTTTATGACTCGAACAAGTGCTTACGAACCTTATCTACAAGGTTGTTTGCAAGGACATGCCCTCATCAAATAGTTTTAATGAGACAAGAGATCTAGTAAGGTCAATTTTTCTATCAAAGGTCCTTGCAAATCCCTTCTTGCAAGGATGCAACGAAGGATGTCGTTTGTACATTGGGAGGATTCAAGAACTTACAAGATCTTAAATCTCTAATACTGGTTTCTCTCACTTGTCTCACTCTAATCTTTGAGAGAGAAAATGGCAACTAATGCACTTGTGCTCAACTGTGTATTCTAACATACTATATTTATAAGCAAGGTTGTTTTTGTACACCGCATTGCATTGTATATAATTTTTCTAAAATTCCTCATGCTATGTTGGGATTTGATTCTCAACAAATTCTTATTTGGTAATTGAGCATGATTTGTGCCAAGACATAATAATAATAATAATAATAATAATAAGCTTATCATGGAATCACACATCGAAGGGAATTCTATCCCTCATCTTCCATATTTCAATGGGAAAAACTACTTATAATGGAAAGTAAAGATGATGGTTTTTTTAAAGTCCACTGGCTTTATAGTTTAGAGTACTGGTGAGAAGATCATTTGCCCTCATGGAGGAAAGGGAAAGAAACTATAGCAATATTGAGAGAAAGCAAATGTTAATGAATCCCAATGTGATCATTGCCTTATGTTGTGCTTTATTCAAGAAGGAGCTTAGTAGAGTATCACGTATTAAGATGGGCCACGAGATATGATAATTTCTTGAAATGGCAATGAGTGCATAAGCAATATGAAGGAGTCTCAAATTTACAAGTAAATGTGAGAATACGATATATTCAAAATAAACAATGATGAGAATATAAGAGATATGTATGTTCGATTTAGAGCCATAGTAACCCTACTTCGGAACCTTGTATAAACATTCTTGGAGGAGAGTTTGTCACGAAGATATCGGTCTCTCACCCGAGTAGGTGCATAAGACGATGACAATCGATTAGTCTTATGACCTCACATTGATGTTACTTGATGATTTATTAGAATATCTTCTTACATATGATACTAAATGCTCCAATACAAAAAGGAAGAGGAAGAGTCGAATAAGGAGAATGCATTGGCCTTCGGATCCCATCAAGCGAGCAAGGATTTAAAGTCACTTTTGATACAGAAGAAGACAAGGACATTTTGCCATGGTAATGTGACATCTCAAATAGTTCATTCAATATAAGTAATTAAGGCAAGCCAATAAGAAGAGTAATGGAGAAAATGACGACTCTAAATGCTTCAAATGCTAGAAGTCAGAAGACATGAAAAATAACTGCATAATGCTCAAGAAGGAGGAAAGCAATGACAAGAAATGGAAGAAGAAGAAGGCATTCCAAACTACTTGGGACAATTTAAGACACAATGATCCAAAGAAAGTGCATATTTATGATTTTTTTTGGGAATCACCAATACAAGGAGAGGCCATGCATAAGATTACTAGAAATTATTTAGTTTTACGATGAGGATGAATGCATGATCTCTTATGATGAGCTTTCAAAATTTTATTAAGGGATTTTATCACTTGTGCCCCTCCGAGATGTTGCAATATCAATTATGCCCCTATCTTTTTGGTAATATCAGTTGTGCCCCTCAAAACTTGCTATTTTATCACTTGTGCCCCTCGGGTTAGTGACCGTCCATCTACAGTGCAAACGGACGTTAACTTTGAGGACATAAGCGGAATTATTTTTTTTAAAGGTTATATGGTCATTTCTTCCTCCTCTTCCCCAACCTCTTCTTCTTCCTCCTCATCCCATCTTCTTCCTCCTCCTCCGACCTCCTCCTCCTCCCTCTCCGCCCCGAGCTCCTCGCAGCCCCTCCCCTCTCCGGCGCCGCACCTCCTCCCCCCCGCACCTCCTCCCTGCCCGCCGCCCCCTCCCCTCCCCGGCGCCGCCCCCTCCCCTCCCCGACACCGCCCCCTGTGCCCCCTCCCCCTGGGCTGCACCCCTCCCAGCCCCGCACCTCCTCCCCTTGCCGGCGCCGCCCCCTGCTCCCCCTCTCCCTGGGCTGCACCCCCTCCCAGCCCCGCACCCCCTGTCCCGCACTGCCACCTCCCCTCCCCGGCGCCGCCCCCCTGCTCCGCACCGCCACCTCCCCTCCCCGGCGCCGCTCCCCTGGTCAGTGGAGGAAAAGATCTCCATGGCTTGCACGATTCCACATAGCTGCTGGTGGAATTGACGGAGGGGTTGGGGAAGCTGGTCTCGCGCATGACGCGGCTGACGGAGGGGTCGTCGAGGATGGAGACGATGAGGTGGAGGAGGTCAACCTTGACAGAGAGGAGCGGCTGGTGGGGATGGTCGGGGAGGAGCGACGCTGGTGGGCCTGCGCGCGCTTGAGGGCGGCAACGAGGACATCGGAGAGAGGAGGGGAGGGGGAGGGAGAGGGCGAGGAGGAGAGACGGTCGAGCGCGACGGAGAAGCAGAGCTCGAGAGCGCGGAAGTGGAGTGGGTGGGAGGGGTGGGAGCGGAGGTAGGCAATGTGGAGGGGGGAGGAGGCAGAGGAGAGGAGAGAGGAGGCGACATGGAGGGGGGTGGTCTGCGGGTGGTGGCGGAGCGAGGCGGCAGAGATGGAGTGCGAGAGCACGACTGAGGCCCCGGCGGTGAGGGTCTGGTGGATGGTGCTCAGCCTGCTCCGCATGGTGGTTCAGGTCTGGAATTGCCAGAGATCTGAGCAATTGGGCTCAAGTGGGAGGGGAAATTGGGTTCGGTGGGAGGAGGAGGAAGAAGAGAGCACCGCCTTTGCGTTTTGTGGTCCAATGAGAAGGGGAGGGGGGACTTTGGGGGGAATTATGACCATAATACCCTTCTTAACCACACCATGGTTTGAATAAACCATGGTTATTTTAATTTTTTGACGGTCAATCTGACGGAAGGACACAACTGATGACAGAGCAAGTTTTGAGGGGAACAACTGATATTACCAAAAAGATAGGGGCATAACTGATATTGCAACATCTCAGAGGGGCACAAGTGATAAAATCCTATTTATTAATATCTATTCAGCAAAGTAAAAAATACATGTAAATGAACTAAGTATGTCCTCAAAAAGCCTTCATCGGAGAAGTCCACTACTCCAAACGCTAAGTTCCTATCATTACTCTTATATGATTATACATTCCATCTTAGTTATGCTCCCTCCATTCGTATCTTTTAGAAAGAATCTTATGTCTTAATTATAGAGGAATCAATAAGCAAAATAAAAAGAGGGAGCTCCAAGATAAAAAGGAAAAAGAGTTTTTATGTAAGTGAATTTCCCACTTGATACTTTGATATCTTTTGAAAATGAATATTCAACTTGTTATCTCTTCTTTTTGATATTCTTAAAAGGGAGAGAAAGATAAGTATGAAAAGAGATTGTTTTCAAAAAGATTTGATTTTGTTGAGAATCTGCTAAAGGGGAGAATTTTTTAGCACTATACACTACTTTTGGCATCGTTAAAAAAGGAAGATTGCTGAAAAATGCACAAGCATACACATGTTAATTATGATGAAAAATATTGTATTTACCTTGAGACAAATTTCTTATAGAAACAAGCTAAAGAGATAATAAGGCCACACAAAAGCTTTAATGAAGATTGGAACAAAATTAAAAATAAAGATACTAGAAGCCGCATTGATCAAATTTCAAGGATCATGTTTAAAGATGATCAAGATTTCCTAAACTATCTTTTCACTTGAATAAATACAAGAAAAAAACGAAGAAATAATGGTATAATCAAAGTTCATGAAAAACTCAAGAGAAAGTCCATAATGTTTCGTAGTATTTTAGACTATGTCAGTTGACTAGTCTGATTTTTCAATCGACTAATGACCCACTTGAGTAAATTACCGAGTTTGCCCCCATCGATTAGAGTTTATTATATAATTAACTTATTTATTGAGTCATATGTAGCTTGAGACGATAATCATTTAACATTTATAAGAGAGTACCAACTTAGAATTTGTTCAATCTATTAGGCATTTCATTAGTCAACTAACTTTTGGCTCAACTAAATAGTTGATATTTCATTCTTATCCCACCACAAAAAAATTGAGCTATAGTGACGGTTTTTTCAAAATCCGTCACTAAATTAGTCGTTGTTAAATATATAACGACGATATTGTTCATTGCAAAATGGTTTTTCGTATTCGAAAATAGCGACGAATATCATATATATCGTTATATCATTACCGCCGATCCATATAGCGACGCTTATCCGTTGCTATTTTTCAAACTTATAATTAATCTCGCTAAATTTTGAACTAAAAAAATAGCGACGGTTAGTTAATATTTTGAAAATAACAACGGATAAGCGTCACTATATGGATCGTCTAATTTTGAGTACGGAAACTCATTTCGCAATGAATAATTCGCCGTTATATATTTAACAATGGCTAATTTAGTGACGGATTTTGAAAAAAAACATCATTATAGCTCAATTTTGTTGTAGTGATCCCTTCAGTCGATTAGTTTGTCAAAACAGAAGAATAACTGAATGGTTAATTAATTACCGAGTAAATTAGAAATTTTACTTTCTACTAAACCGAATGTTTTACTCGATTAAACCTTTTTCCAATCTATTAATTATGTATCATTCAATTAATATAGTCATTTAGTCATGTAAATCTAGAAAAGTCGCTTGGCGATCTATTGAATCTTCATGCCTTTTGATTAAAAGGCTCTTCATCTCTTCATGCCTCTAAAAAGGGATCTCTATATGTTGTCTTACACTCACAAATTACATATCATTTAAAACATTATGACATCTATAATATAAAGATTTGCTCTCACTTGTCTCACTTTGATCTTTGAGAGAAAAAGAAATCAATGTAGTTATGCTAAATTCCGTATTATATCCAATTGAATTTTCTCATAGCATTCCTTATTATAATTTCAGCTTGGGTGACACAACATTCATGATATTATTCCCAAATCCATATACTATTCTCGTAATATTACTTATGCTCAATATTACAAATCTAACTAGAGGAGAATCAAAAGTGGAACGCTCGTATGGATTGAGAAGCGACACATTTTGTCTCTCATCACTTTTCGAGGATTAGGAGAAGGCAATAATAATCTTCATTAGAGGAGGGTGGATTTCATCCCAAATCAAAGAAGACATCTACTCCAAGGTTCTAGAAACCGAATCGAACATCAAATTGAGTAGGTATCATTTTTTGATTTTTAGGGTTGGACTAACGGGGCCAACCGGTCGAACCAGTGATGAATGTCAGCAGTTCAAAAAAATCAGAAAGGACTGAACCGTTGTATTATTGGTTTGGTTCATATGGTTTCACCAAGTCAAACCAAGTTAGACCGGCATATCGTACAAATAAATGTGAAAAATGAGGGTTTGTACACTTACATCCTTCCAAGTTTTCAATAGCACTTATACCCCTATTTTTCTACAATTACACGCGTGCACACATATTTTTACAAAATACATAGTAGTGGTCTTTTATTAGTACACTTGTGTTATTATATTATACCAAAATAAGGATAATATTGTGAATTTTTTAAGAATATAAGAGCACAAATGAAAATGTTAAAAAGTTAGGGGGTATAAAGATTATTAGAAAAACTTAAAAGGGCATAATAACATATTTTGTAAAACTCATATAATACATATATGTGATGTATAAAATCAACAAATTAAAATCTATTTAAACTCTAATCAATGACAAATGTTAAATCTATTACTTCTCTTAGTATGATTATGACAACGTACTCTTCATTTCTTGTAGTTGGCAGTAGACAACCTCATGCACAAAGTGTGAAGAGTGACACAATGCTATTATTGCAGGAAGGGAGAGGTAATAATGACTTATTGACACATGTGGAAGGGGAATAGATAAATGAATACTATACCATGGGTTAGAATGAGATTGGATTGTGAATAGTTTTTAAAAAGTTTGCATTTTAATAAATTATTAGAAATTATTTTTTTGTCAATAAATTTAATGGTTGAACCGACGATTTAGTTCAATTGATTCTACCAGATTTAAGCGATCCAATCATATTTTGACTGATTTTCATTTTATACATAAAAATCGGATAACTGGACCATTTTCACTCGATTATTGATTTAAAAGGTTGAAGTGACCGATTGATTTCGGTTTTACAAACCTTGATCTACACAATCAAATAATGGTGCTTTTGCAACGTGCGGTTTTGCGGATCAACATATTCAATCTCCACCGTTCCTTCGGTGTCCTCGTGCCACGATGCTCATCCGAGGACACATCATCCTCTTTGATGCGGTACTCGATAGGGGTGTTCAAAAATAACCGGGTAAATGGGTACCTGATGCGATCCGTTCATTTTGACCCTAAACCCTCGGGTACCCGATTGAAAATGATGGGCCGGGTACCCACAATGTCATGACCTGTGCCCCCATACAAAAAATTCGACGGGTACCCGCGGGTACCCAGTTGGAAGTTTCCACTATCAATTGATTCACAAAAAAGTAAATGGTTAGATACAAATACCAATATAGATGTTACATTATTCTTATCTATTTTAAAAATATAGAAATGGAGGCGGATATAAATATCGATAAATGTAGAAAACATATTGCTGAATCATTAAAAATGAATACCGGTATGAAATGGATGCAAATTAGAGAAAAAAATAATATAATCAAAATTGTATAGATAAGATTAAATTTATATGTATGAGAGGGCTCATATATGTATCCATTTTGAAATCAAAATATATATGTCAAAATTTGAATTAACATATATGATAACGAATCAGATACGATCCAAATCGATATGCATACATTCTAGCATCCAAATATGTGATAATGAATACAATTGAATACGAATTGTATCGCACACACACGCATGCACCCACCCACACGCGCATCCGTGCCCGCGTCCATGCAAACGAACATGCCCACGTGCACATGCATGCGCCCACGCCCACACCCACGCGCACACGCGCACACACATAAGAGCGCTCACACACACATAGTGATAACCAATTACAATGATAATTAATATAACCATTTACGAATAGGAATACATACTTATATATTGTTTGTCATGTTGGCCTCAGATTATATATATTTACATATCGTTTATCAGTATTTGATTCATTATGACGATGAACCTACATGAATGTGTCATTATTAGATCCGTATTCAATATTATTCCTTCCAATTGCATGTATTCGTATGGTTTACAATATTTGCATAGTTTTGTATATCCTCATTAATTTATTTATCTATGTTTATATATCTCTCTCTGAATGCATTCCGTACCATTTAGATTTTCGTATCCGGCATTATCATTATCAATATGATATAGATACAAATATACATAGTTGGACATATTGTTTGCATATTAATATATGTCACCTTTCATTTGAAATATCTCTCTTTATCCCAATGGGTACCTGCGGGTACCCGTGGGTAACCAACATCTATTGGCATTAACCGGATACCCGTTGCAAATGGATACCCGTTGAAATGAGGCGGGTCGACCCGTGACTCAATACCAACGGGGCGGTGCGGGTCACGATCAAATGGGCCGGGTACCCGCCCCATGGACACCCCTAGTCAAGGTTTTAAAAATCGAACCAGACATCAAACCAGGCATGTATCGTTTTTTGATTTTTATGGTCGGACCAATTGAAACGACCGGTCGAACCGGTGATGCCGTCAGCAGTTCAAAAAAAAAAATCCGGCAAAAACTGAACCGTTGTATTGTTGGTTTGGTTCGTATGGTTCAACCGTGTCCAACCGAGTTAAACCGGTATATCATTCAAATAAATACGAAAAATGATACATTTCGATTTGTTTACTCTTGTCCTTCTAAGTTTTTTCAATAACACTTATACCCCTATTTTTAATACAATTGCATGTGTCCCCTATATTTTTACAAAAGCAATAGTAGTGGTATTCTATTAGTACACATGTGCTCCCATTTTAAGGATGATATTGTGCTTTTTTTAAGAAAATATTAGAGCACAAATGATATTGCCGAAAAGTTAAGGATATCAATATTCTTAAAAAACTCGAAAGGACATAATAATAATATTTCATAAAATTTATATAAAATACATATATGTGAGTAAAAAGTTAATAATTTAAAAGTATATAATTAAACTCTAATTAACGAAGTGCTGTTAATTTATTGCTTTTCATAGTATGATTATGATAATGTTTTCTTCGCTTATTATTGTTATAAGTGGACAACCTCATATATAATGTGGGAAGAGAGAGGCAATGCTCATATGGCAGGAAGGGACAGACGATAAGGAGTCATTGACACATGTGAATGAGAAGAGATAAAAGAGTACTATACTATGGGTTAGAATGAGACTAGATTATGAATATTTCTGAAAAAGTTTGTATTTTGTTAATTTATTAGAAATTATTTTTGTCAAAAAATGAGTGGTTAAACCGATGGTTTGGTTCAATTGGTTCAACCAGATTTAAGCGATCTAACTCAGTTTTGATCGATTTTGATTGGTTTTTATTTTCTGAATAAAAAATCGGATAGTTGGATGGTTTTTCCTCCTATTCTTGATTTAACCAGTTCAAACGGCTGTTTCAGTTCGGTTTTTAAAACCTTGCCGCTGTTCACGTCACACGTGTCCGCGTCAGCCGAGGCAGGGTTTCCGTCCCGCCATCATCGCCGCCTCGTACCGCAACTCCCGCTTCCTGCGCCCCCTCCTCCCCACGAGCACCAAAATCACCACCCCCTCGGCCACCGGTGGCACGGCGGCCACCCCCATCCCCACGGCGGCCGTGGCGGGTGGGAGGAGAGCGGCGGCGTCTTCAAGCCGACGTCGCCCTCGCCGCTGGGAAGACCCTCACCAGATACGTCTGCGGGAGCACTGCTATAATCGCCGACGCAGCACATTCCGTGTCCGACGTCGTGAGTGGGGCCTGAAACCCGAGCATTCTCCCGTTCCTTCGATCTGTAGCTCTTACTTCTGTTCGATTTAGTGTGAATGATATGAACTTGAGTAACAATAGTGATTCCTTGTTTTTCTGTTGAATTGGCAGGTCCTCAGTGGGGTTGCTCTGCGGTCGTTTAGAGCGGCGCAAGTTCCCAAGGACAAAGAGCACCCTGAATCCTTATGGTCATTGTTGCTTTATTGCATACTGAATTCGTTACAATGATTAGCTTGGCACCTCCATATTCATATATCGCATCTCATATATTACGTGCACCTATACAGTTCTTAATTATCTAAAATAACCAGTTGATAATCTGACATTTTACACGAGGGGCTTCTTCTTAATTCCATTTCCAAACGTATTTGTTAATGACACACGACACGTATACGACATGTTAAGGTTCAAAACTGAATGACCGAAGCAATTAAGCAAATATACTGCAATGCATTTAATGGCTGAGAAAGTATGCATGAAGCAAATATCTCGAACTAAAGTCTTCTTGTAGAGTTTTAAATGGTCTTTACCAAAGTCCTTGGTGGCAAGATATTAACTGATGGAGACCAACCATATACTTTGAAACCTTATTAGGGGCACTTGACCTTGGTTCCCATGCTGGATCCATCTTTGGTTGGACCCTGAGTCCTGATCATGAATAATCTTCTGGAGGATGCAGCACAGTTTCTAAATATTGAGGTCTATGTTGTAATTGATAAGCTCTAGATAGAGAGCTGCTTCGTCCTAAAAGTTTTAATTCTGATGTTGGATATCTTTTAACGAAGTTTGACTCCCGTTTGTCCTGTATGAGGGGCATGGAATCTGTTCCGTTTCTGCCCTCCCCTGACTTTTCTTCCCATTTCTCCAGTACTAGATTTCATGAGTCGACTGTAGGTTGCCATGTATGTACACCATTTTGAATACGATGACTATACTTTAGTGATTCTATTGTAGAAATAGCTTCGACTCTTTATAATTGTTTTCTTATTTCTCTCTTTTATGTAGACGTTTATGTAATTTACCCTCAAGGCCTCTCCCTATATAAGAGAGCCTAGGGTTATTCTATGAATCATAACAGTGACTCCCTTCTTCTAACATGGTATCAGAGCCACCCTAGGGCTCCATACCCGTCGCCTCTCCCTTCCCCACCCGCCGCCCCTTTCTCCTACTCTCGTCGAAGCCATCTTGGGCTCCCATCGGCTGCAAGCAGCCCTCGCCAACCCCCAGCCAGGGGACTCCAGCGGCCTCTGCCGCCTCCAGCGGTCTCCGCTGCTCCTCCCGAGCAGCCCCGTGCCGCCGCCAATCACCCACCGGCGGCCACTTGCCTCCAGCGGCCCCCTG
Source organism: Ottelia alismoides (assembly GCA_037367405.1). NCBI lineage: Eukaryota > Viridiplantae > Streptophyta > Magnoliopsida > Alismatales > Hydrocharitaceae > Ottelia > Ottelia alismoides. Next base: position 1,608,001 of record JAZKJV010000454.1, on the reverse strand, counting down.
CCGCCCCCTGCGAGCGGTCCCAGCCGCTATCCAACGGGTCCCAGCCCTTCCTAGCTGCCGCCAACCGATTCCCAGTGGGCCCCAGCCCCTCCCAGCGGGCCCCAGCCCCTCCTAGCGGCCCTTCAACGCCGCCACCAATTCCAGCGACGCTCCAACAACAGCCGTAGGCCCTCTCCTGGCCTATATCAGTCCGTAGCCGGTGTTCTCGAGGCGATCTAGGGCTGTAAGCTTCATTCGAGGCGTGCCCTAGACTTCCTTTCCTTCGGATTTATGGATTTGAGTGCGTAAAGGTCTACACACGTACTCAAATCCAATGCAGTTGGTGTAGACATTCATCAACGTGTCAGTTATTCCTTCGTCTTCCTCCAGAGGCATTATGTCAGAATCGAAAGTCGATTTGCCCTCCACCGGCGCATTTAAAGGTCCAGCGCCAATAGTGAAGATGGACGGGTCTAACTATGAGCTATGGGCTATGCAGTTCATGAGTCTCATGAAATCAAATGGTAAGAAACATATTCTTACCGAAGATGAGCCTGCGGAGAAGACGGGGATCTATGCCTCATGGGAGGCGGATGACGCTTATGCGAAAGTCTGGCTGTCCGGTACATTGACGATGGAGATAGCTAACGATGTCCTCCATCAGCCCACTGCTAAGGCAATGTGGGATATCCTTGCTGCTACGTATTCGCAGGTGCGGAACGAGAAAGATGTTGCAGCTTCAACATGACATTTTTACGATGAAGCAGGCCGGCCGACCTCTCCATTCTCTATATACATCCCTGAGAGGGATGTTCGAGAAGCTCTACAGTACCATTCCTCTGACAGCTACTCCGGAGCAGCAGAAGACGTTTCGGAACGCCACCATGGTGGGTGTTCTGCTCGCAGCTCTTGATCCTGAGTATGATGCTGCAAGGTCACAGATTCTAGCAGATGCAGTAATTCCTCCAGTGGAGGATGTCTACAGAAGGCTCAGTCGCATTCCAATTTCCTCCAGCTCCTCTACTCCACCTCCATCTGCGATGGCAACCTCGCGTGGGAGAGGTGGACCGCCTTCTGGACGTGGTCGTGGACGTGTCCGTGGACCTCAAGGTAGAGGTCGCTTCAGTCAGATGTGCTCGTTTTGTCACAGAACCGGACACTCAGAGGAGACATGCTATTCAAAGCATGGGTTTCCAGCATCGGCACGAGTTGCAGAGCATTCACAGTCTCTATTACCATCTACTGCAGATCATAGGTTTGACGAGCTTGTGGCCCGTCTACGTGATATAATGCCACATTCTTCTGGTAATCCTTCTGGTAGCTCTTCTGACATTGCAGCCACAGCCTCTGCCAGTTCTTCCGCTGCAGCAAGTAGCTCAGGTAGTTCATCATCACGCATACATTCTCATGATATATCTGACTGGGTTATAGACTCCGGAGCTACACATCATCTTTGTCGAGATAGGGGACGACTACAGGCCTACAAGGATATTCCACCTGGCCGCTCGGTACAGATTGCAGATGGTACCCACTCACCACTTGTTGGACAGGGGGAGGTTTTCTTATCCCCCATAATGCAGCTACAGAATGTGTTACATGCTCCTGCGTTCTCACTGAATTTGCTGTCTATCAGTCAAATTACAAAGGATTTGAATTGTCGTGCTATTTTTGACCCGTCTTCTCTCATTTTTCAGGACATACTGACGGGCAAGGTGATTGGCTGTGGCTCTGAGCAGAATGGTTTATATAGGCTGGTTCGGGATTCCTACGCTGGCATCTCCTCTCACTCCGCTGGACCAGTCTCTCCTTACATCTGGCATCTTCGATTTGGTCACCTTCCGATCCAGAAAATGCGCCATCTTCTGCCCCAGATCTCTCCAAGTTCGTCGTTTCGCTGTGAAACATATCAGTTGGGAAAGCATCATAGGTCGAGCTTCCCAGGTCGTCAGAGTCGGAGCAGTAGCTCCTCGTTTGAGTTATTACATATAGATATTTGGGGTCCGAGTCGTGTTCCCGATCACCAGGGGCACAGGTTTTATCTAGTTGTCGTGGATGATTTTTCTCGTGTCTCTTGGGTATTTCTTTTGAAGAATAAATCTGAAGCAGGCGATGTTATCAAAAATTTGGTTAATGAAGTGCAGAATGTGTTTTCTTCCTCAGTCAAATATGTTCGAACTGACAATGCCCTAGAATTCTGTACACGCTCTCTTTCTCTTTTTCTTTCATCGAAGGGTATCATTCACCAAACCACCTGCGCATATACATCCCAACAAAATGGTGTGGCGGAAAGAAAGCATCGTCACCTATTGGACATTACTCGTACACTGTTGATTCAAAGTTATGCTCCTATTTCCTACTGGGGGGATGCTGTCCTTACTGCATGCTATCTAGTCAACAGAATGCCGTCCTCTGTCCTTGGAGAGAAGATACCTATCTCTCTTATTTTTCCAGACAAGGAGCTCTTCTCTCTGCCGCCACGTGTCTTTGGCGCTGTAGCCTTTGTCCATCGTCTTTCTCCTGGACTTGACAAACTCTCTCCCAGAGCTGTCAAGTGCGTCTTTGTTGGTTACTCCAGAACCCAGAAGGGATACCGGTGTTATGATCCTACAATCAACAGGTACTTTGTCAGTGCGGATGTCACCTTCTTCGAGTCAGTCATGTATTTCTCGCCAGCTGGGGACAGAATGGTACCATCCACCACCACTGATGATATTTTTGTTCCACCACCACCTCCTGTGTCAGCTCCTTTGCCAGCACCACCACCACCGCCACCACCACCACCTCCACCTATTCCACAGCAAACCATATCACCGTTTCCTAACCATTATACGCGTCGGTCAGGTCCTGCTCAGACGACAGTACAGCCAATTACTACGCCTCAGGTATGTTCGGATGATGTTACTACTGACGGGTCAGGTCCGGTACATATGCAGGATGACTCATTACAGGTGGACCCAGATGATGATCTTGATGTTCCGATTGCTATTCGGAAACAGAGAAGGCAGTGTGCTTCCTATCCATTTGCATCACAGGTGTCCTTCCACCGACTCACAGGTGATTTTCAGAAGTTTGCCACAGCTTTGTCTTCCGTGGATATACCACAGACATACCAGGAAGCCTTGAAGAGTGAGTGCTGGAGATTAGCTATGGAAGAAGAAATGGGGGCCTTGCAGTCCCGTGGCACATGGTCTTTGGTCCCTGCACCTCCTGATGCATCCATTGTGAGCTGTAAATGGGTCTTCACCGTCAAATATCATGCAGATGGCACGTTGGATAGGTACAAAGCACGCTTGGTCGTCCGTGGATTTACACAAACATATGGCGTTGACTACATGGATACTTTCTCTCCAGTGGCGCGACACACGACTCTCCGTATTCTCCTGTCTGTTGCAGTGGCTCGTGATTGGAGCATTTCACAGCTTGATGTCAAGAATGCTTTTCTGTACGGGGATTTACAAGAGGAAGTCTACATGCAGCAACCACCCGGGTTTACTGCTGAGGGGGAGAAGCATATGGTCTGTAGACTTCACAAGGCGATATATGGCCTCAAAGAGAGTCCACGAGCATGGTTCCAGAAGCTGTCCAATCTAATTGAGCACCAGGGATTCAAGAGGTCCAATGCTGATCACTCATTGTTTATCCAGAAGTCCTCGGCAGGTACGGTTGTCATAATGGTCTATGTGGATGATATTCTTGTTACAGGAGATGATGTTCAGGGCATAGCAAGGGCGAAGGCATTCCTAGGTCGTCAGTTTGTTACAAAGGATCTTGGAACCCTAAGATACTTTCTGGGGTTGGAATTTGCAAGGAATGCACATGGTTTGATGATGACACAACGGAAGTACATTACAGACTTTCTGGTTGAGACTGGTATGGATGGGTGCAAACCATCAAGCATCCCCATGGACCCCAGCATGAAGTTATATGATAATGATACTGATGAAGTGGATAAGAAGAGATACAGAGAGATGGTGGGAAAACTCCTCTACATCACTATAACTCGTCCAGACATTGCATTTGCAGTTAGCCGGGTGAGTCAGTTTATGGAGCAGCCAAGACAGGTTCACATGGATGCTATACATATGATATTGAGGTATCTGAAGTCTTCTCCAGGCTTAGGGCTACTATTCAGATTGGGCGCAGACTTATCCATCTCAGCGTGTGCAGACGCAGATTATGCGGGATGTCCCAAAGATAGAAAATCAACCTCAGGGTTTGCAGTTTTTGTTGGAGGCTCTCTGGTGTCTTGGAAAAGCAAGAAACAAACGGTGGTGGCAAGATCCAGTGCGGAATCCGAGTACAGGGCAATGGCCCAAGCCAGCACGGAAATGATGTGGGTTCGCTCCGTATTAGAAGATTTACATATAGCTGTACCTCTACCTATGAAGCTTCAGTGTGACAATCAGGCAGCATTGTTCATAGCCAACAATCCAGCTTTTCATGAGAGGACCAAGCATATTGAAGTTGACTGCCATTACACCAGGGACCTGATCCAGAGAGGATTGATATCCACGACCCATGTTAGCTCAGGAGATCAAACTGCTGATGTGTTCACCAAGCCATTGCTCAGAGGACCTTTTCAGAGATGTTCATCCAAGCTGAGCATGATCGACATCTATGCTCCACCTTGAGGGGGAGTGTAGAAATAGCTTCGACTCTTTATAATTGTTTTCTTATTTCTCTCTTTTATGTAGACGTTTATGTAATTTACCCTCAAGGCCTCTCCCTATATAAGAGAGCCTAGGGTTATTCTATGAATCATAACAGTGACTCCCTTCTTCTAACATCTATTACTGATACTCTCATCCTAACATCCAAAATGAAAATGTTAAAAAATTAAACTATTTTACAATGAGAATAGATGCCCTGTGGTCTCTTATATACTGGAGATCAATTTGGACAATTACATAGAGAACTAAGAAATATTAAAGGACTACAAAAAGGTCTTACAATAATAAAATCCTCAGTGTGCCACCTTAAGTTGGAGCATATAGATCCACCGTGCTCAGCTTGGGGCAACAACATTCAAAGTTACTGTGGGAAATCAATTGGCAATAATTCTCTATGTGGTAGGTTCTTTCACGAAAGGCAGGATGATTTTCAATAAACAATGCTATTTGATTGTCACATTTCAATTATATTGGGATATGAACCACCACATAAGATTGATCATAGACGAGTTGATCTACATGACCTTTGTTATAGTATGGATCATGACTATGTGCTTTACAATAGAAATGGTTACAACTGCTTCCTTTTGCTTTACTATGTAACTAGATTTTCTCCAATGAACAAATAAAAATCAGTGCTGCATCCACAAACGATGGTGTATTGGTGGCATGGGCACCCATCCACTCCAGGTCATGGTGACGTGAACCTCTAGTCGAAGGTCTCTTCAGCCTAGATCGTGCAAAGCTCCTCCAAGCCCCCCTTTTTGACCCTCCAAGCGTCGAAGGCAACGACCTTTCATGGTGGAGGCCCCTCCAGGCGGCCTAGGCCGCATCCCTTCCAGGTGGCGCCGTCCACATCGCCAGGCGGTGGCGAAAGATGGGTTCCCATCGTGGGAACCCTAGTTGATATAGACAGAAAGGGGGCCCCATGTCCTACTTGTTAGAAAATAGGAAGCGGAAGCGAAATCGGAAATTAAGATAATAAACATGGAAGAACAAAGATTTAACGTGGAACCCTACTCCCTAAGGAGCGGAATAAAACCACGGGAGAATGCCTTAGAGGGCTGGTGTGTTTATTGCACTTTTCTCAATGGATACAGGAGGTCTGGGGCTCCTTATATAGCCTCCACAGAGCCTCCAAGTCCCATCACTGGTAGATGTGGGACTAAACACAAGGATGTGGTAAATGGATCCTGAAGAGATCCATTTACCCATCTCCCATACATATGGCACACAACCAAATACTCCAACACTCCCCCTCAAGCTGGAGAATGCAATGTACAACTTGGATAAACAGAAAGAAACTCAACTCACAATACATGACACCACGGACAATATCAACTCAACGCGCACAACTGCTGCTGTCAAGGACGTCGCTTCTCATGCCGTGCAGGTGAGGAGGACGAACGGGCTGGAGTGTGAGTCAACTGAATCTCCTCGCCGGAGAGCATGTGTTCTGTATTGCGCCTGTCAGAGTCACTGCAGCTGAAAATGAGTCTCCTCGTCGGAGTACTCTGGTCCGCCACAACATGTGGACAATTGTTCCATCTCTAAAAAGGGCCAAACTGAAAAAGGCTGTGGAAGTGCAATCCTCATCGGAGTCCGCGGTCGCTGGAGAATGGAGTCTGAAAGTCTCCTCGTCGGAGAACTGAGTCTCTCCCATCTAGCACAGAGAATGGTACTCTACTATGAAGTACCTATGATACCACATGAAAATCGTTGCCAACATGTCATAGGGAATGGTCCTCTACTCTGGAGTCTCTATGGCTCACATGAAAACTTTGGCCGAAACAACAAGAAGAATCACGAAACTGAAGATCGCATACATGTGCATCTCTGAAACTGGAGACTCAGAAACAATCGCCGAGTCTGAACATCTGCTGTAGAGTCTGAAAATCTGACTGGTCTGGAATATCTATATCTGGCCTCTGAATCTGGAACAAGACCTGTGACTCTACACCATACTCCCCCTTTCTCCCATACTTGTCGGAAAATCAACATCGACAAAGTTGGGAGAAGACAAGATTGATAGGTAGAAAAAAATCAAATATGGGGAAAACATGAATATTCTAAAAAATTTCTTACGGCTTTTCTTCATCATTTTTTAAACATTTTTTAAGCCGTTTCAATTTTTTCGGCCTTTTTTTCGTCTTTTTTTCAGATTGAGTACGTTTTTTTTGTACGCACCTTTTCTTTTTTTTTCTTTTCGTCCTTTCTTAAAAACGTGCAATCTCCTTTTTTTATATACACGACCAAACATGGCCCAAAAGAGCCATCCCCCCCCCTTTTTTTAATACATTTCGGCCACTTGTGCCCTTTCATCATAACCACCACCTGGGAAAAGAAAATCCTTTTTTTCCGACAATGGCCCACCGGGCTCATACGATTCCCATTATTTAGGGTTCCCTTCTTGGGAACCCCTTCATCAAAACGAGGCTGCCGCCTACCAGGGGGAGTCGCCAGCAGCGTCGCCTTGTCCTTGCTGGGATGAAGCCGCCACCGAGCGAGGATGGGGGTACCCACGCGTGGAATTGCGTCGCCTCGCGCCTGGGCAACGAGGGAGATGCGACTGCGTGAGCACCTCGCGAGGGGATTGAAATTGCGCGAGAGTGCCTGGGCAGCGAGGGAGATGCGACTGCGGGAACCGCCACTGCGTGAGGATCGAGATCGCACGGAATCGCTCGGAGGGACGGAGGAGTGGACTGGAGATCTCGCCTGGGATCAACCTGGGCTGGACGACAATGGAGGTTGATCCTCTACTTCTGTGGGTTTTTTTTCTGCGGCTTCTGAAGTTTGCCTTCTTGGAGATGGAGCACATGCTATAGCAGGATGGAGCCGCCTGAGGCGAGATTAGGGAGGAGATGCTCGTGGCTCCTGCATGTTGCGCCCTGAAGTTCTGCCACCTGCGAGATGGAGGCTAGGGTTTTTGCCGCGTTTCTGGGATTCGGTCTTGTGCGAGTCTGGAACATGAGCCTCCTGCGCCGCGGAGCAAAACTGGAATCTAAAGAACAGAAACCCTAGAATAGTTCCAATCAGGAGATGCTTGATCGGGAGAACGGTGGAGAACAGATCATCACGGAATAAAAATCTTGAATAATCTCTTACAGGAATGCCATGGTTCCAGAGAACCCAAATAAAAAAACTTTCGAATCTCGAATACAAAAAGAATAACATAAAGAAAATCCTCGAGAATCGACCCGCTCTGATACCATATTAGAAAATAGGAACCGGAATCGGAAATAAAGATAATAAACATGGAAGAACAAAGATTTAACGTGTAACCCTACTCCCTAAGGAGCGGGATGAAACCACGAGAGAATGCCTCAGAGGGCTGGTGTGTCTATTGCATTTTTCTCAATGGATACAGGAGGTCTGGGGCTCCTTATATAGCCTCCATAGAGCCTCCAAGTCCCACCAGTGGTAGATGTGGGACTAAACACAAGGATGTGGTAAATGGATCCTAGAGAGATCCATTTACCCATCTCCCATACATATGGCGCACAACCAAATACTCCAACACCACTCTCAAAGACCGCAACCTCAGGACCGCCGCACTGGATGCCCCACCGCAATCGCGCTCCTCGCCGCCCCTCCTCGAGCGCTTCCGCTCGATGCTGTGCAACCGAGTGGACAAGCTCTGCTTCCCCTCTAGGTGACTCCTCCTTTCCAAACTCCGCCTCCTCTTTCTTTCTCAGCGCACGGCTACGCTCTCCAGGCAAGATCGACCTAGCCCCTAGACTGCAAAGGGCCACCAGACCTCCCACGGTGATCAGAGATCACCGCCTCTACCTCCTGCATCACCAGAGGTATCTGCGAAGCTTCTCTCCGATTTCCCACGACAGTGTGGCATCGAGGTTCCATCACGGAACCCTTAGAGCGGAGACGACATGAGAAAGTGTTCTCACGTTGGGAATCCTAAATACAAACATGGGTACAAATATTTCAACCCAAGTGAAGGGAGAAAATAAAAAAGGGACTATTTATGTTCCTATTTGGGCCGTGTTTCGAAAAAAAAGAGAATTTCTTTTTTAAAAAGGAGGCGTATACAAAAAAAGCCGTACGCGAGATTTTTTTTGAAAAAATGAATGAGACAACTATAAAAAAGGGAGAAAATAGCTAGAAAAAAGGAAAAAGCCGAGAAAAAAATATGATTGCCTTTTGTGATTCATTTGTTTCTGTTGACGCATTTATATTAACTGTACCTCTTTGTTATTTTATTTTTGTGTTATCCTCTTTATGTAATTTACCCATAGGCTACTCTCCTATATAAGAGAGCCTAGGGCTTATGGAATAGAACAAGTCATTTGGTTTTCCCAACATGGTATTAGAGCGACGGTCCTAGACCGGAGTTCTCGAAACCCTAACCCTCGCCCACCCCACCCGCCGGCCTCTCTCTCCCCTCTCTCTCTACTCGGCGCCGCCTACCTCCGATCGCCTACGGCGGTGTTCTTCTCCGATCGCCTGCGCGCACTCCGACCCTAGTAGCGCACTGCCTGTGCGCATCGGTGCGCGCGTGTGCGCTGCGCGCTCCAGCCCTAGCGCCTGCGCGCTCCAGCCCTAGCGCCTGCGCGCTCCAGCCCTAGCGCCTGCGCGCTCCAGCCGTGCACCTGTGCGCATCTGTGCGCATTGGTGCGCGAGATCCGTGCGCATTACAGTAGCGCACTGTGCGTCTCTTCGTCTCAGTTGCACACGCGAGTAGCGTGTTCTTGTCGCCCCTGAGTGTGAACTCTGTGCGCGCGTATCCAGACCGTATCCAGACCGTAGCGCGCACATATTCATGGGGATAGTTGCTTGACGTCTACACATGCAACTAATCCCGTCTATGTCATTGTAGACAAAGATTATCTTCTGTCAGTCGCTCCAGTCTTCCGTCTCCAGTATGTCAGACAACAAGGCAGATATCCCGTCTATTGGCGCATTTCGTGGTCCAACGCCCATTGTCAAGATGGATGGTACGAACTATGAACTGTGGGCAATGCAGTTCATGAGTATGATGAAGTCTACAGGTAAGAAGCACATTCTTACCGAACCCGAGCCTGCAGAGAAGACTGGAGTCCATGCCTCATGGGAGGCAGATGATGCATATGCCAAGGTCTGGCTATCTGGCACATTGGCTATCGAAATTGCCAATGACATTCTACATCAACCCACAGCCAAAGACATGTGGGATATCTTGGCGGCGACATATTCTCAGGCAAAGAACGAAACGAAGATCCTGCAACTGCAGCATGATATATTCACAATAAAGCAGAATGGCCGTCCTTTACATTCTCTCTACACATCACTGAGAGGGATGTTCGAGAAGCTCTATAGCTTCATGCCCCTTACCGCCACGCCAGAACAGCAGAAGACATACAGGAATGCGACGATGGTGGGTGTGTTTCTCGCTGCACTCGATCCAGAGTATGAGGCAGCACGGTCTCAGATTTTGGCAGATTCGACTATTCCTCCCATGGAGGAAGCCTTTCACAGATTGAGTAGGATCACAGTACCTTCAGCAGCTGTGAGTCAGAATTCCTCAGCCATGGCGGCAAACAGAGGCCGCGGATTTTATCAACAGGGCCGTGGACGTGGACCTCGTGGAAGGAGTGGCCGTACTAGGCCAACATGCACATATTGCCACCGAGTCGGACATAATGAAGACACATGCTATTCGAAGCACGGATTCCCTGCATCTGCACGAGCCGCTGAGCAGATAGAGCCACCATCTGCTGCTACCTTGGATCAACGATTTGATGATCTAGTTGCCCGCCTCAGGGGCATTATCCCACCATCTGGTCCGGCACCGACTACAGAGAGTCATACTGATGCTGCTGCTTCTGCCTCTGCATCTACTAGTACTTCAGGTAGTACACTTGCACTCCACAGTAGTAGATCTGATACATTGCCATGGATCATGGACTCGGGCGCTACACATCATCTATGTGGCGACCAGAGTCTACTTACAGGATACACTCAGATCCCTCCAGGACGGACAATAGTGATTGCCAATGGCACGCACTCCCCTATCACGGGTCAGGGGGAGATTAGATTGACATCTTCTATGCAGCTTAAGAATGTCCTACATGCATCGCATTTCTCTATGAATCTGTTGTCAATTAGTCAGATTACGAAGGATCTCCATTGTCGAGCTATTTTTGATCCATCTTCTTTGATTTTTCAGGACATCCGTACGGGCAACGTGATTGGTCATGGCTATGAGCAAGGAGGCCTTTACCGTCTGAACCGGACCCCATTTGTCGGAACCACATCTTCTCCTGCTGGACAAGTATCTCCTCTCCTGTGGCATCTGCGTTTTGATCATTTACCGCTTCAGAAGTTGTGTCGGGTTCTACCCTATGGTCTCTCTCACACACCTATCCAGTGTGAGGCATGTCAGTTGGGAAAGCATCACAGGTCGTCCTTTCCCAGTCGTCCAGGTCGGAGTAGTAACTCCAAATTTGAGTTGTTTCATATAGATGTCTGGGGTCCGAGTCGTGTGCCTGATCATCAGGGACACAGGTTTTATATTGTCTTTGTGGATGATTTCTCGGGAGTATCATGGGTGTTTCTTATGAAAAATAAATCTGAAGCAGGAAATATTATTATCCATTTTCAAAATGAAATTCAGAATGTTTTCTCCACATCTGTCAAACTTGTAAGAAGTGATAATGCTTTAGAGTTATGCACCCACACTTTGGCCAATTACTACTCCTCAAAAGGGATTATTCACCAAACCTCTTGTGCACATACATCTCAACAAAATGGGATTGCTGAAAGAAAACACCGTCATCTTCTTGATGTCACAAGATCCCTTCTTATACAGAGCAATGCTCCCTACTCCTACTGGGGTGATGCAGTTCTTACTGCGTGTTACCTAATCAACCGTATGCCCTCATCCGTCTTGAATGAACAGATTCCCTTTTCACTCATTTATCCAGACAAGGATTTGTTCGTTCTTACTCCTCGTGTGTTTGGGTCAGTCGCATTCGTCCATCAGTTGTCGCCTGGTACTGACAAGCTCTCTCCTAGGGCTGTCAAGTGTGTCTTTGTGGGGTACTCCAGAACTCAAAAGGGGTACAAGTGTTTTGATCCTGTGCGTCGGCGGTATATGATAAGTGCAGATGTTACATTTTTTGAATCTGTTATGTACTTTTCAGAATCTGGAAACATGCAGCTACCACCTATATCTCCTGATGCCGTATTAATGGCACCACCACCACCATTGCCACAAACAACACCACCGTCACCACCACCGCCACCACCACCGCCACCACCACCGCCACCGCTAGTATCCCCGCTACCATTCCATTACACCCGCAGGCCTCCTCCAGCACATGGTCCTGACCCGTCAACTAGCTCGCCTATGGTATGTAATGAAAATATTAATGTTGATGGATCTGACGACATTTCTCAGCAGGATGTATTACAGGAGCATGGTGAGAACACAGATGATCTGGATGTTCCAATTGCTCTACGCAAGCCGAAGAGAAGCTGTGCCAAATATCCATTATCAGCAGCTGTGTCTTTTGAGAGGCTATCTGGAGACTTCAGGACGTTTGCATTGGCACTTTCAGCTACAGACATTCCACGGAATCATCATGATGCTTTGCAGGATGCTAGATGGCGGCGAGCTATGGAAGAAGAAATGGCGGCACTTCAGTCCAGAGGAACCTGGAGTTTGGTTCCTATACCTCCAGATGTCATCCCGGTGAGTTGCAAATGGGTGTTTACAGTGAAGCACAATGCAGATGGTTCCATTGACAGGTACAAGGCACGCCTGGTTGCACGGGGATTCTTACAGACATATGGGGTAGATTACCTTGACACATTCTCCCCTGTGGCGCGTCATTCCACTCTACGGATCCTGTTATCAGTTGCAGTTGCTAGAGACTGGCCACTTTATCAACTGGACGTGAAGAATGCATTTCTGTATGGCGACTTGCAGGAGGAAGTCTATATGCAACAGCCACCTGGTTTTGCTGTTGAGGGGGAGTGTCCCAAGGTTTGCAGATTACATAAGGCCATCTATGGCCTTAAGCAGAGCCCCAGAGCATGGTTTCAAAAGCTTTCAGACCTCTTTGAGAAACAAGGATATAAACGCTCCAATGCTGATCATTCCTTGTTTGTACAGAAGACGGCTAGAGGTATCATTGTAATCATGGTTTATGTTGATGATATCTTGATTACAGGTGATGATGAGCAGGGCATTAAGCAGGCAAAGGAAAGGCTGGGGACCGAATTTGTCACCAAGGATTTGGGAGTCCTTAGATACTTTCTGGGCCTGGAGTTTGCTAGAAATCCATATGGATTAGTAATGTCACAGAGGAAGTATGTTACAGATCTATTGACTGAGACAGGTATGCTAGGGTGTCGACCTGCTACGACACCAATGGATCCTAGTATGAAGCTCTATGATGATGACACTGAAGAGGTGGACAAGAGAAGGTACAGAGAACTGGTAGGCAAACTACTGTATGTCACGATCACTAGACCTGATATATCACTTGCAGTGAGTCGTGTGAGCCAGTTCATGGAGCAACCACGTCAGGCCCATATGGATGCAATACACATGATTCTGAGATATTTAAAATCATCTCCAGGTGCAGGCTTGCTATTCAAGAAAGGAAAGGAGATCTCTATCACGGCATGTGCTGATGCAGACTATGCAGGATGCCCCAAGGACAGGAAGTCCACATCAGGATTTGCAGTCTATGTTGGGGATGCTCTAGTTTCGTGGAGAAGCAAGAAACAAACAGTGGTAGCTAGATCCAGTGCTGAATCCGAATACAGGGCAATGGCCCAGGCTAGCACAGAAATGATGTGGGTGAAATCTTTACTTGCAGATCTATGTATTGATATACCTCTTCCTATGATGTTGGAGTGTGACAATCAGGCCGCCTTGTTCATTGCAAATAACCCAGCTTTTCATGAGAGGACCAAGCACATTGAGGTTGACTGTCACTACATACGTGACATGGTTCAGAAGGGGTTCATTGCTACATCTCATGTCACATCAGAGAATCAGACTGCTGATATTTTCACCAAGGCATTACTTCGAGGCCCATTCCAGAAGTGTACGTCCAAGCTGAGCATGATTGATATCTATGCTCCATCTTGAGGGGGAGTGTTGACACATTTATATTAACTGTACCTCTTTGTTATTTTATTTTTCTGTTATCCTCTTTATGTAATTTACCCATAGGCTACTCTCCTATATAAGAGAGCCTAGGGCTTATGGAATAGAACAAGTCATTTGGTTTTCCCAACAGTTTCCCTATTTTTTCTTGTCTTCTCCCAACTTTGTCGATGTCATTGTTATCGACAAGTATGGGAGAAAGGGGGAGTATTATGTAGAGTTCTATGACTTTGATGATTCCTGTTCAGATTCAAATTCTCCAGTAAGGCCAATCGGATTTCAGACTCTACAGTTCAGATTCAGACTCGACATTCAGATTGGTTCTGAGTCTTCAGTTTGATGTGCACATGTTTGCCATCTTTTGTGTGGTCCACATCTTTTGTTTTTAGTCTCGGAGTTTTCATGTGATCCATAGGGACTCCGGAGTAGAGATCCCATTCTCTATGCCATTATGGTTTAGGATTTTCATGTGGTTTCATAGAGACTTTAGAGTAAAGATCCATTCTCTGAGCAAGTATGGGAGATGCCCAGTTCTCGGATGAGGAGACTTTCAGACTCCATTCTCCAGCGATCGTGGACTCCGACGAGGATGTTTTCCACGACTTTTTCAGTTCGACTCTTCAGAGATGGAGCAAGTGTCCACATGATTCAGTATTCTACATGTGGCGAGCTAGAGTACTTCGACGAGGGGACTCTTTTCAGTTTCCGTTACTCTAACAGGCATAGTACGAAGCACATGTTCTCCGACGAGGAGATCTAGTTTGACTCACTCTCCCGCCCATTTGTTCCTTCTCACATGCACGACATGATAAGCAATGTCCTTGAAAACAACCGACAGTTGTGTTTGTGGTGAGTTGATATTGTCCATAGTGTCTTGTATTGTGAGTTTGAGTGATTTCTTTCTATTTATCCAAGCTGAGCATTGCATGCTGCAACTTGAGGGGGAGTATTGGAGTATATGCATCACTTGTGTATATGGGTAATTGGTTCCTCTAAGGTCCAATTACCACATCCAGTGATTTAGCCCCACATCTACTATCTGTGGGACTTGGAGGGTCAGTGAAGGCTTTATAAGAAGCCCCATATCCGTTGTATCATAGAGAAACTTCAATAGAAGAATCAACCCTTTGAGGCGTTCTCCCGTGGTTTCATCTCGCTCCTTAGGGAGTAGGGTTCCACAAAAAAACCTGGTGTTCCATGATGTTTATTCTATATCTCTGCTGTTACGCTTCCGCATTCTTCGTTTTATAACAATTTTAGATCACATCATCTTCCCACTGCAGTCGGCTTTATCCCAGGGAGATAGATTGGTGACAACCTTGCAATGGGCACTAAGATCAATACATATTAGAATCGTCGACAGATAAATGACATGCTTTGGAAGGTGGATTTCTCCAAAGACTATAATACTTTAAATTGGCATTTTCTGTGTGCATCTATGGAAAAACAAGTTTTTCCTGATGTGTAGATTACTTGGATGAAGAGATGCACGACCACTGCATCCTATTCGGTACTTATCAATAGCATACTTGAGGGGGTTTTTTCAGCGACAACGTGGAGTTCAGTAGGGTTGTTGATGCATCATGGAATGATAAATTGAAGCTCAATTAGATTTTTTTGGGAGAAAACCCTACTTTGATTTAACTTCGACTTGAATTATTTAATACATAACCCTTTACTCCCTTTATATAGGAGGGAAGAGGAGATTATAATCAAAATTAAAAGGAAGCAAATAAAAAAAAATTCTAACAAATCCTAATTATCCCCTAACTTGCCTAACCAACTAACTAATTAGAGATCACAAACAATCTCTTTATTTTAAATAGAATTGCAAATTGGACTTAAATTTTCGTAAAAAAATTAATCTTAACTTTAATTAATTAAATTCTAATAACGGTTAAAAAAATTAAACCTTAATTGGTAAAATTGAATAGAAAAATCTAATTAAGCTTCAGTTCATCATTCCATGCTGCATCAGCTCTCTATTGCTTCGAAAAACTCTTCTAACGAGTGGCTTTATCTTCGGTTACAGTATTGGAGAAGCCTTGTTGAATTTGTTGAATAATTAGCTTCGATTTCATACATTTTTTTCTTGATTCAACATTACGTTTGTAGTTCTTCTCAATTGAGGGTGTGTATGCAAAATTCGTACCCCTTTACAAGAAAACTTCCCTTTTGGCTTATTCTTTGCCTTAACCTTTTTTATAAAAGGTTTTTGGGTAGGGGACTTGAGCATAATATTTCTAGTAGATATTTGTCCTATTCTTGGAGAGCAAGCAACCTCTCACCCAAGGGTTCTCTCTTCCTCCTACTAGGGTTTCACCTTTTCCAATCAAATGGCGACAACGATATCAACCCCACCGATGACGAGGACTTTGGTTCCAATGGTGGCACGGATCTGGAGGCACACGACAACGATTACTGACGTTCTTGCAAGGAAGCTTCGAGTCCGGTGGATGGAGTCTCAACTTGCGTCGACGATGGTGGATGTGGTTTCCACAGCATCCATGGTGTTGGTGAAGCTCGCAACACAGGGCCGAGCATTGCGAGAGTGGTGGGGTACAGTGGTGGCGGAAGGGGAGGGGTTTGCAGCTTTTGGCAGCATAGGGAGTTGTTGCAGGACTGAGGTGGCTGGAGGAAAGGGATGTTGGAGTGAGGGTTTTTGGGGTCGTGAGGGCATTTGGGTAAAGGAGGGGGTGGCAGTGGGGCTGGCACTAGTGACGTAGGTGATGGGAATGTCAAGGCTGAATTGGGGGGGGGGTGGTACAGTGAGGTAATAGGGTCATGGTCAGGGCCACGTGAGAGGTGAGAGGTGCAGTTGTAGGAAGAATGGAGCAGTGGGCTGCTGGGGAGGGATCAATGGGGGCATTCAGGTGGTGGAGGAGGCCTGTAGCGGGGTTGTGAAAGTTGGGAGAGGTGCTGGGGTAGTCGGAGGGGTTGGTAGAGTCGATTCCTCCTGTAACTGTGGGTCTGAAACATGCTAGACAACAAGCTCAGAGGGCTCTTTTCCCTTCGTTTCTTCAGTTTCGTCTCCATTGTGGCTTTTAAACTCGCCTTGGACAAGGGCTGCATTAACAAGGTCCTGTGTAGTGCTTCGAGGATGGTCAGTGTCGTCATGGCCCTTATCTGGGCAGTAAATTCTGTGGCATCGTTCTCCTACTGTCGTTGCATATCCGCCAACTCTCGGAGTATTTTTCTAATATCATCACGCCATGCTCGGTCCGAATGAGATTAATTGGATTTAATTATACGTGAACATCTGTGTGGATTTTCAGATCATGAGGACGATTTGAGGACCATGCTCTGATACCAATTAATGCACAACAATAACAACAATCTTTTCTCACATTAAGTAGTGTTAGAAAATTTGAATGAGGAAGCGTATCAGAAATAAAGAATAGAAAACAATGAAGAGCATGAGATTTAACGTATAATCCTCCCCCCTAAGGAGCAGGATGAAATCAAAGGAGAAGGCCTCAAAGGGCTATATGTTGCATTTAACTTTCTCATCTGACACAGGTGGTCTGGGACTTCTTATATAACCTCCACAAACCTTCCAAGTCCCACCATTGGTTGTTTATGTGGGACTAAACTTTGAATGAGGTAAATGGATCCTGTAGAGATCCATTTACTCATCTATACAAGAATGACACATATACTCTAATAAGTACGATCAATTACATGGATTCTTTGCCTCCATTTAGATCTATCTTGGGTCATTCCCAGGCTTAGATCCAAAAAACTAAGATCCCTTCAGATGTCTCATTCTAACACTTCTTGAGCCTTCCTCGATCTCTCTTTACCGACTCAACATCCCAAAACTCGCATCTCCTAATTGGTGTATCACTGACCTCCTTTGCAAATGGCCAAACCTCCTTAAGTGGTTTTCTTGCATCTTATCCTTGATCAGAGCTACACCAACTTTCCTTCTGATCGCATCATTCTGAATTCGATCTTTATGTGTATATCCACACATCAAGCTTAGCATTTTAATTTCTGTTACTGCCATTCTCTGCACATGTCTATGGTTCACATGCCAACATTCAGATCCATAGAGCGTAGCAAGCCTCACGGCTGCTTTGTAAAACTTTCCTTTTTTCAAAGGAGTTTTCTTATCACATAGAACAATAGAGGCTCCTCTCCACTGTAACCAACCTATATTTATTCTATGAGTAATATCTCCATCAATTTCCCCATCACGTTGCGAAACAGACCCCAAGTATCTAAAATAATTTTCTTCTGAATGTTATCATTATCAACCTTCATATTGATTCTTTCACCATTGCTTCCATTAAAAGTGCACTCCATATATTCAATTTAACCCTACCTATACGGAATCCTTTAGTCTCTAATGCATGTCTCTATACCTCAAGCTTCTCATTTTATACATATCTAGTCTCATCAATCAACATAATATCATCAACGAATAACATACACTAAGGTATCTCATCCTGAATGTGACTAGTCAACTCGTCTATAATGAAATTAAAAAAAATGGACTCAAAGCCGAACCTTGATGCAGACCAATGTTGATGTCAAAAATAGCCAGTCTTCCCAGACTAGATCCTTACACAAGATGAAGCCCTATCATACATATCCTTTATGAGGTTATGTATAGGACATGTACTTGTTTCTTCTCCAAAACACTCCACAATATCTCCCGTCGGACAAAGTCATGAGCCTTCTCCAAATCAATAAAAATCGTATGGAGGTTCTTCCTTTTAGCTCTATGAATCTCCATTGTTCTCCTCAACAAGTGGATGAGTTCAAAAGTTGAACAACCTGACATGAATCCGAATTAATTTTCTTTTACTTTTCAAACTTTCCTCAACCTTCTTTCGATCACACGTTCCCAAATTTTTCAAATACTGCTTCCATCTAGTCTCTATATCCTTCTGAGTAACAAGCATGTGTCCTTCCTCATTCTAAATGCATCCCACTTGAGAAAGGTCTTTGGTCTTTCCTTTTCTTGATTTCGTCAACCTGAATAGATCCTTCTGGCACTCCGTAGAGTCTGAGATTTTTGTACAAAACTCCATAAGATTTTGACTTAGCTTCGCTTATAGCCTTCTTTGCTTCCTTCTTTGCTATTTTGTAGTTTGTGGCAGTTTCCTCTGTTCAATCCTTAGACATAGCATTAAAGCATGCTCTTTTAATTTTGAGCTTCTCTTGCACCTCTCCACTCCACCACCAAGCCTCCTTTTATCCTGGAACTCCTCCTTTTGACTCGCCTAGCATCTCTTTGGCTATCCTTCGGATACAAGATGCTACCGCCTCCCACATGTCGTTTGCACTTATGTTACAATCCCAAGATAAGTCTTCTAAAAACTTCTCCTTAAGCTTGATTACTTCAATTAGAGATTCCACCATCTAGTTCTAGTGATCTTGGAAACTCTCCTTTTCTTTACCAACCCTTTTATTTGCACATCCATGACTAACAAGCGATGTTGAGTTGTCGAACTCTCTCATAGGATTACTTTGCAGTCTTTGCAACACAACCGATCTCTTCTCCTCGATGCAAAGTAATCTATTTGTGTTCTAGTCGGGCCACTCTTATAAGTAATTAAATGCTCATCTCTCTTGAGAGTGTTTGCTATGAAAAGATCATAAGCAATTATAAAATCCAGAATGTCTTTTCTATCTTCATTTCTATCCCCGAAGTCGTAGCCTCCATGAACACTTGCATACCCCGAAGCATCATTTCCCATATGTCCATTAAGATCTTCACCTAGGCAAATCATCTCTCTTTGTGGGATTCCTTGCATAATCCTATCCAAATCCTCCAAAAAAAACCTTTTTAATCCTTTCATCTAAACCAATTTGCGATGCATAAACTGAGATGATATTTAGAATTTCTTCTTCGAGCATTAATTTTAGCAAAATAATCTGATCCCTGAATCTTTGTACCACAACCATACTATCCTTCAAATCTTTTTAAACAACCACTCCAACACCATTTCTGTTCTTATCTTTACATGAATACCAAAGTTTAAAACCTATCTTCTCGATTTCCCTTGCTTTCTCTCCAACCCATTTTATCTCTTGAAGACATATTATCTGAATCTTCCTTCTTTCTATCGTATCTACATCTCCATCGATTCGCCAGTCAAAGTGCCAATATTCCAACTACTTATCCGCAACTTCCTTTGCAACCTCTTTTAGACTACCTTCTTAATTTTATGCATTCATCATGCGAGAACCCTTGCAAATTTTGGATTGCATTCAGGCGGCGATGCAACAGAACTAGCTTATTTACCCGCATGCGTTCCTCATAGGAGACTCCTTGCAAATTTTGAACTACATCTATACAATGATGAATGATGATGCTTCCCAACCTTGCATAACTTGCACTAGTAGTAGTAGGTTAACTGAAACAATTGAGGAAGACCCTGACGAAGCCTCTAAAGTGAGTAATGATCAAATTGTAAGTGCCTAGATGAACTAAAAAGGAGCTTCTTAAGTATTAGAAGATATACTAGAAAATCTGGTTGCATGACCGCGATAAAGATCGCCTCGCTCAATGCCTTATCAAGGACCGAGGAAGATATACAATTGACCAAATAGCATGAAGTAAGAACCACATTCCCCCAATATGAATGTAAGGAATGGCTACAAACTGGGGCAATTCTAGCAACATCAAGAATATGACGATATTTCTTTCTATGAACATTAGGAGCAGATGTGGCATGGGGCAGACCGGGGAGAGGTTGGTGGTGAGAAAATTGCTGGTGGACCAGAGGGCAGATGTGACCATATTGCACGAAATAAAAATCGCGCATGAGATGGAGGGGATGTGGAGGGAGGTTGGGGGATGCAAACTGGGGGAGTTCAGGGCAATATCATCAGTTGGGGAAGCTGGTGGCTTGGTAACAAGTTGGGATGGGGATAGGTTTGTGATAGATGAGGAGGAGGTGCAGGGCATGCACTTGCTCTCAATTCTACTACGACGTAAGGCGGACAGTGCAAGGATTTCGACTACAAACATGTACGATCCAGGTAATGGTGCTAACATTACCAGTTTGGTGGAGTTATTTATGGCTAGGGCATTATTCTATGACGTGGCTTGGATCATCGTCGGTGATTTCAATGTGACGCTATGATCAGAGAACCATCCTGGGAGCCGCTGTGGAAGAGATAGTGGTTCGATGGAATTGGCTAAGATGGTGGATAAGCTGGGTCTTAATGCCGTAGGGTGTCTCTACACATGGCGGAACTCGAGATCTAGATCCTGTCTAGATAGATTTATGATTTCCACCAAGGCAATGGAGTCTTTTCCTCTGGACGGGGTTCGGGCACTACCGAGGGTGCAGTCAAATCACGCGCCTTTACTTTGATACTGTAGGGAGGATGATCGTCCTCGCACTTTCTTCAGATTTGAGAAGGTTTGATTATTGAAAGAGGGTTTTCGAAAGGCAGTGGCGGAGTTCTGGGCTGGTTGCCAGCCGAGTAGGACAGTGACTTATAGGCTTGCGTGCAAACTGGAATCACTAAAGAGGTTTTTAATGATTTTTAACGGGGTGAATCAGGTGCTGCGCAGAGCAAGGAGGCTGAAGGCTCAAGAGTAGATGTCCAAACTAGACAGACTGGAGGACGAGAGGGCACTGACGACAGAGGAATTGGGTTTGAAGAGTGGTCACCTGGATGAGATTCTTTAAGAAGATAAAAAGGAGGAGGTTGCTTGGAGGAAGAGATCTAGACAACAGTGTGATTGAAAGAAGGTTGAGACAAGTTTCCAAAGTAAAAGAAAATCAATTCGAATTCGTGCCAGGTTCGCTCAATTGAAGTCATCCACTTGCTGAGGAGAACAATGGAGATTTAGAGAAGGCTTATGATTCTGTCACACGGGAGATATTGTGGAGAGTTTTGGAGAAGAGACAAGTACCTATCCTATACATAAACCTCATAAAAGATATGTATGATAGGACTTCATCTTGTGTAAGGATACAGTCTGGGAAGATTGACTATTTTGACTTCAACACTGGTCTGCATCAAGGTTCAACTTTGAGTCCATTCCTTTTTTACTTTGATTATGGATGATTTGACAAGTCACATTCAGGATGAGATACATTGGTGTATGTTATTCGCTGATGATATTGTGTTGATTGATGAGACTAGAGGTGGAGTAAATGAGAAGCTTGAGACTTGGAAACATGCTTTGGAGACTAAATGATTTCGTATAAGTAGGGCTAAGACTGACTATATGAAATGTACTTTTGATGGAAGCAATGGTGAAGGAATCGTTGTTAAGATTGGTGATGATAACATTCAGAAGAGAGATTCTTTTAGATACTTAGGATCTATTTTGCAACATGATGGAGAAATTGATGGAGATGTTACATATATAATAAACGTAGGCTGGCTAAAGTGGAGATGAGCCTCTACTATTCTCTGTGATAAGAAAATTCCTTTGAAAATCAAAGGAAAGTTTTACAAAGCAGCAGTGAGACCTGCTATGCTTTATGGATCTGAATGTTGGCTTGTGAACCATAGATGTGTGCAGAGAATGACAGTAGCAGAAATGAAAATGCTAAGGTGGATGTGTAAACACACACGTAAAGATCGGATTCGGAATGATGCCATCAGAATGAAAGTGAGTGTAGCTCCGATCGAAGATAAGATGCGAGAAAATCGCTTAAGGTGGTTTGACCATGTACAAAGGAGGTCGATCGATGCACCGGTGGGGAGATGTGAGTTTTAGAATGTTGAGCTGATTAAAAGAGGGCGTGGAAGGCCCAAGAAGTGTTGGAATGAGACTATACGAATGGATCTTAGTTTTTTGGATCTAAGCCCGAGAATGACCCAAGATAGATCTGAATAGAGGCAAAAAATTCATGTAGCCGACCCTAGTTAAAGTGGGAAAAGGCTTTGTTGTTGTCGTTGTTTATTTAATTAGGCCATTTATGGGTGGCAAGAAATTATTGTAACTTACCCATGCATGATCTTCAACCTGGGGTCAAGTTTGGCTTTTAAGAGGCCGATGTCATCATTATCCCGTTATAACCATGTTTTTAACATATAAAGTTTATTTTCCTTCAATAGGCGCTCCAAGATGGCATTCTTAATTAGAAAGATGATCCCATCATTTATGTGCATTGCAACTTATGTCGGTTGGTTTAAGGTGATGGGTGATTTAATTCTCAAGCTATGTATTAGGCTTGCATTTAGAGAAGGAAAGGGTTCGGCTTTTTGATATGTGAAATTTAAAAAGCTTCCTTATTTAGTTTCATTTGAAATTGGTTTATTATTCAAAGAGTATGGTTTATTCATTTTCACTGCTAAAGGTACTGTTTCTTTGGCTCCTTTTTTTAGGATGTGTCTGCTTAGTTCATCATTATGCATTATATGTTGTCTGCCTCTACTTTCTTTTACGACCCGTAGTATAATGCTTAGGAGCACCTATGGGGGGGTATACTTGGTGCACTCTTCCTTCTTCATTGATGCATAATTTTGACGCCTCTTCCAACGAAGGCCCAAAATATCGGTTTCGGTGGTGACTGACTGAACTCAACATTTCGATCATTTCGGTCCCATTTTCTTCGGTGGACAGCCATACATCTTTATAGACCATTTCGGTTGTATTGCAGTGACATGTCAAAATGAAACTTCGGTCGTATTTCAGTGACATGTCGAAACTGGAATTCGATCGACACCGAATTTCGGTGATTTTTGACGCCATGCTTCCAACTCACTTTCTTTAATTATAATAATTAGATCTTATAATGCCAAGTACCTTCCTTAGGTACGTTAAATATTTGCGAACTCTTTTTTCTTAAATGGAGGAAAGGCCTACGGTTTCAAAGCTTTTATTATTGGGATTTTTCACCATAAACCCTATGGGATTTTTCACCATAAACCCTAAATTTTTTTACTTACCTTCTTGGCCTTGTATTCTTCGTAATTATTACCTAAAGGCAATTGTTGGAGTATTTGGTAATGCGCCTATTGAGTTGTAGATGGGTAAATGGATCCATAGCCTCTCCTGGCAGAGATCCATATTCAAGGCGGCGCAAAACTCTTCCCGATCGCAACAAAGCAGCACATCAGCAACATCCCTAGCGAGAACTCATCTTCTTGCGTAATTCTCCATGGTACATCAAAGGTCCAGGCGATGCGTACATCCCAAGGTGACGGGCCCGTGCCCTCGCAGCCTTCTCCCTTTGGCGCATCATCTTCAAGCTGCCCAGGCGGGGCATCCCCTTCCGCTCAACGACGCCGCCCTCAACCCCAGTCTCCAGCGGCACGATGGCTCGCAGGAACCCTAGGCGGAAACCCTGGCGGCGACACCATAGCAGCACGGTCGGCGCACCATAGCGGCTCCTTCGATCGAGTGCGCAAGACTGCATGGCCTCTAGTACGCAAGGCCAGCGCAGGCGACGCGCCATCGACCCTCCCAGCGCGCAGTCCTACGCGCGCACAGGCGCGCCTCCCTTCCTCCAAGCGGCGGAAACCCTTGCGGCTCCCATCTCCAGCCAAGGCGCGAGGCGCAGCCAGCCCTCCGCGCCCCGCATCTGGCACGTCTCTCCCAGGGGCGGCGGGGAAGAAGTCCCCGATAGGGGCGGGTGGTCTTTGAGAAAGGGTTCCAACGGGAACCCTAAATAAGGAGCTGGGCCGGCCTATTATTAAAAAAAGGAAAATGGGGCCCGATTGCAGTTCAAAAAAAATTAAAGGGGGGCTTGTGAGCCGAGTGCGTTTAAAAAAAAGGTGTATTTAAAAAAAAAGAAAGGAAGGCCTGTTTTTGAAAGAGAGAGAGGAAAAGAAGTATTTTGTAAAGCCCAAATGGAACATTTTTTTTGAAAAAAAAGGAAAAAATGTGTGAAAGAGGCGCGTACATAAAAAAAAGCCGTACGCAGTTTGTGAAAGCCGTATAAAAAAAAGATTCAACGGCTTAAAAAAAATGACGGTTATTTAAAAAAAAGTTAGAAAGCCGCAAGAAATCTTTGTGAACTTTCATGTTTTATTGTCTCCCCATGTTCTTGTCTTCTCCCAACTTTGTCGATGTTCACTTTCCGACAAGTATGGGAGAAAGGGGGAGTATTATGCAGAGTCACAGGTCTTGTGCTCCATACCATCCATTTGTTCAGACTCTACGGCAGATTATTCAGACTCGACGATTGTCTTCCGAGTCCTCAGTTTTCAGACACGCATATGTTTGCGGTCATTTTTCAGATGGGCATATGTTGTCATCATTTGTTCGAGGTCCCCATCATTCCTGTTGTTGTTCGGCCAGAGTCTTCATGTGAGCCATAGGGACTCCAGAGCAACGACCATTCCCTATGCCATTGATGGCAAGGGTTTTCATGTGGTATCATAGGTACACCAGAGCAGTGCACCATTCTCTGAGCCAGATAGGAGAGACCGAGTTCTCCGACGAGGATACTCCAGACGCAGTTTCAGACTCGATGGTCAGATTCCGAGTCTTCAGTTGACTCACACTTTATCCCGTTCGTCCTCCTCACCTGCACAACATGAGAAGCAACGTCCTCGACTGCAGCAATGCGCACGCTGGGTTGATATTGTCCGTAGTGTCCTGTAGCGTGAGTTGAGTTTCTTTCTGTTTGTTTGTCCAAGCTGAGCATTGCATGCTCCAGCTTGAGGGGGAGTGTTGGAGTATTTGGTAGTGCGTCTATTGAGTTGTAGATGGGTAAATGGATACCTCCAGGATCCATTTACCCCATCCAGTTGTTTAGTCCCACATCGTCCAGTGGTGGGACTTGGAAGCTCTGGAGAGGCTATATAAGGAGCCTCAGACCTCTTGTATCCATTGAGAAAAAGCAATGCATAACACACCCCGTTGAGGGCTTCTCCCGTGGTTTCATCCCGTTCCTCACGGAGTAGGGTTCCACGTAAAATCCCGCTGTTCTTTTTTGTTCTTTATTATTTTATCCATGTTTTCGCTTCCGCTTCCGATTTTCTAACAGCAATCATGCTCTGGCTTACACCATAACCTCTGCCATCGCCCATCATTTTATATTTATTTGAGTTAATACCTTGGGTTAATCTTGAGTTAATATAAACACAAGAGAGTCCAACGGTGGATCTTTCACCTCCTATCTCTTTCCATACCCTCCTCTCTCCCTTCTTTTCTAGGTGGTTCTCCTCAAGGCATAAGACAATGGTTCTTGTAGGAGGGGGTGGTGGTGGTGCCAGGAACAAAAGGTGGAGTGGGGTGGTGTTTGTGAGGGGTGGGGGCACTGGCAAGAGGTGGCAGTCGTCGGGGCGGCGTTGGGGAGGGGCAAGGGTGCTGGTGATCGAACCAATCCCAACCGAGCTTGAGTTGTGTAACATCCGGGAATTTGCGTAAACCCGAACTCGTCCGATTTTGGGTTTAATGAACCCAATAACATTGACGGTCAATACTAAACAACCTAAAACGACCAATTAGTAGTGAATCAAAAGTCGTTCGGACGAAATCGACCAAAAATCGGTCCCTTCGTAATGCGTGCCGTGAAAAGCCGCGACGCAAATTCGGAAACCGCGGAATAAACCGAGACCATCATGAGATCCGATTCGACGATACAATACCAACGGAATCGACCGTTCGTAAATCGGAGGTCGTTTGATATTTTTAAATCATAAAATTTAACCTTAAACAAAATCACCGAAAATTTCGGGTATTCAAAACTTGACCGAAAGTATATCAATATTATACTCATATTGATCGCCATTTAGAGACGATCAAAACGAGATATTGCGCGTCGAAATCTGACGACCGAGGCACGAATACGGTCAGCTTGAAGCATGTCAAATAAGGAGAGATTTTGGCAAAAAAAAATATTATTTAAGACAGTAGCAGACTGCTGGAAATATCCAGCAGCCTCCACTTGCCTTAATAATTTCTTCCACTTGTCCCTTTTTCCTCTCCATTTGGCAACACCTCCATGAGACCTCTCCTTATATATATCACCTCTTCTCCATGTTCTATTCTCTATTCTCCTCTCTCAAATTCCACCGAGAAAGAGATGCCCCCATTTGCAACCAAAGGGACTACTGTTTCTTGCTTCTGGAATTCAGCCCCTGCATACTAAATTTTCTCCAACATTGGAAGCAATTTAATTGGGTACACTCCCTTTTTTTTCTCTCCTCTCCTTTTCTTTTTCATTTCCCCCCCAATTTCCCAATAAATTCTAGCCGTAAGGAGCACTAAACCCCTCCATCTCCTTGCTGGAAATCAGACTGCAGCAACAACAGTTGCATCTCTTGCTGGATCTAATTCCCTTCAGCAATTTCCTCACCTGGAGTAGCTCCCAACTTGCTGCTGCAGTTGCTAAAAAGACAAAATTCCCCATTTTCTTCATGATTTAAAGAGGTACAATCCCTAATTCCCTCTTTTGCTGCCATGCATGAGTATTTGAATCTATTTTTTTGCCAATTGCTACATGCAAGATCATACTCTTCTCCAATTTGGAGGTCTTATGTAAAATCCACTGCCCCTCCATTTTGTTGTTATACATGTGTTGCTTATAATTGATCCCTCTATGACTGGAAATTTAAAACATCAATGAAGTAAATTCCATGAGGTTCTGTCTGTTGATCATCTCTTTAATTTATGTTTCCTTATTTCCACAAGATAGTTGTCCCTGGGTAATATTTTGACAAATTCACAGTTCTTCTGAAACTCAGGCTAATTGTCTTAATACAATATAAAATGGTTGCTCAAATTAGTAATATCAATTGTGATGGCACATGGATTTAATGAAATAAATGATCCTCATTTTAATGGTTTCAATAGGAATGTGAGTTGTTATTTACACAACCAAAGGATATCCATACATCTAATAAAAAATTCCAATCTAAACTAGACATGCAAGCTTTATCTTTTACATAAAAGTAGTAGAACTAAGTGATATATGTAATCTACTGAAAATTTCAAATAATCTGTAGACAGTGTACATTTTTATAAAATATATATACTCTAAATTATGATATCAATATACATTTTAATGACATAAGATAATAAGATTTTTTTTTCAGCAGAAGAAATAGAAGGGACTATTTTGGTATATACTGCTCATTGTATTAAAAACTTATGATTTATTGTCATGAAGACACAATCATTATTCCGTTATTTCTGTTTTCACAACAAGGATGTTTTAAATGAAACCACAAAATTTTTATATCTTGTGATTAGACATAGAAATCACAGTTCACATTTCATATGATTACCATATTTAGATTTAACAAATTTTATATCAAATTCTGACACTTTACTAAATTACATGATTTGTAATTGCTGCAATTGTGATAAAACTTAACCCCTATATCTGGGTTGGACTGACTTAAAATATATATATATATATATAAATTATGGGTTGCAAAATCTTGCAATATCTATTACTAAGCCCAAACAAGATTGACCCAAGCCTTAGTGCACTGTACTACCCATATTTTTATTTAAGAACAAAATGTAACTTATGCTATACCATTAACTTTTAGAAGAATAGACAGACTTCTTAGAGACCGTGTAGGAGAAAATTTTTAAACCATATCAAAACCCTTTTCACCAAAGCCCATAATTAAGCTTTAGGGATAAAATACAAAATCAGAACGCTAATTTGTCAACATTTCACTTCTTAGATATAAGTTGTAATTGTCATAAAATAAACGTTTTGACGCATCAACAAGTGAGGATCTGATATAAAGGAAAAGCCATAATTTCACTACCTGTATATTACATCTTCTAAATCTGGGTATAAACATATATGTATATTAGGGATAACTAAGTGATCCAGTTATGATGAATCAATTTATAATGATCTGTGATCATGATGACTAATTATCTTCATGAAATAATCATCTACTAATAAAAGATCACTATTGATAAAAAGACATGGATCTGTTTGGTCAACCACAGAAAGGATTAAGAGAGAGATGAGTAGTCAAGCAAACTGAAATATTGTGAATCAGAGATACTGGATAATGAATTGCGCCGGTCATGGTGACTTCTACACCTGACTGTGCGAGGGCGCGGTGACCCTCAACTGGGCGGGAGAATAGGAAGCCCAGTTAGGGCAGCGGCCGCTTAATGCGCGGGTCTAGGATCCCAGTCTTTTACACGGTTTTTACGCGAGCTCGCAGTGTTTTTACGCCTCGTTGGGGTCCAGACTTTAGACCAGTTCCGCTGACCCTATCTTTTAGGATACCCAGGCGGGGGATCCTTGGTTTTCAGTTTTACGTACGAGCTCGGTTGCCCGTTACCGGTCGGGCTGTTTTTTTTAGAGCGACTTCCCGGGAAGTCCCTCTCACCCGTCTCAGTGGCGTAGTTGGGGAGTAGACCTATCCCTCTATTGAACCGCGCTTCCAATTAGAGGGCGAGACGGAAGAGCCATTTGCAGGCTTCTTCACCGCTTGAGTTTTCTTTCGCCAAACAGACTTGGCGATTCTACATCCAGATCATCCATATCTACATCTACATCTAAATAATCAAGAGTTACATCTGAGAGAGTTACCGTAAAGGTTTGGAGGAAAGTACAAATTGAAATGATTGGAGGTGACTTTAATCTGATTCGAAATCCCTATAAGTTAGTGGACGTGTTGGGAACTTAGTTAGGATGCATTACACAACACCGCATGCCTACGGAGGCCCCCCAACCCTAAGGTAGTTAATACCTTAGAGTCATAGTGTGAGGCTACACACAGACCAAGACCACGGACTATCCACTAACTTAGAAGGAGTAAATAGAATTAAGGATCAAATTCTTCATCATCATATCAGTTCATTATCGAAACCCATGACATGATCTCAATGACAAGAAAGTAGCCATTAAGATCCGCAACATGATCTCCAAGACCCAAAATCATGATCTTAAAACACATGAAATCATTATATGTTAGGGTCTTTTATCTAAACTTTATATAAATATATATATATATATATATAAATATGGGATGAATGGGAAAAAGGGGAGAACAAATGAACTTAATGTCAAACAGTTGAAAACCCTTTTACTTACGCAAGTAGATGTAAATTTTAGTTATTCCACCTTTCTACTTGCTCTCTTTTGCACATAAAATTACTTGTTATTTATTTTAAACTACGGGTTTGTATTCACGTTTGTGACTCCTTTTCTTCCTTGCACGCATGGCAGGAAAGGAGTCTATTGTTCAGTAGTTATACAGAGTTCCAGAAGACAAGGTCTATACTAGACGGTATGTTATTCTTTTTGTTTCAGTTTTTGTTCGGTTGTTAATGTTATATGCTTCTTTTCTCTTCAGTCAGATTTTGGGATATACTGTATATACTTTCAGACATTGTACAGGTTGAAAATGAAATGAAAGTTAATGAAATAAATTCTTGGTGACATTTATCTTTATTATCTTGTGGTTGTAAATGTGAATGTCGAATGTCACTTGCAAATATATTCATTGCGAAAAATTTTTCCCCATAATTTATGCTTATAATGCGATGTCAATAAATGGAATGTTGCGAATAGTGTCGTAAACGGGTACCCGGATCCCGGGGGTTCACAGTTTGGTATCAGAGCAGTGGTACCCCGATACGCACATTCGCGGTATTATAATTCCGATCGCATTAAGTTCTCAGATAGAGACAGTCTCCCGACTTGTCGTGAGTCCGAGAAGGGAAATATGACATTCGAATTAAATAACCACAGATGTCACCAATTTCATTAATTTTCATATTATATCCCAAGAAGAGAAAAGGCATATATTATAAGTATCTCCAAATGGTACTTTTACGACTAATTATGGTTCTCATGCAGAACCATGGCATCTTGATCAGGCCAGGAGACTGACCAGCTAGCACACATGCTGACTGCTCTTATCGAGCTTTCCATGTTTCATTTGATTCTGCAGCGACACATTCATTCCTTGCTTCGAGACTACTTGCTTCTTTAGGTAGAGTCGCATAGACTCTCTCTTCCCCGCATCATATCCGAGGGCCAGGTGGCCAGTTGCTTATCATTTCCCTGATAATCAGGCATTTGCCTGTACTGATTGGCGGTCACGAGATGATCGCAGATTGTCTACTTCTGCAGCTTGATGAGTTCGACTTGATTTTAGGCATGGATTGGCTATCTACTCATCATGCACTAGTTGATTGCTTTAGGAAGACGGTTGTCTTCAGGATTCCCGATCTACCAGAGTTCACTTTTGAGGGTACTTTGCATGACTCCACCATGGAGTACATTTCAGTATTACGAGCCCAGCGACTTGTTGACCAGGGTTGCGATTCATATCTTGCTTTTGTTCGGAAGGTATCTGATCAGGAGCCGATGATATAGGACATTCGAGTAGTATCAGAATATCCAGTTGTTATTCCTAATGAGCTACCGGGATTGCCTCCTGAGAGAGAGATCGAGTTCGAGATCACATTGCTACCAGATGCACAGCCGATCTCTATGGTACCATATCGCATGGCACCAGTCGAGTTGAGGGAGCTGAAGGTGCAGTTGAAGGAGTTGCTTGACTTGGGATTCGTGAAGCCGAGTACTTCACCTTGGGGTGCTCCGGTTCTATTTGTCAAGAAGAAGGAGGGATCCATGAGGTAATGTATTGACTACAAGCAACTGAACAAGAGAACGGTGAAGAACCGTTATCCATTGCCACGTATCGATGATTTGTTTGACCAGCTCCAGGGATCTTCGGTTTTCTCGAAGATCGATCTTCGCTCAGGCTACCATCAGCTGAGGATTCACGAGTCGGATATTCCGAAGACAGCCTTCAGGACTCGCTATGGACACTATGAGTTTGTGGTGATGCCGTTTGGGCTCACCAATGCACCTGCGGCTTTCATGGATATGATGAACAGGATTTTACGTCCATACTTGGACAAGTTCGTAGTAGTGTTCATCGATGATGTGCTCATCTATTCACGGAATGAATGGGATCATGCGAATGATCTACGGATTGTTTTAGACACATTGCGGGAGCACAAGCTGTATGCCAAGCTGAGCAAGTGCGAGTTCTGGTTATCCCAGGTCTCATTTCTCGGGCATATCATTTCTGGAGTAGGCATTGCAGTTGATCATGCGAAGATAGATGCAGTTATGTCTTGGGAGCAGCGCAAGACAGTTACTCAGATTCGGAGCTTCCACTAATTAGCGGGCTATTACAGACACTTTGTCAGTGGATTTTCATGCATTGTTCGCCCTCTGACACGACTGACGCAGAAGGGAGTTCCATTTATTTGGGACGATTCATGTGAGCAGACTTTCCAGACACTAAAGGAGAGATTAACTACAGCGCCTATTCTTACTCTTCCTTCAGGCACTCAGGACTATGCAGTTTACACAGATGCATCTGGAGAAGGTCTAGGAGCAGTACTGATGCAGAGTGGATAGGTGATTGCTTATACATCACGACAGTTGAGACCGCACGAGCGAAACTACCCCACATGACATGGAATTGGCGGCAGTTGTCTTCACCTTGAAGATCTGACGCCACTATCTTTATGGGGTGAACTACGAGATTTTTGCGGATCACAAGAGTCTAAAGTACATCTTTGATCAGAAGGAGCTAAACATGAGGCAGCGCAGATGGCTCGAGTTGTTGAAGGATTATGATTGCACGATCTCTTACCATCCTGGTAAGGGAAACGTGGTGGCTGATGCACTTGGCAGGAGAGCGCATGCTGATGGTATGGCGAACTGGCTATACACGTGGGATACGCTTGCAGCTTTGACCGATTGACATCCTCAGGAGAGTGCATCCATTTCTACCGCCGTGCCTCCACGATACAGTAGTCTTTGGGATCGTATTGTAGAAGGCCAAAAGTCCGATCCTTGGATTCTTGATAGATGCGTGCCGTCAAGGATGAATTTGATGATTTTGTCGTAGCAGAGTCTATTTTATGGAAGGCAGGACGGGTTGTAGTACCCAATAACGAGCAGCTTCGCAGAGACATTCTGGACGAGGCACACAGTTCACGGTTATCTATCCATCCAGGCAGCACGAAGATGTACCGTGATCTGCGTCGACATTTCTGGTGGGATGGAATGAAGCGCGATGTGGCGCTACATGTTAGCATATGCATGACCTGTCAGATGGTCAAGGCTGAGCACAGGAGACCGCCAGGATTACTGCAGTCTTTCCCCATTCCCGAGTGGAAGTGGGAGAGCATTTCTATGGATTTTGTCACGGGATTGCCGAAGACACCGAGTGGTCATGATTCCATTTGAGTCGTTGTTGATAGGTTGACCAAGTCAGCTCATTTCATACCTATCAACACGACTTACACTCCATCCAGATTGGCCAAGCTGTATGTGCAGAACATCATCAGACTACATGGTATACCACGCGAGGTGGTGTCTGACAGGGATTCGAGATTTACATCTCATTATTGGCACTAGTTTATGTCAGCACTACAGACAGAGCTGAGGATGAGTTCTGCATATCATCCGCAGACGGATGGGCAGAGTGAGCGCACCATTCAGACGCTTGAGGATCTACTTCGCGCATACACTTTGGAGTGGAAAGGGTCCTGGAAGGACCATTTGCATTTGGTGGAATTCACGTACAACAACAGCTATCACCCCCAGTATTGGCATGGCACCATTCGAAGCCCTATAAGGGCGGAGATGCCTCACACCTCTCAGTTGGCGTGAGGTAGGTGATCATGCTTTATACTCCGCAGATCTCTTGGAGGAGACCGCGAGAGCTGTTGATCTTGTGAGACGGAGGCTTCTGACAGCACAGAGCCGCCAGAAGAGCTATGCAGACCGTCGTAGAAGAAACTTGGAGTTCCACGTAATCCAATTTTTTTCTTTTCATTCACTCGAATATGACTAATATATGTTGAACTTAATTTTATACTAAATGATATTCCTGTAAAATTACAGGTGGGAGATTGGGTATGCCTCCGTGTATCTCCCATGAAGGGAGTGCAGAGATTCGGTGTTCGTGGCAAGTTGGCGCCGCGATATGTGGGTCCGTTTGAGATTCTTTACGAGAGTGGGGAAGGTGGCCTACCGAGTAGCCCTTCCTCCACATCTATCGACGATTCACGATGTCTTCCACATATCCAACCGGAGGAACTATGTGCACGACCCTCGACATATTATCAGTTACGAGAATCTCGATGTAGAGCCAGATCTGACTTATGAGGGAAAGCCAGTACAGATACTTGACCGTGCTGTAAAGAAGCTTCGCAGCAAAGAAATTTCATTGGTCAAGGTTTTGTGGCACCGTCACAGAGTCGAAGAGGCGACATGGGAAACCGAAGCCGACATGTGGGCACGATACCCGTAACTTTTCTGAGGTAAAAATCAAAACAAGCTTTTAAATAGATGTTAAAATATATGGCTTGTTTTCTCTTTGAGGTTTTTATGGGTTTCAAAACCCTTTGAGGTTTTTATGATCATATTAAATCCAAACAAGATACCTATTAACCTTGACTCGAGTCTCGAGGACGAGACTCCCTTTGAGGTTTTTATAATTGTAACATCCGGGAATTTGCGTAAACCCGAACTCGTCCGATTTTGGGTTTAATGAACCCAATAACATTGACGGTCAATACTAAACAACCTAAAACGACCAATTAGTAGTGAATCAAAAGTCGTTCGGACGAAATCGACCAAAAATCGGTCCCTTCGTAATGCGTGCCGTGAAAAGCCGCGACGCAAATTCGGAAACCGCGGAATAAACCGAGACCATCATGAGATCCGATTCGACGATACAATACCAACGGAATCGACCGTTCGTAAATCGGAGGTCGTTTGATATTTTTAAATCATAAAATTTAACCTTAAACAAAATCACCGAAAATTTCGGGTATTCAAAACTTGACCGAAAGTATATCAATATTATACTCATATTGATCGCCATTTAGAGACGATCAAAACGAGATATTGCGCGTCGAAATCTGACGACCGAGGCACGAATACGGTCAGCTTGAAGCATGTCAAATAAGGAGAGATTTTGGCAAAAAAAAATATTATTTAAGACAGTAGCAGACTGCTGGAAATATCCAGCAGCCTCCACTTGCCTTAATAATTTCTTCCACTTGTCCCTTTTTCCTCTCCATTTGGCAACACCTCCATGAGACCTCTCCTTATATATATCACCTCTTCTCCATGTTCTATTCTCTATTCTCCTCTCTCAAATTCCACCGAGAAAGAGATGCCCCCATTTGCAACCAAAGGGACTACTGTTTCTTGCTCCTGGAATTCAGCCCCTGCATACTAAATTTTCTCCAACATTGGAAGCAATTTAATTGGGTACACTCCCTTTTTTTTCTCTCCTCTCCTTTTCTTTTTCATTTCCCCCCCAATTTCCCAATAAATTCTAGCCGTAAGGAGCACTAAACCCCTCCATCTCCTTGCTGGAAATCAGACTGCAGCAACAACAGTTGCATCTCTTGCTGGATCTAATTCCCTTCAGCAATTTCCTCACCTGGAGTAGCTCCCAACTTGCTGCTGCAGTTGCTAAAAAGACAAAATTCCCCATTTTCTTCATGATTTAAAGAGGTACAATCCCTAATTCCCTCTTTTGCTGCCATGCATGAGTATTTGAATCTATTTTTTTGCCAATTGCTACATGCAAGATCATACTCTTCTCCAATTTGGAGGTCTTATGTAAAATCCACTGCCCCTCCATTTTGTTGTTATACATGTGTTGCTTATAATTGATCCCTCTATGACTGGAAATTTAAAACATCAATGAAGTAAATTCCATGAGGTTCTGTCTGTTGATCATCTCTTTAATTTATGTTTCCTTATTTCCACAAGATAGTTGTCCCTGGGTAATATTTTGACAAATTCACAGTTCTTCTGAAACTCAGGCTAATTGTCTTAATACAATATAAAATGGTTGCTCAAATTAGTAATATCAATTGTGATGGCACATGGATTTAATGAAATAAATGATCCTCATTTTAATGGTTTCAATAGGAATGTGAGTTGTTATTTACACAACCAAATGATATCCATACATCTAATAAAAAATTCCAATCTAAACTAGACATGCAAGCTTTATCTTTTACATAAAAGTAGTAGAACTAAGTGATATATGTAATCTACTGAAAATTTCAAATAATCTGTAGACAGTGTACATTTTTATAAAATATATATACTCTAAATTATGATATCAATATACATTTTAATGACATAAGATAATAAGATTTTTTTTTCAGCAGAAGAAATAGAAGGGACTATTTTGGTATATACTGCTCATTGTATTAAAAACTTATGATTTATTGTCATGAAGACACAATCATTATTCCGTTATTTCTGTTTCCACAACAAGGATGTTTTAAATGAAACCACAAAATTTTTATATCTTGTGATTAGACATAGAAATCACAGTTCACATTTCATATGATTACCATATTTAGATTTAACAAATTTTATATCAAATTCTGACACTTTACTAAATTACATGATTTGTAATTGCTGCAATTGTGATAAAACTTAACCCCTATATCTGGGTTGGACTGACTTAAAATATATATATATATATATATATATATAAATTATGGGTTGCAAAATCTTGCAATATCTATTACTAAGCCCAAACAAGATTGACCCAAGCCTTAGTGCACTGTACTACCCATATTTTTATTTAAGAACAAAATGTAACTTATGCTATACCATTAACTTTTAGAAGAATAGACAGACTTCTTAGAGACCGTGTAGGAGAAAATTTTTAAACCATATCAAAACCCTTTTCACCAAAGCCCATAATTAAGCTTTAGGGATAAAATACAAAATCAGAACGCTAATTTGTCAACATTTCACTTCTTAGATATAAGTTGTAATTGTCATAAAATAAACGTTTTGACGCATCAACAAGTGAGGATCTGATATAAAGGAAAAGCCATAATTTCACTACCTGTATATTACATCTTCTAAATCTGGGTATAAACATATATGTATATTAGGGATAACTAAGTGATCCAGTTATGATGAATCAATTTATAATGATCTGTGATCATGATGACTAATTATCTTCATGAAATAATCATCTACTAATAAAAGATCACTATTGATAAAAAGACATGGATCTGTTTGGTCAACCACAGAAAGGATTAAGAGAGAGATGAGTAGTCAAGCAAACTGAAATATTGTGAATCAGAGATACTGGATAATGAATTGCGCCGGTCATGGTGACTTCTACACCTGACTGTGCGAGGGCGCGGTGACCCTCAACTGGGCGGGAGAATAGGAAGCCCAGTTAGGGCAGCGGCCGCTTAATGCGCGGGTCTAGGATCCCAGTCTTTTACACGGTTTTTACGCGAGCTCGCAGTGTTTTTACGCCTCGTTGGGGTCCAGACTTTAGACCAGTTCCGCTGACCCTATCTTTTAGGATACCCAGGCGGGGGATCCTTGGTTTTCAGTTTTACGTACGAGCTCGGTTGCCCGTTACCGGTCGGGCTGTTTTTTTTAGAGCGACTTCCCGGGAAGTCCCTCTCACCCGTCTCAGTGGCGTAGTTGGGGAGTAGACCTATCCCTCTATTGGACCGCGCTTCCAATTAGAGGGCGAGACGGAAGAGCCATTTGCAGGCTTCTTCACCGCTTGAGTTTTCTTTCGCCAAACAGACTTGGCGATTCTACATCCAGATCATCCATATCTACATCTACATCTAAATAATCAAGAGTTACATCTGAGAGAGTTACCGTAAAGGTTTGGAGGAAAGTACAAATTGAAATGATTGGAGGTGACTTTAATCTGATTCGAAATCCCTATAAGTTAGTGGACGTGTTGGGAACTTAGTTAGGATGCATTACACAACACCGCATGCCTACGGAGGCCCCCCAACCCTAAGGTAGTTAATACCTTAGAGTCATAGTGTGAGGCTACACACAGACCAAGACCACGGACTATCCACTAACTTAGAAGGAGTAAATAGAATTAAGGATCAAATTCTTCATCATCATATCAGTTCATTATCGAAACCCATGACATGATCTCAATGACAAGAAAGTAGCCATTAAGATCCGCAACATGATCTCCAAGACCCAAAATCATGATCTTAAAACACATGAAATCATTATATGTTAGGGTCTTTTATCTAAACTTTATATAAATATATATATATATATAAATATGGGATGAATGGGAAAAAGGGGAGAACAAATGAACTTAATGTCAAACAGTTGAAAACCCTTTTACTTACGCAAGTAGATGTAAATTTTAGTTATTCCACCTTTCTACTTGCTCTCTTTTGCACATAAAATTACTTGTTATTTATTTTAAACTACGGGTTTGTATTCACGTTTGTGACTCCTTTTCTTCCTTGCACGCATGGCAGGAAAGGAGTCTATTGTTCAGTAGTTATACAGAGTTCCAGAAGACAAGGTCTATACTAGACGGTATGTTATTCTTTTTGTTTCAGTTTTTGTTCGGTTGTTAATGTTATATGCTTCTTTTCTCTTCAGTCAGATTTTGGGATATACTGTATATACTTTCAGACATTGTACAGGTTGAAAATGAAATGAAAGTTAATGAAATAAATTCTTGGTGACATTTATCTTTATTATCTTGTGGTTGTAAATGTGAATGTCGAATGTCACTTGCAAATATATTCATTGCGAAAAATTTTTCCCCATAATTTATGCTTATAATGCGATGTCAATAAATGGAATGTTGCGAATAGTGTCGTAAACGGGTACCCGGATCCCGGGGGTTCACAAGTTGCCTCTATTGTAGGCCGTTGATCTAGTGGGACTCCATACACCATAATCAGCATGAGCCTCCTTTTTTGCGCAATAGAGACCTGATAATGAAGAACTCCACGAATAGCAACATCTTGAGGCTCTTTCTGGTCTGAAAAACACTCTGCGATCATCCCCCGGTCAAACTCGAAAGCCACTGAAGAGGAGTATCTCCCCCGCCCACACCGTAGTGTCCTCCATTTGGGTATGTCATTTTTCACCTCCATCTCGTGCTTCACTGGCGACTGGTAGAAGAAGAGAGACCAAGGGGAGAGAAGCAGCAGCCGCCTTATACTCTCCCCTCCCTTCAATCACACCGCCAATCAAGGGAGGTTCATTTTAACAAGCAAATAGTTGGAAGTTAACCACGGGATCCATTGTGTAAGAGTTAGCAAGTTTGTAGGGTTTAGATGATAATTATAAAGAATTCAGGGTCGAGAAGGTAGTTTACAATGTTTTTAGGGTTCGTGGTTTATAGTAAAATATTTAATGCACATTATGCACTTCCTCTTTGATAATTTGGCACATGGAACATCCAATGTTGGTCAACTGTTTTTTTATTTGTTTCCAGATGTCTGTTGAGCATATTACGCACCGCACTTTGCAACAGGCGCTCTTTCTCCAAATTCTGATCTCCATGCCTTCGGATATGGTAGTACGGTAAGGGATCGAGTTAACCTTCTCCTCAAGCAGGTTTTTATTAGGATGGCCCGGATTAAGAGACAATGGCTCTAGTGCGGGCTTAATATATGCAATCTCTCTTTACTCGGTCTTTGTTTACGACCTGAATGGCATGACATTGTATTAGAGAAATGGATCTTACCCCATGTTTCTATCTCCCATATCGATTATTTGATTTGTCAGCACATTTACTATGTAAATGGGATCGCCTGGCAGCGGATGTTGGAAGTAGTTCGAAAGTTTTAATTGTTTGAATTTGATGCAAGTATAACCATGTGTATTTGTGCTGTTGGGAGAGTAATCCAGCCGAGATGGAATTTTTTAGTGGTTCTAATCCGCATCGTCTTTTTTAATTAAAGCAACTGGTTCTTAGTTGGATACTCTTGCATCACGCTTGTGAAATTATCACAATGTTAGTTATGGCTGATATGATTACCTTCTAATGCAGGGACGCAATGGAGATGGCAAAGGATGCAGAAAAAGAAATCATGAAGGCTGATTCTAGCATAAAAGAGGTCAGCATTCAACTGAGGTTGGGTTGCTCTCGACAATGGATTAGCTGCGGATCCCTTGAGAATTCAGCTTCTAACTGTGGTAACAAATAGCAGTTCCTTTGCCGATCATCTTTTGGCGGTTTTAGCTGTACAAGATAGATATTCTTGGAACAGGAATGAAAATCGCAGACTCCCCATGGAAAGTAGGAAACACATTGAAGTTTTTTGTCGTCGTCTATGAGACCAACAAAGGGGATTCAGGTTTGCGCTCTCCCTCTAAATGTGTATAGACTGTTGAGTCCTGAATTAATGTGCAAGTCCAGACTCGTGCGAACATTTAGTATGTTCTTGTCTGCTAATTTGATGCAGCCGATGCCATGCATGAAAGTTAGCTGTAAAGGTTGTGCATTTGTTTTTTTAATGGCATGACGGCATCCTAAAAAAATACAAACTAAAAGCTTGTATTAGAACTGTATTCAATATTTATTCGGTCAAAACTCAAGTCATACATTAACATATCAAGAGCATCATGCATGTACCGTTTCCTTCAAAAATCTCAGTTTTCATATTTGTGCAACTATTTTTCATATAAGTCCGAGATATAATTTTTCTTTATTTTTTCAGGTACAAAAACTGGTCCGACCCCACTGGTCTGAGAAACTTGGCACAATCAAACAGACATCCATATATATCATCAGAAGAAAAATAGAACATCACATTAGTCTGAAGCGAAATTTTAATGCGACAAGAACGCATGGCAGGTTACAAAATAGTGTACGTGCATTGACTTTGTACGTATACAAATCTATATACGATCATGTCCTTCACTGGTACGGGTGGCGGTGAAGAGCCATCAGACTCTGCCGCATCAGCCTCTGGCTCTCGTGCTCCCGTCCGAGCCCCATGAAGTCCATAGTTGTCGTCAAGTTTGGAGGTTGTCCGAACATTAGCTGCTGTGGCTCCTCCAGTGGTCTGCCCATGGCAAAAGTAGCAGTCGCGCCCATCTGTGCTGCCTTCTGCAGCATTTCCGTGGCCGATGTGTATGCGGACGCTTCTGCGCTGCTCTCGCCGAGTTGCAAGCAATGCAAGGCAGGGGTCGGATGTGAAGGGAGGGTGGATGGGTATGGGTTGTTGAAGGGGATGGAGGTGAGGTCGTGTTGGTATGATGGTGGAGGTGAGATGAGGGTGGTGGTGGTGAGCTTGTTGCACTCCTGTGCGAGGGCGTCACAGAAGGCCCTGTGCGTCACGAAGCTGTCCCTTCTGCGGTGCAACCACAACCGTTGATAAATGATCTAGTGATTGAGATCGCATCCTCAGTATTATTACTTTCTCAGGTCAGAGAAAATTCACAGCAAGCAGGAAATAGTTTGTGTTTGATGCACATATGTTTTGGTATAGTTCGGCAGACTTGTAGGCAATGGAAGATTTTGGTGGAGAATCAAACTTCTGTGAATGTCAAGCATTTGCGCGCTGATAGTGGTGTGTACTACTGTCTATTTCTTAGAATTTGATGAGTTCTCTGCAAGAAGGAGGGTGTTGCGAGACACTATACTATCAAGGATCCACCTCAACAGAAATGGAGTTGCACAAGAAATGAACATGACACTTCTAGAGAGAACAACGTGTGTGTTCTTAAATGCTGATCTTGACAGGGTATTTTACGTTGAATCAATGAATATAACTTGTCTGTCAATTGTAGGAGGTTTGAACTGAAAATCATGGTGATTATTTTATTTTGTGTATTTGATTGTCCCTCATATTTTCATGTTAGCAACAGGAGCTTGCATCCAAGTGCAATGAAAGAGGTATTTACATGGTATGGTGCACAGTGAGTATATGGATATAGAATCTGATCTCCTATGTGTAAGGCATTATTAATATTAGGATCGTTAATTATGGTATGTATTAATATGTGTCATAGGGAGGTATATGTTTTTTTAGGAAAATATTGTAATAGCATTATAGGTGGCTGAGAATACAAAGTCTACATAGTCATCCACTTACGAGGAGGCTAGTGCTAGAGAAGAATCCTTATAGTGGAGTGATTCTATGGATAAGGTGATGAAGTCTCAAATACTTCAGCCATCTATAGAGTAATCAAGATTATATGTTGACTACTAAAAAATTTTCTTGGGTTAATAATTAATCAATAATATTCATCATTATATATTCATCATCATCTTATATAATGAGTTGTATATATATAATTTCATTTTTTTTGTAGTGCATCATCATATTAAATTTAATAGTAGCATATACTCTAGAAAAATTGGCAATAACAATGAATAAGTTGAACGTTGCAGAGTATCTTTTGATGTTAAATATATAATAATTAATGAATATTATCCAAGTGCAAATTTATTTATTTTTCTTTAATTTTGCAATGAATGTCATATTTGTCCTTAGGTTGCATGTTATGACAATTATCTATTGACTTTTTTATTAAAATTTTGTATTAAGATTTTATAATTTGGCATTGTTTAGAAAACAAGTAAACAGAAAACTCTTATGTACGATTCATGGCTAGAAATATTAGCAGCGAATACAATATTCGTTGTGAATTTAAAGAATCAATCAAAAATATTTTTGATTAGATATTTAATTACAAAAAATGTGATAATAAATATTAAATATTTATTTTTGTAGATCATTTTTTAATGTAAACTATAGATAAGTAAACTAGTATTTTTTATTTAGGCTAGACTTGAGATGAAATGTGTGAAGTTTACATCCACAGCATTTTCGATACAAATCTTAACCTTCAGTTAATTTACGATTGACCGTTTGGACTGTATTTATTGTCCATATTTTCTATTGCGAGATCTACTAAGTAACAAGTCCAGCTATATATGTTTCAATTATTATAATGAGAATATATAAGAATGAATTCTAACTCTATTTCATTGTGATGAGATTAAAATCAATATATGAATTTTCGGTAATAATACAGCCACAAATACCCCGTTCATTAAAGACTTCAAAACATGAACGTTAATTTTGCAATTAATAATATTATTTTATATCGCTTTAAGGTTGGTTGTACAACTAACAATAT
The DNA here is from genome assembly GCA_037367405.1 of Ottelia alismoides. Classification (NCBI taxonomy): domain Eukaryota; kingdom Viridiplantae; phylum Streptophyta; class Magnoliopsida; order Alismatales; family Hydrocharitaceae; genus Ottelia; species Ottelia alismoides. The sequence goes on along the minus strand of JAZKJV010000454.1, from coordinate 1,565,396 downwards.
TTTGTTACATTGTTAAATATCATGTCGACAATAACAGGGTTTTTCATTTCTTTTCCTTTTAGAAATTATTTAGATATCAGATATTTTGATTTTCCATCGATCCTTTGTAGGGATGTAAACTGATATAGCTAGACATGTGTGTTCAATTTAATACCATATATATTTTATGTATTTGACATCTACATTTATATCAGTTTGATATCCTCAAAAAGTCTGTATCCACATCCGTTGGCATATATAAATAGTTGTATACTTATTTCTAAGTACATGTAAGCAGGGGCGAACCCACGCTTTGGTGAGGTCAGGCACGTGCCCCCCTCCTTTTTCAAATTCCCATTACATTTTAATTAAGATCCATTATAATTATACTAAATCAAGAACAATGCTCCCCCTCCCCCCCATCTCTAATTGCCAATTGTATCTCATCTCTCGTAGGTTAATTTTTATGTCTTTTCAATCCTTCCATGATTAATAACTCTCATGTCCATTAGCTTCCCCTTCCTATTAATACTCATGCAATTAACTTCATACCTACAGATAAATACCATCCACTGATACACATGCTAGTTGATCCTCTTTGCCTAACTAAATCATTTGTGTTAGTCATTCATTCCAAATTAATTCGTCTCTCAAATTAGTCCCCTCATTCCATACCCAGTCATTTCCGAAAAATCCGACCCTCTCAACAACTAATATCTTTTCAAATCCGTTTCAACTTCTCGTATACTCATATGCTTATACAATGTTTCTAGTAAGTATAGATGGTGATTTTCAATTGCACTCCTTCATCTATAAATTTTCTTGTATCATCAAATGATTGTGAATTTGACTTATATATATTTTATGTAATTTTCAATTAGATTTTGATTGTAAATTTTGTTATTCTTATTACTTGTGTTTATAATTATATATTAAATGAAAGAATGATAATTATGTGTAGTAAAAGATGTTATCTGACTCTATTTTTTATGAAAATGACATGAACTACTCTCAATATATTGTTAACAACATATGAGTTGTTTGCATTGTATTCTTGATCAGTTCTATAGTTATAGTGGGAAAATATATTGAACTATGAATTTTTCTTTAAAAGTATCTTGGTATAAAAATACCATATAAAATTTAACAAATGCAATAAAATGTGTGCCCCACCTATTGTGAAATCCTGGGTCCACCACTGCATGTAAGATAATTGCATACCATCTTTCACCATATTTCGTAAAATTATTACGAAATAAACATATTTAGTATCATATGTACACTTCAAGAAATTAGATTTGTAGTGACGTTTATTTTAAATACGTCAATATATCGTCCGTTGTTAAATATCACTACAACAAAGTTGCGCTATAGTGACGGTTTTTCAAAATCAGTCACTAAATTAGCCGTTGTTAAATATATCATGATGTTATTATTCGTTGCGAAATGAGTTTTCGTACTCAAAATTAGCAACGAATATCACATCTGTCGTTATATCATTAACAACGGTCCATATAGCGATGCTTATCCATTGCTATTTTTCAAAATATGAACTAATCATTGCTATTTTTTAGTTTAAAATTTAGCGATGATTAACTAGAAATTTGAAAAATAGCAACGGATAAGTGTCGCTATGTGGACCATTGCTAATGATATAACGACATATATGATATTCGTCGCTAATTTCGATTACGAAAAAATCATTTTGCAACGAATAATATCATTGTTATATATTTACCAATGGCTAATTTAGTGATGGAATTTGAAAAAACCATCACTATAGCTCATTTTTTTTGTAATGTATATCTTGCTAATTGATCTTTTATACTAGAAATTAGCAATGAAAGTGATATTCGTTGTACTATCATTAACCAATACATCAATGCTTATCTACTACTATTTTTAAAATTTTGAGCTAATCGCCAGCAAATTTTAAATTAAAAATAAGAACGATTCCTTTCAAAAAAATAAAAATTAGAAATGATTAACTCAAGTTTTGAAGAATAGCAACGGATATAACTATCGTCACTAACTTCTAGCATATAGCAATCGTCACTATATATTTAACAATGGACGATTTAATGATGGATGTAAATAACCTCACTATAAACCCAATTTGTTATAGCGTTAAGTCATCAATAATGTATACATATATGTATGGATATGTAATATATGTATATGTGTGTATAAAGAAAGAGAGAGAGAATATGTTGTTCATTTGAATATAACTTGCATGTTCATCAGCTCCAACTTACACCACTTTCAAGTTGCAATCACTCATTCCAAAACAGATCAATGGCTGAACATGTGATGAGCACATAGGTTACATGCATCTCAAGAACATATATGTACATATGTATATGTACATGTACATGTATATGTTAGAGAGCAGATCCTCTGCAATACTGTAGAGTTGGTTGTAAAATCGTGGAGCACACACGAATTCATTGTTTTTGTAGGACCTTACCGTGGGAATTCGTGCGAACCGCTCGATCAAGATCGAGTGGCTCGGGTGCTCCACGGTTTTACATCAGACCTCTGCAGTACTGCAGTACTGCAGAGGATCTGCTCGCATGTATGTTATGTATCCGCATCCATGCTTGTACTTGAAAATAAATAAAAATACGCATCTATATCTGAATGCAAACATTTTTTTATTCATGAACATGTGTTGTATATAGAAAGATAAGTTCGGTAGGTAGATGGAAGATGCAGCGGATAATTAGTGGAAAAATAAGAGGTACCTGGAGAAGATGCTTCCACAGTCGCACCTGTACTCCTTGCTCCCGCAGATCTTCATGTGAGCCTTCCAGTCGGACTGCACCGCGTACTTCTTGCAGCACCTCTCGCACTTCCACCTCTTCTCCCCGTGCTTCCTGCAGTAGTGCTTCTTCACCCCCGTCAGGTCCCCCAGCGCCCTCGCCGGGTCGTGGTGCACGCAGCTGGCCTCCGGGCACACGTACACGCGCTTCGCCCGCACCTCCGCCGCCGACCTCTGCCGCAGCTTCCACGGCAGGTTGTGCCCGCGCCGGTGCAGCTGCAGGTTCTGCTCCCTCTGGAACCCCTTGCTGCATATCTCGCAGGTGAACCTGTTGGTCGCCATTAGGGTTCGCGGGGAGAGTGCTATCACTTCTGCGTCGGGGTCTGCATGTTTTTGAATTAAACCCTAATCAGATGCTGACTAACTGAACATAATTTAACACGCACTGGAATTCGATTTCTTGGCTTCTTCATGTGGTCTGTTGTTGTTTTCTAATCATCATGCATGAAGATCTGTACATGCTTGGTAATTATAGATATTACAATCAGAAGGAAAATAGAGTTTAATTCAGCAACCATGTATAAATTAAAAAAAATTGTCTGCTAAAAAACAAAAATATCTTACGTATAAGATTCCTTCATTCCTTTCTTCTTCTACGTTACAGACTTAATCAATCTTCAACATTCGTTAATATGGCATCTTGAAGACGTGTCTACTTCAACCCTAGATCTACGGGGCTTTTGGGATCTAAGGATATGAAATTAAAGCTAGGGGGGATCAAGGCTATATGCCGTATTATTTACCTGGTGCATCTTGTTTAATTTATCGGAACGATGAACAAGATCACGAGTTTAGTTAAGTCCTTAGAGATAACGGAGATCGAGGACAGGGAATCAAGCCCACATGATTAGTTGATTGAATTAATTAATTGTTTTGAGAACCAAACAAGGCAACTGATCAATAATTGACTGCGGGATTCCAAGACAATAATTGAAGTACTGCCTGCAATGAATCAGCGGGGAACAAAAACAAGATCCTGAATCACAGAGGAGAATAAGAATAAGAATAAAATCTGGACAACACGAGAGAAGGGACAAAGATTTCTTGTTTCTCCCTCTGCTCCTGCAGAATCCCAAAAAGATGAGTGGCAACAAGAGAACAACTCGAAGATTAAAGAAATCCACAAGCGAGTTGGTAATTTGCCTGGAGTTCCTGGCAGGCTCCTCTTCTTCTTGCCGCTCTGCGGAGGCTGCTGATCGACGGCCAAGTTGATGCTGCCATCTCTTGTGGTTTTGCCGAGGAGCGAGTTGGGTTGCTCTTGAACACCTCTTTGCAGCGTCTCACTGGACATGCTGCACTGTTGGAAACCCAACATCTCTCTCTGTCTCTTCTTAGGTGTGTGTGGGAAGGAAGGCGAATGGTGGAAGACTAAGAGGGGTGTGTGTATGTGTGTGCTCTTTTAAGTACGTTGTATAGTAGAAAGAGAAGGGCAAAACGCGGATAGATACTAAGACTATGCAGGTGTATGATCCAGATCTCCTCCATTTACGCAGCTACATAGATATCTCATGAACAGTTGAACAGTTTGCCTGTTTGATTACATTCACCTATCATTTCTCCCTATGCCCTACTAGTTCCCTTGCTGGTCACAAGACCATAATTAATTACTATTGCAAGGGAACCAAGTACACCATTATAGAGCGAATCTTGCTGGAAGTATAGACAGAAAAACGAATTTACTCCTGTACTATATGTCTGACCAACTACACTTGAATTCACGCGTACATATGTGCTCTTAAAGAAGTTTTATTCTGTCTTTTCTGGGAAAATATCACTGCAGAAATTCGTTAATATGAACAGAATGGATATTATGGGAGCATTCAGTTGAGGACGGCTGAGAATAGCAAAAATTTAGTCCAGGCAGATAATGGAGAAAAGTTTACCACAATTAAGCATTGAGCTGCTTATCCACAAGCTTCTACCAACTTGGTAAGGATATTTTTTCGGCTGCTGAAAATATAATGACTATAAAGAATTTCCAAGTATAATTATATATATTCACACGCCATATTTTAGATACATCCAAATTTATTGTAAGTGCTAATTACCATTCAATCATCTTATCACAGCCTAATAGGAACATTATTGCATGTTTTTTATTGTCATCAAGTTTTCAAATCAACAAATATCTCATTGAAGTTGTTTAATCAAAGTTTAAATTAAGGGATTAATGATTAATTAACATTCACCTAAATTACGTTCTTTGTCCATCTGCTTTGTTAAGTTATATTTTCCCGCAAATTAGTATAAATCTCATACAATCCTATATTTATTTCTTTAGATCAAATATGACAAGCAAAACCATTGCCACTGAGGTTGGGAAAATTGAGTACCTTAATGGTACTAATTATGAGTTATGGAATAGGAAAATCTACTATGGCCTATTGCACGATAGCATACACTCCATCATAGATAAACCCGACACAACCTTATCTGAGAATCTAACTATGGAGAAAATTAGGTCCCGCGAACAGTGGGAGAAAATAGATAATAGAGCTAGGAGCTTTATGCTGACCCACATGGATCTGAACCTGATTCGGGTCTTTGAGACCTGTGAATCAGCTTACGAGCTCTGGACCACGGTCAAGGAGAAATATCACTCCAAGTTGAAAGTGAGCGTCCAGCTTCTTTTACACAAGTACAACTCGTGTATAATGAAGGAATCTGAAAGCGTCCTCGAGCACGTGAACAAGATGATCGTGATGGCCAAAGATCTTGTGGCTGCTAATTGCGCGATTCCGGAGAGGATGCAGATCACAACCATATCAGGAAGTCTCCCACCACCATTCGACTTGGTTGCCACATCTCTGCGGATGAATGGCAACATTAAGTCCGTGACGGACCTACCTGCACAGTTGGCAATTGAACATGACCTCTCTAAACAAAGATCGAAAACTGAGATTTTTGAGGTCGAGGAAGAAGAAGAAGCAATTGTCGTGCACGCGAGGAAAAGGTCGGGCCCCTCCAAAGCGAATTTCAAGGGAAAGTGGGAAATATCCACATGGCTCTTGCTATGGTTGCGGAAAATATGGTCATTTCAAGGTCAATTGCCCCAATAAGAAGAAGCCAGGAAATTCTAAAATGCCTGAAAATACAGGAAAAAAGAAAATGGAATTCGTGACCGTCATGGAATGCAACTCCGTCACCACGGACAATGATGGATAGTGGATCGACTCTGGAGCAACCAGACACATCGCCAAGACGAAGGAAGGTCTGGTGGACTTCAAGGAGCTGAGCAAAGGAGAATAAAGGATCTTCTTGGGGAATAACACCTACCTGGATGTGGAAGGTGTCGGGACGTACAGACTTGACCTAGGGATAGCATTATGGTACTGAATGATGTACTATATGCCCTAGGGATACGTCGGAACCTGATTTCTGTCCCAGTGCTGCTCAAGAAGGATTTTGAAGTCCGTTTTTATAATAAACGTGTCTCTATAGGCAAAAATAAGAAGGTCTATGCAATGGGAAAATTTGTGGCCGAGCATGACCTGTTCTGTCTTCTTGTAATAAACTCTAGTGAATCAATGAATATCTCTTCTGAGTATCCCTTGTGTTGTTTGTCTGATTATAACTTGTGGCACATGAGACTGGGTCATCCAGGAAATTCTAAGATGGATCAAATGATTAAGGCAAATCTGTTGCCTAAGATCACGGGTGCAAGGACATTGCCCTGCGAACACTGTCTGACCGGTAAAATGACAAAAAGACCCTTCTCAATCGGAATTCGGTCAGCAGAGTTACTAGGTTTGATCCATTCGGACATATGTGGAGCACTGAGCGTTACCACATATAGAAATAAGGAATACTTTCTAACATTCATTGATGATTACTCAAAGTTCTCCTATGTCTATCTCTTAGGAAGAAAGTCCGAAGCACTTGAAACATTTAAGAGATATAAGACGGAAGTGGAGACAAGATTGGGAAAACCAATCAAAACCCTTAGGACATATAGGTGGGGAATATACCTCAAAGGAGTTTGAGGATTACTGTATTAAAGCAGGCATTCATAGACAGACTACAATGCCCTATACACCACAACAAAATGGTGTAGCAGAAAGAAAGAATCGAACCTTGATGAATGCAGTAAGGTGTATGCTTTCACCTCAAGACTCTCCAAGAAATTTTGGGGAGAGGCAGTGTTGACCGCGAACTATATACAGAATAGGATTCCCACCAAATCCGTAGAATCAACGCCATATGAAATATGGAATGGCAGAAAGACAGAGTTGGTCCATGATGAATCCATGATTCATCGCATTTATTCTTTTATTTTAGCCTCATTTCCTTAGTCAAATACCTATAAATATCCATTAATTGCATAAAATTACCATTTTGCATGCATTTGTTAAAATTGCATTTTAATATTTTTTGTACATAAATAAAAGAATAAAGAAGAAAAGAAAAAGAAAAGAAAATAAAGGACGTATTTATGCAATAAATGCAAACTGACCCAAAATCCGAGAGAAAGTCAAGACTTGACCAGATCGATCAGGAATAAAGTAAGGGGAGATAGGGTCTTCTATCAAAAATCAAAAAATAATTTGTACATAAATTCCTTGTATATTTGTACAAAACTTATATTATTTTATTTGTACACAAATTGACCTCAAATTAATTATTTTTATAAATAAAAGTTGTAAATAAAAATGTGTTGTAAAAAAAGTGTAAAAAAAAATAATATATTGCAAATAATCATACTTAGAAAAAGCCGCAAAGTGATAATTGAAACACCAATTCCGGCTCCATACGAGCTCAAATTGAATCAAAATCACTTTCATTATACTCTAAATTAAATTATCTTTCAAATGAATGTGATTTTATAATTTTTGGAGTTACGGTTAAAAAGTCAATTTTCTGGTGTGTTTTGTGCAATTTCTCCATTATTTATTGCATATATTTATTCATATTTATTTTTTATACATAATTTACATATTTGTAAATATTATTTTCATTAAAAATAAAATGAAAAAAGATAAATAATAAAATTAAAAAATATGTTTTAGAAATTATTTCCTTATTTGTACCTATGTATATTGTATTATATGTATATAATATGTGTATACAACTAACTTCCTTAAATGAGAATCACCAAAAAAATAAAATATCTACAAGTAATTAATTAATTTAATTTAATTACAAAATTCATATTCAATTATTTGATTTATTGGATTTATTTGAATTATTTGATTTTATAACTTAGCATGTATATTAGATTTGATTCTTTACCTTTAATGGCCACCATTAAGGTGGTTAATTGATTTCCATAATTTTCTTAATTTATTTAGTTTAAAAATTCATACTTATTTAATTAATTAGTTTATTTATTTATTTAATTATTTTATTTAATTAACCAATAAACACCTTCCTCATTTGTAGATACTTTCCATTTTTATTTTTGTCTTCTTTTTAATGGGCTCCTCCTCCCTCATTTCCTCTTGATCGATATTTGGTGGTGAGGAGCCCGATCTCCGAGAGACGTCTTGTTGAAGAAGAATGCCTAGCCTCCGAGCTGTCCGGTGACAACGCGTCGGCCCTCGTCGAGGCCATCATAGCATTTCCGAAACCCGAGGTGAGATCCATTTTATTTCCGCCATTTTTATTCTTAAGTAGAACGTAGATTAAATTTTTGTTCCATTTGATTAATCTTTAGGTCTTAAAACAACAAAAATTTCCATCATCCACTTTTCGATCCGACATTGAAGTTTTCCACGCCACATCTCAATCTCTCCAGGTTCTTTTCTACCTCGCACAACCTCTCAACTCCGACCACGCACGATGGTTGGAGACACAGATCTCTCTTCCATATCGCAAGATCCGCCCATTCACCAACTCCATTTTGTTTATAAATAAATTAAAAAAATGTATCTTATTTTCTAACATTTGTTTTTACAGGATACGATAAAAAAATTATTTTTATTCCTTTTCTAACATCGGTTTTGCAGGAAAATAAAAAATAAAAAACTATTTTTACTCCTCTTTACATTTCCTGTTTACAAAAAATAACCAAAAAATTAAAAATAAAATTTTTTTCCTATCTCTGTTCACAGTTTACAAACAAAAAAACAAAAAAACAAAAAACAAAAAAAGGGAACGCCCGCGTAGCGGCAAGGCTCCCCACCGACCACCCTAGCGGCCTGCGCCGCCCCACTCCTGCATCCACTTGCTCGGTCGTGCCACCCAGCGGCGACCCCCTTTCGCTCATCCGCGTCGAACCCCTAGCGCGCTCTCCAGCCGACCAGAGCATCTCCCCTGCACCGAAGGCGGCGCGCTCCGCGCCTACGCTCTAGAACCTCTTCCTCCGTGCGGAGGCGCCACCTTCCAGCCCCCGCCGTCTGGCCCTCACCACGACGCCACCTGAATCTTGCACCTCTAGGAGTTCAGCTCGCACGGGCCCCATGGCCCCGCGCCGCCTCCTGTAGCTGCGTGCCCCCCCACCCCCCCGCCGCCGCCTTGGCCCCCATTGTGACGCGCCTCCCTTCAGCCGCATCCCCACCTGTGCCTCCATCCCCGCCCCGCGCGCGAGGTCGGCGCGGCCCGCCGCTCGTCCGAGCGCCTCGACTGCCATCTGCGTGAAGAAGAAGAAGAGAGGGGTGGCGACTCCCTCTGGCTCCTCCCCTTTCTTGAGAACGAAATAAGCCCACAGGGAACTCTAGGGATTTGATTTTAAAATAATTTATTCGGAAAAATTGCACTTCAGTCCCTGAAGGTTCTCATATTTGCAAAAAAAAGCCCCGTCTCAGAAATATCTTGGCGTAAATTCCACCTTTCACCTTTAAGTTTATTTTTGTTATTTTCTCTGCAGAAACTTTTGAAATATTGCATTTTAATCCCTGTTTCCATAACAATAATTTGCTTGCTCTCTTTGAAGGAAATAAATGTTTTTATTGTTCCAAAAATTTTCAAAAAAATTGTGTATGCTCCTTCTGTAGTGTTTTTCATTGTATAATGTTTCATAGCTATCATTTGTATTTAAAAATTCAAAAACAATGTCTTTTTAATTGTCTGAAATTAGAAAATTCATAAAAATTTTAAAAATTGCTTAAAAATTCCAAAAAAACAATGTAGGTGTATTTTGGTGTCTTTTAGTTTCTGACCAATTTTTGTGCATTAACTCTTTATAAAAACCCAAAAAATTACGAAAAACAAAAATTCTTAAAAAATTGTAGACATTCTAGAAAAATACAAAATTGTGATTTCAGTTTCTGATTGTAGATATTGCTTTGTAGTTTATCGTAAAAATAATTTCCAGGAATATTAGACATTTAAAGTATTTTTAAGTTACAAAATATTCTTGGTTGTCCACTGTTTTATATATTTTGCATTGTTTGATTTTTATAAAATCATATAAACATCAGAAAAATCTTAAAAAATTACCAAAAATATTTTAAAATATTTAAAACATAAAAATATTTTCTTTTTAATTTTTCTGAGCATTGTTTTTTATTATTTTAAAAATACAAAAAGAGTGTGGTGTGTGTGTGTTTATCCTTTGTGCCTTATTTGAAAAATAAAAAAATAAAAATAATAAAAACCATTAAAAATTAACTCTGAAAATTGACTGCATAGTTTTTAAATCATGCTCCTTGTGTTCGACCCTGGTTGCTATACCAGGTCAAAAGAATAGCGAAAGCCGCTTACATTTGTTGTGATTGATTTATCTTTTCTTAAGTGGTTTGAAATATATTTTTTTCTCGTTGACCTTTCGAGTGGTTGAGAACAACGACATTGTGATATTATTTTATCCATCTCAACCGTATCGATTTTCGTGTCATCAGTCCATCTTCGGAAATGGGGATGTGTAGCACATGTTCTGGTATCGAATCAGCTTAGGGACAAGCTAGACTCTAAGATATTAAAGTGCAAGTTTATTGGATATAGTGAACATTCTAAAGGATATAGGTTCTTTCATGAAACTAAAGTTCTGATCGAAAGTCGTGATGCTACTTTCCTTGAAATTCATCAAGAAAAGGAGCATGAAGTAGAGGAATCAGATCCTCTGATTGTCCTACAGGACAATGAAGATGACTTGAGCATTAGAAATGAACTTGAGGATGATATTGATCATCCAAATGTAGAGATTGAACCTATGGAACATGATGATCCTTTAGAGGAAGTGGGTGGACCCACACAACCCACGAGTATAATCGGCAACAAGAGACCCAGAACACGGCCCGCATGGATGGAAGATTACCATTTCTATGGATGCGAGGCGTCGTGCTACACTGTGGATGTGGATGTCGCGGATTGTACAGATCCCATATCCTTTGATGAAGCTATGGCTTCGTGTGAGTCGTAATCATGGTCGGCCACCATGACAGATGAATTGGACTCAATAGAACGAAACAGTATATGTGAGTTATGTGATTTGCCAAAAGGTAGGCAATCCATAGGATGTAAGTTGGTATTCAAGAAGAAGTACCAAGTCGATGGTACTATTGACAAATACAAAGCCAGATTAGTTGCCAAGGGTTATACTCAGCAAGCTGGAATAGATTTCCAGGAAACCTACTCTCCAGTGGCTAAGTTTGCATCCATTCGGATGATCTTAGCCATAGTCGCATATATGGATTTGGAATTATTCCAAATGGATGTGAAGACGACCTTCCTTAATGGAGAATTAAAGGAGGAGATTTATATGCGACAACATGATGGTTCTCAGGTTGAAGGTCAGGAGAAAAAGGTTTACAAGTTAAGAAAGTCATTGTATGGCTTAAAATAGTCTTCACGGCAATGGTATATCAAATTTCATGAGAAAGTTATTCAATTTGGATTTCTTTCAAATAAATTAGATAACTGTGTGCAAGCCATAAAGAGTGGGAGCAGGTTTACAATCATGTCATTGTACGTGTATGACATTCTGCTTGCAGGTAATGACATACAAATGCTCAATGAAATCAAACAGTTATTGAGCAATGAATTTGAGATAAAGGACATGGGTGAAGCATCCTCTGTTCTTGGAATTCAGATAACAAGAGACAGGGACTCAAGGACATTGAGCCTTAGTCAAGAAAGATATTTGCATACTGTATTAAGGAGATTTGGAATGTAGAACAACACTCCAGCTCCAACACCACTTGTGATGGGAAAAAGATTCAGTAAGAGTCAGTGTCTCGGAAAGGGACAGAAACCTTTAGATGTACCATATGCACAAGCGGTGGGAAGTTTAATGTATGCAATGATGTGTACTCGACCTGATTTATCTTATCCAGTAAGCTTAGTCAGTAGATATCAAAGCAACCCCGGTCCAACACATTGGGAAGCTGTAAAGAGGATTCTTTGATATCTGAAAGGGACAGTACATCTGAAGCTTGTGTATCACGCATAATCGCTTGAAGTGGTAGGATACTCCGATGCCGATTTCGGAGGGGATATGGATGATAGAAAGTCCACATCGGGTTACCTGTTCATGTTTGGTGGTGCAGTGAGTAGCAAGAAACAAGGATGTGTATCTCGACATACACTGGACGCTGAGTACATTGCATGTAGCATGGCCACCACTCATGCTGTATGGATCAGGTGTTTTCTAGAGAACCTAAGCCTCGAATTGGTCAAAGGGCCAATTGAAATGCATTGTGACAATCAAGCTGCGATAAGCTTGATCAATAGTGGGACTAATAGTTCCAAAGGAAAACACATTGAGATCCAATATCACTATATACAAGATATAGTGGGAAAACAAGAAATCACGGTAACCTACATACCTACCAGTGATATGTTGGTTGATTCCCTAACCAAGGGAATAGCTGTAGGAACATACATTAAACATGTTGGTTTAATGGGACTCAGGAATGCATGAGTTAGGGAAGAGGTATTTCATGAACAATGAGCCTCACTAAAGACATCTCCATGTGTACACTACATGAACAGTAGGTGTGTAGAATATTTGATCGTTTCGGTCAAGTGGGAGATGTTTGAATATATCAAAAGAGTGACCTCACGCTCAAAACCGCCACCGACCATTTCGGAGCCCGGCAGTTGTGCGACCGTCGCGGAGGTTCGAGTCTCATGGGAGACTATAACCACCGGGCGTGGGGGAGGGGGCGGACGACGCGAGCACGCTCACACCCTATAAATACCACCTTCGGGAGGGGAATGGATCATCGATGGATCCACACTCGCCAACCGGGAGCCCCCTCCCTCTTCCATCCCTATCTCTCCATCTCTCTCTCATTCTCACGCGACCAAATCGAAGGGCGTACCTCGACAAGATTCCATGACAATCACTCTATGTAGTTGTAATTTTGGAACACAAGGAGGCAAAATGTTACCTAGATCAGAGATCCGCACATCCTATGTCCAAATGCATATATTTGTTTAGGTTTTTGTATTTTTGTGTTTTTTATTTTATCATATTTTTAATAGATTTTGTGTTATTTTTATTTTAAAATTTTAAAATTTTAATTTATAAAATAAAGGCAATAAAATAAGGAGAAAATGATTCAATATATACTTATATATAAATAAGTAAAGGAGAAAATGATTTAAAAAAATCAAAGTTGTGAAAATACAATAACAATGGCAATGCCATGACTTTGTGATTCTTTTATATTTTACGAATTTTTATGGGTATATTTCAAGCAAATAAAAGTAGAAAATAAAATCAAATAGAAAAGAATTGGAAATAAGAGAAATATACTCAACTAAAAACATGGAGAAAATTCGGTGAGTATTTTTCCTTGAAAGTTTGCCAAAAAGAAATTCATAACATTTTGGAAATTTTTAAATTTGATTTTCTATTAATTTTTAGCGATTTTAGGAAATACTTGTAGAAGATTTTTGGGTATGATATGTATCTAGACGAGAGGAATCTTTCCCTATTTCCTTCATATGTTTTGGAGATAAAATGAATTAACTAAAAATAAAGAACTATAGAATACTAAAATGATGTTTTTGATTTTTTTTACTTTTCTAAATAAAAATCCACCAAAATTCCATGATGTAAAGCTAGTTAAGGCCACAATACATTATAGATTATCTCAATCTCTTTCATGCATTGGAGAACTTAGTATCCCATACTCTTGGATGAAATATACAAAAATTCCGCCTTACATGTTTAAGATTCCTCGTATCTCCCACTCTCTTAAAAATGGAGTATCGACGACAACATATTGAAAAATTCATCTCAAACGGACTTATGCCTAGCTCCATATGCATTTTCTTGAGATTTGCCTTACCCACATACTTGCGGCACTCAAAAACCTAAAGTCAAAACACTAATAGCCATTGACAAATTAAGAAGGAACTTTGTTTGACATGGTAACACCCAAGCAAAAAGGAGGCATTGGGCGACTTGGATAAGGTCTGTAGACCTAAAGTAAATGATGGTCGGGGGATTCTAAATATAGACAATTTCATCAACGCTCTACTTTTTGAAGTCAATAATTAAAATCCTATAATGCGGTCCTCCTAAAATTTAACATGCAATTAGAGCTTCCTAGTACAGAGGTAGACCAACGCCTCTAATCATGAAAACATAGAAAAAGACTCAAACTTCAAGAAGCAATAAGCACTACAACAAAATTGAGCTATAGTGACGGTTTTTTCAAAATCCGTCACTAAATTAGCCATTGTTAAATATATAACGATGATATTATTTGTTGCGAAATGAGTTTTCGTACTCGAAATTAGCGCGAATATCGTACATGTCGTTATATCATTAGCAACGGTCCACATAGCGACGCTTATCCGTTGCTATTTTTCAAACTTCTAATTAATAAAAAAAATAGCGACGATTAGTTGATATTTTGAAAAATAGCAACGGATAAGCGTCGCTATATGGACCGTTGCTAATGATATAACGGCATGTACGATATTCGTCGCTAATTTCGAGTACGAAAAATCATTTCACAACGAATAATATCGTCGTTATATATTTAACAACGGCTAATTTAGTGACGGATTTTGAAAAAACCGTCACTAGTTCAATTTTTTTTTTGTAGTGAAGGTAAGTGAATGAAAGTTCATGTCGCATGGAAGAAATGAGGTTCCCTCTGGAAACCAGTCATGTTTTTTATCGGATAGTATCACTAACGATGCTCTCCCCTAAAAGATATTGTCTTCTCTCTTAGCTCCATGCTATAAATAAGAACTACTTGGTCTAGAGTGGCATGGACACGATCCAGGATCGATTCAAGCAGGAAGAATCGTGAAGACGAAAGCTGAGATGTTCTCAAAACCAGATGATCCATGAAGGATGAGGGAATGAATAGAGTGACTTTTTCAAGCAAAATAGCTATTAGGATCCTCTTCCATCAGCAAGCAAAATCTATACAACAATGCAAAATCTCTTTCTTTTTTTCTTAACCATAGCATAACAAATTGAAAAGTCAAATTAAGCTAATAGCCAAATTGGGCATTTCTTAATCAACCAGATGTTACTTATACAAGGAATGCGCTGAAACCATGAACCATCTCCTGTGTGAGTGTTCCTTCACAAACAAACTTTTTAACCTCCCCAACTTTCAATACACAAATTTTGTTCTTGAAAAGTTATGTGATTAGCCTGAAGTTATTTCGATAAATCATTCTTATTGGCATATGAAATCAAAGACGGCATCAATTTGGTGGTATGACTGGAGAGAAAGATGCAGAAGAGCCTTTGATGATACCTCCCTAGACCAACCTTGTTCAGGAACTACAGTTCTTCCTGATGATTCAGACTGGGGGACACCCTCTCCTTGTTTACTTATATACACCTTGTTTTCAATTACTGACATTAGAAAATTCCCTCACCCTCTCCCATGACTTGGAATATGTATGGATGTAGGTTCTTGGGGCTCGAAAACAAAATGCCACCTCTCCTCTCTTGTGTGGGCAAGTCAAAACGGCCACTTGCGCAAGCCGAACAACCAAAATGAAGATAGCCTCAGGACACCTGCTACCTCCTACAATCTAAAGAAACTTTTTTTTTGCTCTTCCTAATCTTCTCTCTTCAGGAAATTTGGTGGTTGTTGTCTGTACTCTACTGAACACAATCCTGCTGCAGTTTTATGGTGAATGAAACCCTTCTTGACTGTTTTTTTTAAATAGAGATTTGCTACACTGACCGCAATAATGCCTTAATGCTCATGTGAGTCAACAGGAGAACAGAAACGCCCTTTGATCCTGATACGTATATGGGGCTGGCTGGCTGGTGGCCGTTGATACAGTAATACTGCACACTTAAATCCGCATAAGCTTTAACAAATATCTTAATAATTGAGTGGCTCCTCACTGTACCCCATAGGAAGTCATATATCATCAATCCGCCCGCTGCAGTATAATTGGTAGAACATTCAGATTTATATTAAATTCCCACTCGAAACGTCCCACTCCACATAAATGAGGTGTCAGGGGAAGTTCCCTGGGAATCTTTGCTGTATTATTGATGTCACAGATTTTCATTTTTTTTTGTGGAGAGAGAGAAAATATAGTACTGTACGCAATTTTTTAAGCCATTTCAATTGCGTTCCCCGAAGTTCAGACATTTGTCCATTACTATAGAGTCTGTTATAAATTATTGTTCGAGCCGTTCCATCTTGCTCGAGCCTCTCGATCTTGCTCAAACTGTTCACACGAATTTCTATGATATAGAGCCACCCGACAGCTCCGGTGATCTACGATTTTGCAGCAGATCCTGCAGTACTTCAGAGGATCTGCTCGTGACATTTGTATGGTCGATGGACGCCAACATCCATCACTTAAACTCTCATATCCACTGGAACATGCATGAAGATTCATAGTTTCGAACCAAGCCATTGATAGGATGTAGAGATGCATCGTAGTGGAACTTTAAACGTTACCTATTACTTCATATCCAAGCTTATAATAAATTATATCCCAATCTGTATTTTAAGAAGTTCAAGTAGTTCGGTCATCTGAAGTAAATCCAGAAACGGAGTCTTTTCTGTGATTCTGGCAGACTGAGGTAAGTTTACATCCATCGGAGTCTATGATTTTTGATGTACAGTATATATGGATGTATTGCACTTGGTGACGCCTGGGGTGCGTGCATTTAACTTCAGATTGCAGTTTGCGTCTATTTGGAATAACACAGATCAATATCAACGATGGAATTTTCTGTCAGCAATCAGCCATGTCGTGGTGCACAGTAGATTTAATTGGTTTGGTGTTGCTTCTTTCCCATCTGAGCCTTTGTCTGCTTGCTGTGTTCGTGCTTCCTCCATGCAAATAATATATGCAGCAACAGCTTCATGGCCTTTTCTGTTCGACAGAAAGATTGTCCAGATGTTGCCACTGTTTAAGGAACAGCACACACACGAACGCTGACGTCCACAGTAGCGGTGTGCCCTGTGGTGCAAGTTATTGTCCTTGTAGTAATCAAAAGAGCTCATCAACAGGATGCTATCACGAACTGTTTGAGATGCGTCCTCCAGTGCTGCTATTGCATCTCATATCATCATGAGAGGCACAGCCATGCAGTTGTATCCTTCTGGTCTTGGAAGATGGAAGCACATAAAGGCATTTAATGGGGCAAGGTGTTGAGGGACAGTACTGTGTGATGTTTCGATTGCGAAAGGAAGCGGATCTTGCTATTCGTTCTTGCTTGGTTGCAAAATTTATATATAGGGTTATAATAAATTTTGACCTCCTCATTTTGATTGATTAATTGCTTATGTGGGTTGATTGTTGATGATCACTTGACTTTCGTGAGCGGTCGCCTCAATGATATTTCTTCTTCGCTCTCCAACGAGGATATTTTAGACCCTTCCCAAAGTCGAGCTCATCATACGCAGCCCGATGGTGGTTGGTGAGGATTTCAGCATGGGCGAGGGAGAGGATTGACAGAGCTAGCAGTTGGTGGTCGTCTCGAGGAAGGAAGTGAGGGACATGTGTGAGAAATGAGAGAAGTGTTGGTTGCACGAGTACTGACAGAAAAGGAGGCGGTAAACGCACAGTTGACCGGAGACAATAATTAGAGGCTTCTGATTGGTCCGTGTGGGGCAACCAGAAAATTCCAATGACAAGAATACTCATAAAATCAATATAAATTCGTAAATTAATTAATTAATTTTTTGTTAAAATGTGAAAATATTTGTAATTTAATGTCAATTTTTACTTATTTTACAAGGCAATTTATTATAGGTCAATATTGATGAACACGAAATCCACCTCTTTAAGAGTAAAGGATAGTCATAGTACAGGAGGCGGATTTCGGTCATGCAAAGAGATCACACCTTCGAATATGTGGACATTATTTATACTTGGTAAGTGTACCAAGGTCGAACACAGGGACACGAGCCTCTTTAATCTATTTATCGAATTTGTCGGTTACTTTAAGAGTGAATAGATTCTCAAGTCTAAGGTCTCCATGCAGATGCACATAATAAAATGCATAATAGATGATGCAATTATATGATGCATGTATTTTTATTTTATTTTTTCAGTGCAATTATAAGATGATGCATGTTCAGAATGAGTGAATGAATGAATGCAAAGGATAGACATGTAAAAGATGAATTACAAATATACCCTAGAAAATATGAGCTAGCTTCTATTAATGGAAGAGGCATATAGAGCAAGGGACACTATTTAACATTGAAAATTCATCACATTTAAATTAGTACCAAATCAGAAAACTAAATATGCAATTAGATAGAGAATTAAATAAGCAACAAAATGACACTAAAATCATGCAATTTGAACTTAAGATGCTCAAGTTATGAAAAAAACAATGCATGGGCATAAATACAATAAAAATATGAGAAATGAAAGATAAATGATTACAAATAGGTCCCTAAAGGGGCCTATTTATAATTTTGCAAAATGAGTGGGGGTTTTTCGTAATTTTTCAATCTACGTACAGGGACCTCTTTGTAATTTTGTAAAACCTCAAGGTCCTCCCTGTAAAATACCCAAGCGCACACGAGAGACACACGCCTGGGTAACAAAATGCAATTTGCAAATGTCATAGGATCTTTCATGCAATATACCCAGCCCTCACGTGCCTCGCATGCGAGGGACTAGGCTCGGGAGGCGAGTCAGGCTCGGGCACATGTGGCGTGTCAAGGAGGAACATCTCATGGCTTGGTGTAGAGCTCGGTGGACCAGAGCCTGGAGGCTAGGCGTGAGGCTCGGCCAAGCCACGTAGCATCACAGGGGTCGTCCGATCGAATCGATCGGATGATATATGTACTTCATGCTCCGCAGCATGTCGCCGGAAGGGGCTGCGCTCCTACGACCTTCACGTGGCTCCTCCACACTCCAGCTTCTCTCCTGGGGGTCGAGGAAGCTTCCTGAGGTACTGGCAAAGCGACTGGAGGCACGATCAAGAGTGATTCAAGTGGTTGATCGGTTAAGCTCCTGCGGTGGCTGAGCCTGAGATCAGATTTGAGGTGCGACGTCTGCCTATTGAAGATTGGAGGTATCTACAGATGTTAGAAGTATAGCCGAAGCGTGTGAGTGTGCGAGGTGAGTGGAGTGGAGGCCTTGTCGGGCAAAGGAGGCGGAGGGCCAAGTCTTCTTCTTGGCGAGTCTGAGAAGGAGGTGGGTCAGATCGGGGGAGGCTTCTGGAGATGGGAAGTGGTGAATGAAGATATTAGCGAGGATGATTGGCAGTTGGCGAAGCTCATGGCATGGTCAAGGGATGGTGGAAGTGAGCGGAGGTATCGGGATAATTCAGAGAAAGGAAGAGAAAATTAGAGGGCGGAGTACCTCGTCGGAGAGGAGAAGTGGCAGAGGAGGTGGCCTGGGCTGAGCTCGCTAGGAGCTCGAGGGTCATCGCCCCGCGTGCATGGTCGTGCACGAAGCTCGCCAGCATGGCGGAGCGTACATGGCTGGAGTAGCCATGGATCACACCGGGGAATATGGTCGTCATCGCCTCGACACCTCCCTTTGCTGTCACCGGAGGGTGGAGTAAGCTGGGTTGCAGCCCCCTTTGTTGGTGGATGGGGTGAACAGTGGCGGAGCGAGGGATTTTATAGGTGGCGGAGCTTGACGGTTATGTGGTGGTGGTGTGGGGGGGGGAGGTCTTTAGTGGTGGATTGATGGTGGGGGAGTAATGGAGGTGGAATGATGGGTGGTGCGGGAGGATGGAGTAGGAAACGGCTACAAGGGCTGACCATTAGGAGAGGAGGAGCGTGGCTGGAGTGGTTGCTATAATAGGAAGGGGGCGGAGGGGAACACATGCATAACGCCTGGGGAAGGGGGTGATTGGAGATAGGGGATGGTCCGTGGACCGTTGGATCTAGTGATCCAACAGTCATGCAGATGGCGCGGGCCGAAGGCTAGAATTTGATCGATCCGATCAATCGTACGGTGAAAGAGAGGGTGGCAAAGGACGGTTGGGATGAAGTGCGGTTCATGATCAGAGGGTGGAAGATAAAAGGGTGGCGTGGAAGTCTGAGAACCATATCTTAGGAGGGGGGATTTGGCGGCTCAGACGTGGGCAAGAGTGGATGGTTGAGATCAGTTCTCAAGGGAGATCTGACGGCTGGAAGTAAGAGAGTGATGAATGGCAGAGATGGAAGGTGAGCCAGGGGGATCCAATGATCAGGAGGGGTGACAGGTGGCGAGAAGAGGCGGCGGCCACGTAGGTGGCTCAGAGGGTGCCACGTGGCCGCACCAGAAAAATCAATAAATGGAAAATTAAAGAAAAATCATAAAGAATTAGTTAGAGGCAAAATTAGGAAGAAGTCAAAACACGAAAGTTGTAGATCTCAATGAGATCTACAAGTTGCTTATTGGAAAAAAAGCCAAAAGAGGTCATTTGTACAAAAGCATATTTTTGGGCGCATTTTTAAAGGGATAAAAACACCGTCTTTTAGGCTTTGAAATTTTTTGTATTTTTTATTTCTTTCAAAGGTTAGGGCAATTATAGACACTTAATTATCTAATTTTTAGAGGTTTTAATAAGAAATAAAAATTAGGAATAATACAATAAATATAGTTAGAATATAGTTTAATCATGCATAGTTAATATACAATATAATACAAGATAATAATAGAGAATTATCAGGGATTTTTATTGATTTATTTAAGTAAGGAGATTAATATATGGATTTTATCATTATGAATACGAGATTAATCAAATATTTACATATATATATATATAGGTAAATATACTTGTATTATGTATATTTTAGTTTAAATTTGTATTTTATATTTTATTATTATATGCAAGCATTTTATATTTTTTTAATTTATATCTTATAGAGATATATAGGTACACTTCATCTATGAATTGAAATATATTATTTATTTTACTCTATTTTTAATGTTTTATTTTATTTTAATTATATAATGTGTTTTGAATAATATTTATAATTTTATAAAAATAAAAGAAAGTGAAAATTTAAAGAATAAATATATTGAATATTGATGAATCTATGATTCATTGCCTTTATTCTTTCATTTTGGCTAAAATCCTTGGTAAAATGCATGTAAATAATCACTCATTCAAATTAATTAACATTCTAACCACAATTGTTCATATTATATATATATAACACTTATTTTATCTAAAATAAAATAATAAAGAGAAAAATAAAATAAAAGAAGGATATAATATATATACAGACCGATCCTAACCCCGAGACCAGTTCAATATTGACTTGGTTGATAAAGTAAATAAGTAGGGAGATGACTATCCTAATGTATAAAAATAATAGAAAATCAAGACCAAAAATACATTATATTCATTTTTTCCACCTTATAAATATTTCACCTATTTTATTTATCATCAAAAAAATTGTAAATCAAAACATTTTCTTTACAAAAGTTGTTCATAAAAATATAAATTAATTTACAAAAATATCAAAAAATTATTTAATACAAAAAATA
This sequence comes from Ottelia alismoides, assembly GCA_037367405.1. Lineage (NCBI taxonomy): Eukaryota > Viridiplantae > Streptophyta > Magnoliopsida > Alismatales > Hydrocharitaceae > Ottelia > Ottelia alismoides. The sequence goes on along the minus strand of JAZKJV010000454.1, from coordinate 1,543,813 downwards.
ATATATTACAATGAACCGAAAAAGTTGTAAAAGCCAATTTCCGAGATTCATGACTATTTATAGAAAAATTTAAATCGGCCAAGCTCTCTTTTAAAGTTTGTTTTATATTTAATATTATTTATTAAAAATATCAAAAAATTTTTTAGAATAAAGTAGCTGAGTTTTGGCGTTTGGGTCCAGTTGTTTATATGCACTAGATGTAAAATCTTCTCGCATTTTTAATCGTGAATCCGATTAACTTAATTTCTTTTCTAAAATTCTTCTAAAAATAAAGAGAAAAATATAAAAATATAATTTAAGCCAAAATGCCAATAAATCCTGAGGCCACAAAGCCGCTACCTAAACTTTCCGAACATCATAACTCGGTCATACGAACTCTGAATTGAGCAAACTCAGTCTTAAAGTTCATATCATTTAATTATCTACCAAATGACACTGATTTTGCTAAAATCGGAGTTAATATGCAAAATTTGGATTTTGGGACCGTATTGGTATATATTATACAATGTACAATGTGCTTTGAATTATATTATTGAATATATGTCCTTTCTTCTATTTATATACTTTATTATTATTTTATTATTAAGATTAAATTTATTATTTATTATTTATTATTTATTATTTAAGTATTCATTAAGTTATTTAATTAATTTATAAATTATTATTAATTAACTACTTAAAGTACTAATTACTTAATTAATCCTCTAATGTTTCTTAACATTAATACAATTATTAATTTACTTAATTTATTCTTTTTAATTTTATTTCTTCCTCTCTCTCTACCTTTCCCTTCTCTCTCTTCCCCTTTCCCTTTCTTCTCCAATCTTATGCCCGGCACCCTTTTCCTCTCTTCTTCCTCCGCTAGCCGAACAGCCTCAATGGTTGGCTGTTGGCCGACCATTCACCAACTAACCAGCTTCACGTCCTCCACCTGTGGTACCCACACTGCCTTTCATGGGCAGTGATAAACCCAAAAATCGAATGGTCGTGTATTCCACACAAGGCGGGAACACAATCGAAGTGTTGACCACTCAAAATCTGGATTTAATCAACAATTAACCCACACAATAGATATCAAGAAATGACAAGCAAATGGTGGAGCTAAAATTTATTTTTAACTCTACAAACAAGGTATATAGAAGCAAGTATGCAGAGAGTTCGAACACAGGGAACAAGGTAGGGTAGATCTACAAATGTGTATGTGAGTGAAAGTGATGTTTTGTCTACATTATGCAATGCAAGTATTTGTGTGGGTTTTTTAATTTTTTTAATTTTTAATTTTGATTTTTAATTTACTTATTTTTAATTTATTATTTTATATTTTATATATTTTTTTCAATAATGGAATTTATAAACAATGGAATAAAAGAGGTGCTAGAAAATATTTATAAAAATATGCAAAAATAGTCAAAAATTTAGAAATAAAATCTTTTTGATCTTATTATGATTTTTTACTATTTTTGTGAATTTTGGGGGGTTTTCAAAATGTTTTTGATATTTTTAAAAGGCAAAATAAATGAAAACAGGGAATAAGCTACTGGCTGAATGTAAAATAGGAATTAAAAATATCAAACAGCCACAAAATTTTTCCAAACTAATTTTAAAATAAAGGAAATAAAATAAGAAACCTACGGGGACTGAGTTTGTATTTTTTGGAGTTTTCTTTATTTTTTTGATTTTTTTTGAAGTTTTTAAGCATTTTCGAATTTTTAAGGTTTTTCTTTTGCAATTTTTAGTGATTTTTGGACTGACACAAGAATATCATAAAATAGACTTTAGGTGGTTTTTTGGAATTTTTCGAAGTGTTTTTATATTTTTTTTTGATATTTTCTAAGTTAGACAGTAGCTAAAATGCATGTTTTTGATTTTTAATAAATATTAAAATACAATAAAAATAAAATACAAAAATATAGTGTGCAAGTGCAAGTTAACAAGAGCTTAATGTGATTTTTGGGGATTTTTTAGAATAAATATGATGCCTAAACTAAATAGAGCAAGCACATAAAAATTCACAGCCTGGCAGGGGTATATATGCAAATACATAAACATCCAGGGGCATACATGCAATTTTCCACAAAATAATACATTGAATATTTAATTTAATGGACCAATCCCAAATACCCAAACCCGGGAGGGTAAAGGCGCAAAATGTCCCCCAGGACGCATGACTGGTACGCGCCTAGGAAGGACTAATTCGTAATATCCAAAAACCCAGGGGTTCACATGCAAATATTCCAAAAGTTTCACACTTAAATTAAAAATTAGAGTACTAAAACAAAATCCACAAAAGGCAGGGGGCCTCTCTGCAAAAAGCCCACACCTCACGTGAACAGGTCACGTGAGGTAACGTGGTAGAGGACCTACGTGCAAATATAACAAGTTCGAGGGCCTACTTGTAAATTTAACAAAAGTTTTAAACTACTCATTAAAGTTTATGGACTAAAATAAAATTACAAAAAGGTGGGGGATATACTTGCAAAATTCCCACGCAGAGGAGTGATGACACGCCCGACGACTCGGGTAAAGGTAATCAAGGGTCGTTGCGACCCAAGTCACCAAGCGGTGTCAATCGAGAAAAATATAGACCACCAAAATAAAAATAAAATCAAACAAGCTCAAGTAGCGGTCTCGCTATTATATTAACCTGGTATAGCGACCAGGGTCGAACACAAGGAGCACGTGATGGCCTCGTGGCCTACCTAGTAGTCTAAAAATGAAATAAAATAAAACAAAGGTATTTTTGGTGGATTTTTACTCTTTTTATTTTTTTTTTGGATTTTTAAATTAATAAAGAAAATAAGAAAGCAAATAAACAAGCAACTTGGGTGAATTATTTAACTACTCAAAATACACCCCAAAAATTCAAATAAAAATATTTTTATGTTTTTTTTATATTTTTTACTGTTTTTGGGTAATTTTTGGTATTTTCTGATTTTTATTGGATTTTATAAAAATCAAACAAGGCAGAAAATAAAAGGTACTGTCCAGTCAGGTTTCAAGGGCCAAATTAAAATGCAAAATGGCCCTATTAACACCTGAAGGTAATTTTCCTGTAAAGATCAAAACACAAGGAAAATTTGGCCGCTGGAATTATTAATTTTTGATTTTTCTTTTAATTATTAGAATTTTTATGGGTTTTTAGGGTTTTTGTAATTTTTATAGGTTTTATAAAGCGAAAAATGACCAAACTTGGTCAGAAAATCAAACAAGGCAAAACAAACACTACCTAATTTTTTTGTAATTTTTAGAGTGTTTTAATGTTTTTTGTGAATTTTAAAGTTAGACAGTAAAAAAATGCTTATTTTTGAATTTTAAAAAAAAATAAATAAAATAAAAATGTCTCCAAAAATTACAGAAAATTTTACACCATGGAAGGATCCATGTTTCCAATTTTCATCAAATTTGGAGTTTGTTTTCTATTTCATTAAAAATAAAAACAAGGGTATAGTGCACAAGGACCTGTACGCAAATACAACAAATTCCAAGGGGTCCGGTGCAAATTTTCCAAGAAACCACGCGCGAGGCGCGTGACCTGGGCACACAGGGACCTAATTGCAAGAAAACTATAGTTCCTGAACTATTTAGTAACACGTACTAAAAGTCCAGGGGATTCAGTGTAAATTACCCACTAAATCAAGCACATGCGCAAATAAACCATTCACAGGGGTATTTATGCAAATACTAAAAAGTTAATTTCATTCATTAACACCCGAAACAAAAAGGTCTTACATACAATTAACCAACAAAAGCACGTGTCGACGCACGTGTCCCACTACAGACAAGGGTATAAAAGTAAATACCAGAAACGATAGGGTCCTCTATGCAAATTACCAAACGCAAATAAAAGTTTAAAATATTTACAGGACTACAAATTAACAACTAGAAATCTAAGGGCCTAAGAGATATTTACCCTTTATTAAGTTGAGGGTCAGATGGGCGCCACGTGGAGATCCAACGGTCGGGGGAGGTGGCGCCTCAACAAAGGAGCCCTCGGTGAGATCAAACGGCGGAGGACGTGCCACGTGGGGAATCAGACGGATATGAGGCGCTGTGGCTAAGCCTCGCTGAGTCGACGGTCAGGATCACTCCTCCAAGGATCGAACGACTGGCGTGGCTCCTCTAATGGACGTTTGGGATCTGATCTGGAGCTGGAGGAGGATCGAACGGCTGCGGAAGATGCTCGAAGAACTGGACTCCGGTGAACTTCGTCGGGCTCGTGCGCGTATGAGGGAGATCCTCGGAGGATGCTGAAGATCGGAGGTGCTGCGCCTGGGCCTCCCGCGTCGAATGGTTCCCTCCGATGGTGGCGAGGAGCTCTGGAGAGCTCCGACGGCACTGGCGGAGGAGGAGCTGCTGCGCATGAATGTCGAAGCCCTCAGATGGGCTCCTCTGGACCTGCAAAGCTGTGCAACACACTCCTGGGTCGAGGGCAAAGTGCCTCGACCCGATTAGCAGTGGTGTGGGTGGTCGGCGCGTCGGGATGAAGGGGTTCCGGCGAGGCGATGGCGGAGGAACCCCAAATCCTAGTTCCTTTGCGAGCTGGGTTGAACGAATGGGTGGAGAAGGTGCGCAGAGGGAAGGCGGAGATGATGGGAGATTCTGATGGTCGAATGGGTGGCTAGGGTGGTAGGAATCGGTGATGGACGGCGACGGGGGAAATTGGGCGAAAAGCAAAATTAAAGAAATAGAGGAAGAACAGGGACTACCTACTGGATGCTGTCGACTGTGGAGGAGCTGGGGATGCTCCAGGTCCTTGCCTCAAGGGCCGTCGGTGCCCGAGGCTCGAGCGTCACCTCCAGGCGGCGCACGGCGGCGCAAAGACGCCGGATCTGTGGTCTACACGCTCCCTCCTCGCTGCGACACCACCGGAAGCGAGCTGTCACTCTCGCGGAGGCGATGGAGGTCCTTGGGTGGAGAATGGATGAGCCAAAGATATAATGAAATGGAGGCGGAGCTCAGCTTATATGCGAGTGCATGTCCGAGAAGAAAGGATCGGGCAGGGTTCCACGATGCGCGGATCCCCACGCGGATGATCGGGCGAGGATCTCGAATGCACGAGGAAGAAGAAGAGCCCGGGGTTTGCGGATTTGGTGGTCGGGTCGTGACACGATAATTCATCGAAGTCGGATCGGGCGTCATCGACCCGTGGGAAGTGGTCCACAAAGGGAGTTGACCGGGGGGTCAACATCCCCCGTGGACCAATTAGAGAAGGCCACGTCAAAAAGATTTGAAAATTCGATTTAAAATAGGAAATGGCCGAATTATTAAAAACTCAAAACATGAAAAATGTTTGTTTTATTTTTTTCTATTTTTTATGATTTAATTTTTTTTGGAAATAAAAATAAGGTATGTACACTTTATTGCTATATATAGGTATATATACAATATTGATTTTTTTATTTTTGATTTTTAATTAGTTATTTTTGTGCATTTTTATTCCTATTTTATATTTTATTTATTTATAGCATAAAATTTGGAATAAAAAGGTATTTTTATTTTATTTTTATTATTTATATACAAGGGTTAAATAAATAAATATATACATATATATACATGGTATATGTACAATGTTCTTTTTAATTTTTAATTTTGTTCTTTTTATTTTATTTTTGTTTTCATGGTTTTTATTTTATTTATTCACAACATAAAATATAGAATATATACACATTTTTAGGGATTTTAATTTATTTATTTACAAGGCTAAATAAATATAGATAAGTGTTCTATGTATAAGGTGAATATATACAAGTGAATATTTTTATTTTCTTTTTACTTTTTCTATTTTTATTTGGATTTTATATTTATAAATATATACAAATATATACAAGCCCATTTTATTCTATTTTTGGAGGAAAATATTTTTGTTATATTTACAGGGATATTTACACACATGAGCTCCCTATCTCTCTCTACTTTGGCTTTTATGCGGTCAGGCCCATGCTGAGCCCTCCCTTGGGATTAGGTTGCTCAATATTTATTCTAAATATTTCCCTCTTTTTTTTATTCTTTATTCTTTTATTTTTGCACAAAAACATGCTAATTATTAGTTTTTACACAATGCATGCCTTTTGTTAATTATTTGTATTTACAAGTATCTACATGTATTTGCAAATGTTTTTGTAGTTTGCAAAGGTTTTTGTAGCTAAAATATAAGAATAAAGAGTGATGAATGAGTATTCATCACCCCCCTATACTTAAATTTGCTAGTCCCTTAGCAAACACTTATTTGAAAAAGAAGTGAAAAAGAGAAAGAAAAAGAAAAAAAGGAGAATGTACATGGATTAAGGTTGAATATTAAACTTGCCTTTATTAAATTGAATTATGGAGCTCAATCAGATCTTTGGATTATTAATGTCTCGGAACCTTATTTGGACTTAAGCTTAAAACTCAACAACCTCTAAGTTCCACTAATCTATAATCAAGACTCCTCAACAATCCAGATCAAAACAAGTCACCAAACACAAACCCTGAAGACCATGAATCTTTCCTTGTACTGTGAATGTGAAGTGTAAGCTCTCCACCTCAGAAATGGCAACTTGACAACCCTCCCCAACAAGGTAACTCTATGACCTCAATCTGTCCACTCTTTCCTCGAGGAGCGGGGTATTCCCTTCTAAGTTCAAGTTCAACCGGCTCAAGAAGAGGGGGAAGAAGAGAATGGACCATTGCCAGTGTAGCCATGTATCCTTGGGAGCTCAACCAGTGTAGCCAAGTCTCCCTGCTGCAAGCTACATAAGGTGGGACATGAATCTCAAGCTTTGCTTATTGCACTATATACATACTCCGGTGGGATTATCATTTTCTATCAGACCCACCACTTTTTAGAGTTATTTTCTTTTTGCATTTTTTAAGTGCATCTGTACAACATATACATGTGCAGCATATATACAAGGAGTTTTTCCTCTTGAGCCAGTAGACTATCCCTCTTTTGAAGCATTATTGCAACCCGCAACTCCTGTCGTTAGACCTCATGGCAACCAGACCAAGTTGAGACGCACTTCCTTCACTAAAAGAAGAAGAGAGGTTCCGCCTAGAAGTACTACCCTCATATGCTACACCAAGTCAAGGAAGACTGCCTCCTCACCACCTCATCCCTAGAGAGCTCGGTGCTAAGTGCTGTGTCCAAGTAAAGCCATTGTCTATATGAGTCATGTGTGTGTTTTTAAGTGATTTACTTAGGCTCATTGAGATGACATGTGATCATAGCCTAGTGGACTCCAAGAATTAAGTCACCATGGACCTGAAAAGCCTTAAACCTAAGCCCTATAAGGTTCCTCTTAGAAATTAGGTGGATTAAGATCTTAATCAAGCTCCATTTCCCAATTCAATTCAAGGCTAGTTTAAATGTCAACTATCATCCGGCAAAACTATATACAAGTAGATACAAAGATGCTATTTACACAATTTTTACAAAGATGCAAAATTTTTGAAAAATGTTTTGAAATCATGGATGGATGAATGCATGAATGCAAGTTTTGCAAAAGTATTTACACACATTTACACAAGATTTTTGCAAACTTTTGATTTTCAAAACGTTTTGGAAAAATTTTGTACTATATACATAATTTTGATAAGAAACTATTTACATAAACTTTACACCAAAAGATTTTTGAAAACATTTTTACAAAAATAATTTGTACACTAGCTATGTATGTGCAATAAAAGAATGATTATTTACAGGAAAATTTTTTTAATTTTTGTGGTTTTTTAAGGTTTTTAGCCATTTTTATTTATTAACACACTCACACAAAGTACGAGTTATGGCTAACGTATATATGAAATAAATACACACCCCCCTATACTTAGCTCGAACGATGTCCTCAGAGTCAAGAGAGATGAAGAAGACATAACTCGTGCTTAGTATAGGGAAGTGAAAAGGAAGGCTATATACAAAGACGAATGAATGAAATAGAAAATCAAGAGGGTCTCGGGTTTTCCCCCTATACTTAGGATCAAGTAATCCTAAGTATAGCAGGCTGTACACAAAGGGAAAACCGAGTGGAGAACGTACAAGGTCTACCCCCCCTATACTTAGGGTAAAATATCCCTAAGTATAGGCAGCAAAACAGGGACAGAAAGAATCAAAAGAAATACCCAAAGGTCCTACATCCCCCCTATACTTAGGGTAAAGTGTACCCTAAGTGTAGCATAATCAAAAGATGAAGAAAGGGATGTGGGACTAAAGAATAGAATGATATGGACATCTGGATCTATACAGGTCGGAAGAACAGTGATAATCAGGCGTGAGATGCAATAGATGCGAGTCAAAAGACCACATCTCATGCAAAATGAATAGGAGAAACATCAATGACCCGCAACTCATGATCTAGAAATGGCTTGAGCCGCTGTCCGTTCACTCGAAAGGTACTCTTAGAAGATAACTCAGATATGTCAATGCTACCGTTGTCGTGTACCTTTCTCACCAAGTAAGGTCCCTTCCATTTTCTCTGTAGCTTCCCTAGAAATAGACGAAGCCTAGCATCAAACAACCATACTCTCTGTCCAGGCTCAAAATGCTTGTGGCTGATGTGAGAATCATGCCATTCCTTCACTCTCTCCTTGTACTGTAGGCTGTTTGAGAAGGCGGCATCTCTAAGCTCCTCCAAGGCTGCTAACTCTGCCCTCCTCTGGTCTCCTATACTATCTGGATCCATAAGAATATCAGTAACTGCCTAAAGTGACCTGTGTCTCAGCTCAACAGGTAAATGGTACGGCCTGCCATATACGAGGTAAAAGGGAGATGTGCCCAATGGTGTCTTGAAATACGTCCTATATGCCCACAAGACCGAGTCCAAAAGCTGTGACCAATCCTTTCGGTCAGGGCGGACGACTTTCTGCAAAATAGTCTTGATCTCCCTGTTCGACACCTCGGCTAGACCATTCGTCTATGTATGGTAAGGAGTAGCAACTCGATGGTCTATGCCGAACTCGCTAGCAAGGGCCTTCACCTGGTCGTTGATGAAATGAGACCCCCCATCTGAAATCAATACTCGAGGTACCCCGAACCGCGTGATGATGTGCTTCCTCAAAAATCTGCAAACTGTCCTGGCATCAGCGGTTCGGGCAGGGATAGCCTCAACCCAACGACTCACATAGTCCATGACCAACAGAATGTACTCAAATCCCTGACTCTTAGGGAATGGACCCATGAAATCGATGCCCCATGCGTCAAAAACCTCACAGAAGTGAATGGGCTGCATCGGCATCATATCACGCTATCCACAAGTGCCCATCCTCTGACAGTCAGTACACCTCTTCACGAACTCATCAGAGTCCTTGAAGAGGGTAGGCCACCACAAGCCGGATTGGAGCACTTTCTGTGCCGTTCTCCTCCCAGAATGATGTCCTCCTGCCTCAAGCTTGTGGCAGTAAGTGAGGACGCTATGGTGCTCCTCCTGAGGAATGCACCTACGCCAGACGCTATCCCCTCCTTCGTGGTAAAGGATGGGATCCTCCCAGTGGTAGGACTTGGCCTTCGCAAGGTAGGTCTCAAGCCTCTGCCTGGGCCAATCTTGTGGGACTTTCTTAGCAACAAGAAAGTTCACAATATCAGCATACCACGGGAGTGAGGCGATAGCAAGGATCGCCTCATCTGGGAAGGTCTCACAAATAGGATCAATATGCTCAGAATCCTCAGGCTGCTCTAATAGGGAGAGATGATCTGCCACCACATTCTTGACTCCAGGCTTATCCTTGATGTCAATGTCGAACTCCTGGAGTAGAAGGATCCATCTAGTCAGTCTGGCCTTGGCATTCTTCTTTGCCATGAGGTATCGGATGGTGGTATGATCAGTAAACAGGGTCACTCTAGATCCAATAATGTACGATCTGAACTTATCTAGGGCGAAGACTACGGCTAGCATCTCCTTCTCTATGACTGTGTAGTTCCGCTGGGCGGAATCCAATGTGCGGCTAGCGTAGTGGATAGCAAGTGGGACTCCATCCCTCTTCTGTCCCAACACGGCCCCTACGGCAAGATCAGATGCATCAGTCATGATCTCGAATGGGAGAGACCAATCAGGCGGCTGGAGAACATGAGCCTTTATAACGCTCTGCTTGAGAGTCTCAAAGGACGAAAGACACTTGTCATCGACAAGGAACTCGGTGTCTTTCGTCAGCAGGTCAGTCAACGATCGGGCAATCCTATTGAAATCATGAATGAATCGTCGGTAGAAACCGACGTGCCCCAGGAATGACCGTAACTGCCGCAAATTGGACGGTGGTGCGAATTTTCTAATGACATCTACCTTGGCCGGGTCAACCTCCATGCCCCTGTTGGATATGATGTGGCCAAGCACCGTCCCTTGAGTCACCATAAAGTGACTCTTCTCCCAAGATAGCACAAGGTGGACCTCTATACATCGCTGAAGGACTCGGTCTAGGCAGTCAAGATAGGAGTCGAATCTGTCGCCGTAAACCAAGAAATCATCCATGAAGACCTCCAAGCACTCCCCTACCATGTCCGAAAAGATCGACAGCATGCATCTATGAAAGGTCACAGGGGCATTGCATAGCCCAAATGGCATGCATCGGAAGGCGTATGTGCCGAAGGGACATGTAAAGGTGGTCTTGTCCTGGTCCTCGGGAGCGATGGCCACCTGGTTGTAGCCCGAGTACCCATCCAGAAAACAGTAGTGGCTCTTCCCTGCCAGTCTCTCAATGATCTGATCTATAAAGGGCAGGGGGAAATGATCCTTCTTGGTGTCCTAGTTGAGTCTCCTGTAGTCAACACAGACCCGCCAAGAAGTGGGTACTCGTGTAGCAATCTCCTCTCCCAACTCACTGATCACAGTAGTGATGCCCATCTTCTTGGGCACCACATGCAAGGGGCTGACCCACTTGGAGTCGGAGATGGGGTAGATAAAATCGGCGCTCCACCATTTCGATATCTCCTTCATGACAGCCTCTCTCAGATTCGGGTTCAGCCGCCGCTGGAACTCACGCGAAGGCTTCGCCTCATCCTCGAGATAGATATGGTGGGAGCACATGGCCGGACTTATCCCCTGGAGATCTGCTACGCTCCATCAGATTGCTTTGCGGTTCTTTTCAAGAACCCCCATCAGATGGGATTCTTGCTCTCCAGTCAGATCGGCGGAGATGATGACTGGGTACATCTCAGGCTCACCCGCAAGGAATCGATACTTCAGCGAAGTAGGAAGCGGCTTCAGCTCTGGACAACTGGGTGCTGGTGGATCTGGCCTCTAGAAAGTCTGCGTAAACGTTGCCAAATCTGAATGGGAGAACTGAAACTCTGTGTCAATCTCAGAAACTGGAGAAGGCTGCCCTGATGGACTGTCTCTGCTCTGCTCGGCATCTACCTCCTCCTCAGCTGTAGGATCAGTGGAAATCAGGTCTGGCATGTAATCATCACAATCTGCCCAATCAGACTCTGTCTCCGAGGGATCTGTGTCCTCTAAGGTGGCATCAGTACCACCATCATCACAACAATCAGTGTCGCGGTTGAGAATCCGCTCTGCTGCCTCAGAAGTATCCTGGACCAGGAATGTGCTCTCCAAGCTCTCCTCTGTTGTCGTCTCTGCATCAGCGGAATCTGAAAATGAGAGGATGTCCTGTGCTGCTGGGTCTGTCCAAACTTCCTCATCGTCTGTGATCACAAAGTCACAGTCCTGGTGGATGTCTAGCCCGGCATCTGTCATCTGCTCTGTATCTGGGATGGTCTCTGAGCATGATCTGTCTCTGGCTCTGCTGTCCTCGACCGTCTCTATTTGTACACTTTCGCCCTCGACGTGAAAGTATACCTTCCCGCTATCATGGTCAGTCACTGCCTTGGCTGTGGCCAAGAACGGGCGACCGAGAATGATGGGGGTATCGGTCACTGAATCAGGGATCTCCATGTCCAACACTACGAAGTCCACGGGGAATTGCAGGCCCTGAATAGTGACGACAACGTCTCGCAACAACCCCTTCGGCCTCTTGACAGATCGATCAACAAACTGAAATACTGTCCTGCTCTGTCTAAGAGGGCCCAACTCGAAGCGGTCGAGAAGGGCTACCGGAAGTAGGTAGATCGATGATCCGCTGTCTAATAGAGTACGGTCGAACCTCTGCTCTCTGATGTGGCATATGACATAAGGGGCTCCGGAATCTGGGCTCTTGTCAGGCAGACGGTTCTGGATTGCGAAACACGTGGCTTTCGTCAGCACATGGATATCTGAGTGATGGTTCCTCCTCTTCCTCTTGACTGTGGTCCTGTCTCTCAATGAACGTTGAAGAAGGGGGATGTGCTGCAAAGCCTCCTGAAGAGTCAGCTGTATGTGAAACCGATCTATCATCTGCTGGCTGAACTCTTCCTGATCTCTCTTTTTTGGATTTTCTTTTTTCTTCGCCTTCCCCATCTGAAGGGCTCTAGGGAAGGGGATCACAGGGTCCTTCTCAGATGAAGGACTAGGAAAAGGTCTAGACGGCTCGACGGCCGGATCCGCACATACATCATGCACCACAGTGGGACCACGAAAAACCAAACCTTTTCCTTTATTCACAACAGAGTTCCGAGATACATCAGAAGTAGGAAAAACTACAGGTCTCTCAACAGAAGCATGGGTGGCCTCAGCACCACCATCGGTTGGATCGACTGGAAGACTCGCGGCCTCAGTACCGCGCTCTGGCTCGGCATCCTTGGTGGCCTCAGTACCACTGGTGGAATCAGCATCCTTGGTGGCATCAATACCCCCGTCATCGTCTCTAGTGGCCTCAGTACCGCTCTCCTCCTCCTCATCGGGTGCTCTAGGTGTGTCCTCATGGTGTCGCTCAGATGAGGCGCCTCCTGCTGGCATCCTACCGCTCCTAAGTGTGACAAAATCAGTATCAAAAAGATATCCTGTCATATCACCAAATGCATCACTAGGAGTGGTATACTCAGTATAAGCTACCTGCTCAGATTTCCTCTTCAGGCTGTTGGGGTTCGGCTCAATCTTGGCAGGGATGGCGGCCTTCCCTCTCACAATGTCCCGCATCTCCTGGCGGAACTAGTCCATCTCTCGTCAAAAGGTAGCCTGCTGATATGTGAGAAGGCGGGCTATGTCATCCAAGGCGGGGCTCTCGTGAGAGCCCGACGGGTAGCCTCTCTGGTAGGGAGGCTGCTGGAACTGGTGCTGTGGCTGAGAGGGGTACGGGTGATGCTGCTACTGCTGATGAGGCTGATCTCGCCTCCAAGACTGTCCCTACTGATAGGGACGAGGACCATACGACGACTGCTGCTGCTGCTGTGGTGGGTATACTGGGGGCTGCTGCTGCTATTGCGACTGGTGATCCCTCTAATGGCTGTACTGGCCACCCTGACCTGATGGCTGCTGCTGGGGCTGGGCACCTCTGGTCCCCCAACGGAATCCGAGATGGTCTCGTCGGATACCGGGCTGGGGGCGGTCATACCAAATCCCGTTGACATCCATCAACGGCTCTGCATCATACTGGGGTGGCGGGAGTACTGTCAGAGGCTGATCCGGTTGGTATACCACCATCTGCAAGTCTGGAGATGGTGGTGACTGGTAGGTGGGCTGCGGCTACTGGTACGGCTCCGCCTGTACAAGGTGGACCTGTCTAGACTGCTGGTGAGAGCTGGAGCGCTGGAACGAGCTGCTGTTGCCGGTATCGCCTCGTGACTGAAGATGGGGCTGGGAAGCCGTCTATGCCTCCTGGAGACACATGAGCTATGTCTTCAAGTCACTCAAAGTCTGTGCCATCTGCTCCATTTGAGTGATGCCCTAGCACTGCTTCTTCTCGATAATCTCCATCTGGTCCAGCTTCTCGTTGATGATCCCCATGTCCGCGGCTGATGACTCGGCCTGTGTTGCTGCTACCGCGGACGAACGGGAAGGACCGGCGTCGACCCGTGCTATCCTCTGGTACTGCACGAGCTGTGGCTGCTGGGGTCTGCCCTGAGTGTATAACCGGGTCTGGGACATCACCATGTAGTTCTCAGCCATCTCCTCGTAGATGGCCCAGACCTGGTCATGATCCTTGGCGAAGTAAGACCCGCCAAAAGAAGCGTTCACCAAGCCCTGAAACTCTGGTGTCAGCCCACTGAAAAAGCTCTGCACGAGGTTTGGCTTGGAAATATTGTGGTGCGGGCATCTGTCAGTCAGCTCTCTGAACCTCTCCCATGCCTCATGGAACTGCTCGTTGGGGAGCATGGAGAAGTTGCTGATCAGGGCTCTCGCGGCATTGGTCCGCCCGAGTGGATAGTACTTATGCAAGTACTCGGTGTAGAGCTGCTCCCAAGTGTAGACAAACTACCCCAGATGTTTCAGCCAGGTGGCTGCTCTGTCTGCCAAATAAAAGGGGAAGGCAATCATCCGTACCGTGTCCTGGTCCACCTGACGGTCGTAAACAGTACTGCAGATCATGAGAAACTCCTGGAGGTGGAGATGGGGCTCCTCGGCGGCGAGCCCATGGAAACGGGGGAGGAGCTGCAAGGTGTTCGGGGGGAACTTGAAGTCCCCCACGATGGCTGGTAAAACAACCCAGTGATGCATCAGGGTCGATCTGGGGTTGTGCAACTCCCGCATCGGTCTCGGTGGGTCTCCTGCTCCTGCCGCGGCGGCTGCCGCTGCGGCGGCGGCCGCTGCGGCTGCTGCGACTGCTGCTGCTGCATCATCTGGGACTCTCGACCCGTCTCTACACTGCTCTCGCTCTGCTCGCATCTGCTCCATCTCTCTCCTCATATCCAACATGAAAGCTCCCTGATCCCTCAACTGCTGTTGCACTGTCTCGAGGGAGGCGATCAGGGTGGAGTTGATCGCACCCTGGTCCAAAACAAAATGCTCGGGCTGTGGACCTCTACTGCGATCATCAGAGCTGCCGGCCATGGTCTTTGCAAAATCAAACGATCCATACTCAGGTGCCGATAAATCTGAAAGTCTCTCCTCTGGCACTGGCCTCTCGGAACAAAAAGAAAGGGGGTCGAGGGGGAACATGGTGGAATCATACTCGGGTTCGGAGAGCTGGTCTCGGCTCTCGCAAACCAACTTAGATGAACGGGTAGACGCGCCCGAAAGCGGTGCAGCCAGAGGCTGCCTAAGAGATCGTCTGCCCATCATCTTAATGTGGCAAGTAAGGCGGATGAGATCTGGAGAAACTATGATCACAAGCAAACCCCCAAGTTCACCAACGCAACGCGAGCTGCAGACCGTAAAGGCTCGGTCAATTTATCTTGTCAATTTTATTTTGGTGAACAATCAAGATATCAGAGCGATTGCGTGACCTGTTGGGATACCCGATACTTTCCCAACCGACTGTCCCGCACAGAAGAAGTCAGTAATCAGTCGAGAAGAGTACCGGAGGGCTCTACCTAGTGTTCGGGTCACTCTCTCGCACAATCAAACCAAGCAATGAGGGGGTTGCTCTCCCCAAGATAAGTTTTTAAATGAGGTGTCTTTTAGGGTCGATAGTTTTAGCAGTCCCAATTTTATTGTTTTTCTTTTTAGGTCTTTTCCAATAAACACAAAAACGCCTAACAAATTTTTCGGTTCTCCTGGTTATTAAGTCAAAAATAGGGGGAGAAGATGAAAAAGTCGATGCGCGATGAAATCAATGATGCATGAAGAGTAAGAAATGCGTACCTGTCTCCAGCACTCTACATGCAATATGATCCGTGCAGAATTTAAAGACAGAAAGTAAACTACCTATATGGTGCAGCGGGAAAAGCCGAGTCCCTGGATAGCAACTTCTACTCGAAAGAACCGTCTAGCTGGTCACCGGCCTCCGATCTAAAGAGTCCGGTCTTGGTCTACCTCTCCTCCTCTCGACAAATCGGGTTCAGGAGCAGCGCTTGGCAAGGCAGGCTGCGGCACGTAGGCTCGAAGGAAGTGAGTCAGCTATTTTTATTAACTTTTTATTAGTAGGTCCAATTAACGAACTATAGGCACAGGCAGATAATTAGGTGTGTGGATCCTACTAATTACGGCACAATCAAACAAAAAGTCCTAAAGCTAGGGGCTCGGGAAAACCGCGTGAAACCGGAAAAGGCAGCGAAAAACTAAAACCGCGAAGAAAGCTGCGAAAAAGTCGATTAACTAATGGGTCCCCGAGCACACCGGTGCTCGACGAAACAAACCCGAGAAAGTGTCCAAGTCCAAGTCTGCTGTCCCTGTATTATTACAACAAATCAAATGAATAAAAGTCTAAGCTAATCTAAACCTTTCCCACTCAGCTACTCTCTCACGCTCTCCTGCGGCTCCGTGCAGAAAGGAGCCGCCTCTGAATCCCGCGGTTGTGCCGGCTTCTCGAGAGTCGCCACCTCGGTCCTCGGGCTCTCGCAAGAAAGAAACAGAGTGTCACAGACCAAAATAAAATAATCAAATAAAAGCAGAAAACTAAATAGGGGTATATATGCAAAAATAGCAAATAAAATAAACAAGCAAAATCAAACAAAAACAAAAATAAAAGAAAGGAAAAGAAAATAAAATAAAACACAAATAAAAGAAAAATAAAAAGCCACGAAAAGCCGCGGACTCAGAAAGAGTCGCGGAAAGCCACGAAAAAGAAAACGAAATAAAAAGAAAACTAAAGCGACTACTAAGCCGTGCTCCCCGGTAACGGCGCCATTCGGATGATACGCTCGATGACTCGGGTAAAGTAATCAAGGGTCGTTGCGACCCAAGTCACCAAGCGGTGCCAATCGAGAAAAATATAGACCACTAAAATAAAAATAAAATCAAACAAGCTCAAGTAGCGGTCTCGCTATTATATTAACCTGGTATAGCGACCAGGGTCGAACACAAGGAGTACGTGATGGCCTCGCGGCCTACGAAGTAGTCTAAAAATGAAATAAAATAAAAGAAAGGTATTTTTGGTGGATTTTTACTCTTTTTATATTTTTTTGGATTTTTATATTAATAAAGAAAATAAGAAAGCAAATAAACAAGCAACTTGGGTGAATTATTTAACTACTCAAAATACACCCCAAAAATTCAAATAAAAATATTTTTATGTTTTTTTATATTTTTTATTGTTTTTGGGTAATTTTTGGTATTTTTCTGATTTTTATTGGATTTTATAAAAATCAAACAAGGCGGAAAATAAAAGGTACTGTCCAGTCAGGTTTCAAGGGCCAAATTAAAATGCAAAATGCCCCTATTAACACCTGAAGGTAATTTTCTTGTAAAGATCAAAACACAAGGAAAATTTGGCCACTGGAATTATTAATTTTTGATTTTTCTTTTAATTACTAAAATTTTTATGGTTTTTTAGGGGTTTTATAATTTTTATAGGTTTTATAAAGCAAAAAATGACAAACTTGGTCAGAAATCAAACAAGGCAAAACAAACACTACCTATTTTTTTGTAATTTTTAGAGGTGTTTTAATATTTTTTTGTGAATTTTAAATTTAGACAGTAACAAAAATGCTTGTTTTTGAATTTTTAAAAATAATAAATGAAATAAAAAATGTCTCCAAAAATTATAGAAAATTTTACACCATGGCAGGAGCCATGTATCCAATTTTCATCAAATTTGAAGTTTGTTTGCTATTTTATTAAAAATAAAAATAAGGGTAAAGTGCACAGGGACCTGTACGCAAATACAACAAATTCCAAGGGGTCCGGTGCAAATTTTCCAAGAAACCACGCGCGAGGCGCGTGACCTGGGCACACAGGGACCTAATTACAAGAAAACTAAAGTTCTTGGACTATTTAGTAACACGTACTAAAAGTCCAGGGGCATCAGTGTTAGTTACCCACTAAATCAAGCACATGCGCAAATAAACCATTCACAGGGGTATTTATGCAAATTAACAAAAAGTTCTTATATGCAATTAACCCACAAAAGGTATTACATGCAATTAACCCACAAAAGCATGTGTCGACGCACGTGTCCCACTACAGACAGGGGTATAAAAGTAAATACCAGAAACAACAGGGTCCTCTATGCAAATTACCAAACGCAAATAAAATTTAAAATATTTACAGGACTACAAATTAACAGCTAGAAATCTAAGGCCTAAGAGATATTTACCCTTTATTAAGTTGAGGGTCAGATGGGCGCCACGTGGAGATCCAACGGTCGGGGGAGGTGATGCCTCAACAAAGGAGCCCTCGGTGAGATCGAATGGAGGAGGACGTGCCACGTGGGGAATCAGACGGATATGAGGCATTGTGGCTAAGCCTCGCTGAGTCGAAAGTCAGGGTCACTCCTCCAAGGATCGAACGGCTAGCGTGGCTCCTCTAATGGACGTCTGGGATCTGATCTGGAGCTGGAGGAGGATCGAACGGCTGCGGAGGATGCTCGAAGAACCGGACTCCGGCGAACTTCGCCGGGCTCGTGCGCGTATGAGGGAGCTCCTCGGAGGCTGCTGAAGATCGGAGGTGCTGCGCCTGGGCCTCCCGCGTCGAATGGTTCCCTCCGATGGTGGCGAGGAGCTCTGGAGAGCTCCGGCGGCACTAGCGGAGGAGGAGCTGTTGCACCTGAATGTCGAAGCCCTCAGATGGGATCCTCTGGACCTGCAAAGCTGGGCAACACACTCCTGGGTCGAGGGCAAAGTGCCTCGACCCGATTAGCAGTGGTGTGGGTGGTCGGCGTGTCGGGATGAAGGGGTTCCGGCGAGGCGACGGCGGAGGAACCCCATATCCCAGCTCCTATGCGAGATGGGTTGAACGAATGGGTGGAGAAGGTGCGCGGAGGGAAGGCAGAGATGATGGGAGATTCCGATGGTCGAATGGGTGGCTAGGGTGGTAGGAATCGGCGATGGACGGCGACGGGGGAAATTGGGTGAAAAGCAAAATTAAAGAAATAGAGGAAGAACGGGGACTACCTACTAGATGCTGTCGACCGTGGAGGAGCTGGGGATGCTCCAGGTCCTTGCCTCAAGGGCCGTCGGTGCCCGAGGCTCGAGCGTCACCTCCAGGCAGCGCACGACGGCTCAAAGATGCCAGATCAGTGGTCTACACGCTCCCTCCTCGCTGCGACACCACCGGAAGCGAGCTGTCACTCTCGCGGAGGCGATGGAGGTCCTTGGGTGGAGAATGTATGAGCCAAAGATAGAATGAAATGGAGGCGGAGCTCGGCTTATATGCGCGTGCAGGTCCGAGAAGAAAGGATCGGGCAGGGTTCCACAAAGCGCGGATCACCACGCGGATGATCGGGCGAGGATCTCGGATGCACAAGGAAGAAGAAGAGCCCGGGGTTTGTGGATTTGGTGGTCGGGTCGTGACGCGATAATTCATCGAAGTCGTGTCGGGCGTCATCGACCCTTGGGAAGTGGTCCACAGGGGGGAGACAGCGGGGGGTCAACATCCCCTGTGGACCAATCAGAGAAGGCCATGTCAAAAAGATTTGAAAATTTGATTTAAAATAGGAAATGGCCGAATTATTAAAAACTCAAAACATGAAAAATGTTTGTTTTAATTTTTTCTATTTTTTGTGATTTTTAATTATTTTTTGAAATAAAAATAAGGTATGTACACTTTAGTGATATATATATGTATATACACAATATTGATTTTTTTATTTTTGATTTTTAATTAGTTATTTTTGTGCATTTTTATTCCTATTTTTTATTTTATTTATTTATAGCATAAAATTAGGAATAAAAAGGTATTTTTATTTTATTTTTATTATTTATATACAAGGGTTAAATAAATAAATATATACATATATATACATGGTATATGTACAATGTTCTTTTTGATTTTTAATTTTGTTCTTTTTATTTTATTTTTGTTTTCATGGTTTTTATCTTATTTATTCACAACATAAAATATAGAATATATACACATTTTTAGTGATTTTAATTTATTTATTTACAAGGCTAAATAAATATAGATAAGTGTTCTATGTACAAGGTGAATATATACAAGTGAATATTTTTATTTTCTTTTTACTTTTTCTATCTTTATTTGGATTTTATATTTACAAATATACACAAGCCCATTTTATTCTATTTTTGGAGGAAAATATTTTTGTTATATTTACAGGGATATTTACACACATGAGATCCCTATCTCTCTCTACTTTGGCTTTTATGCGGTCAGGCCCATGCTGAGCCCTCCCTTGGGATTAGGTTGCTCAATATTTACTCTAAATATTTCCCTCTTTTTCTTTTTATTCTTTATTCTTTTATTTTTGCACAAAAACATGCTAATTATTAGTTTTTACACAATGCATGCCTTTTGTTAATTATTTGTATTTACAAGCATCTACATGTATTTGCAAAGGTTTTTGTAGCTAAAATATAAGAATAAAGAGTGATGAATGAGTATTCATCAAGGAGATCTGACGGCAGGGGCTCTTCACTTGGACACGTGGCGTGATCTCCTCGCACGATACCGGTTCGGTCTGGACGCCTGAGATTAAATGATATTCTCGCGATGGACGGTCATGGGCATCCTAGATTTAACGACAGCTGTAGCGTCTGGGACTCCTCCTCGATCCAACGGCTGCGAAGGCTGGAGCAAGAACCGCAGAGGAACGTCGGCGAGGCGAGGTTCCCCGAGGTCCTGCTCCTGCTCCGGTGGACCTCCGATCTTCAAAATGGGGCTGGAGCCTCCTGACGGCCAGGGCTAACTCCTGGGGACCTCAAAATGCCTCGGCGAAGGCCGAAGCTTGCTGTGGAGAGCGGCGGAGCTATGGAGCTCAGCTGGGCTCCAGCGAGGCTCAAAATCGCCCCCAGGCTCGAGTCAAAGGGCGTGGACCTGCAAAACAAAGTGAGAGGGTCCAGGGCAAATTGCCGGACCCCGTGGTGGCGAAAAGGTGGCGTGACACGGTGGTTGGAAGTACGACCGGAGGTGCGCTCCGGCGAGGGGGTCGGATGTGATGATTTGATCGATTAGAGTGCAAATTGATTGAGGCGAAATGATCCTAGAACTAAGGCAAAACTGATGAAAGGGAAATAATGGAGATAAAACAGCCTCGATGGCCGGAGCCAGAGGGAATGGGAGTACCTCGACGGGGGGTCACCGGAGGTGGGTTGGAATGCCCCTGATGCACCTACGACTCTCCTGACGAGCGCGAGCTGGAGCTGTCACCTCCGACTCACTCTGGAGCACGAAAGAGAGGAGGGAAATCAGTTGAATGTGGTTCGAATTCAAATCAAAAGGTCGGGGCTCAATATATTTGGTTTGACCTTGTGACTGGGGCGGTCCAAAGACCAAGGAAGAACGGGCGACAGGATGCCCCAATCCTCGAGCTAATCTCTGGGCGTGAAAGACCAAAGATCGAGGTCAAAAGCTCTGAAGATTGCAACACAAAATAATGCAAGAATCAGCCTGGAAAAATCGACAAAAATGTCGAGAACTGAGGCTCTGACAGAGGCTACAGGACCTAGGGCAGACAGTTGACCGAGGTCAACTGCGACTGCCCCCTGGTTGGTCCACGTGGACCAACCAGGAAAAAGGTCCTAAAAAAGATTTAAAAATTCATTTAAAAATCGAAAATGATTTTACTAATTTTTAATTATAAAATGGAAAATGTTTATTTTTTAAGAAGTATTTTAGAGTGATTTTTATTCATTTTTATGAGGTATATTTTTACAAGTTGTCTTTTTAGCCCTATATAGGTACATATACCTATGTATTTTATTACTTTATTTTTATTCTGTGCTTTTAATTTATTTATTTTTATTTATTATTTTATAAAATCATATAATACTTTTATACATACAAATATATTTTTGTTTTATTTTTCTGATGTGTTTTGTATATTAAATAAAATAAAAGTGGATATTATACAGGTATAAGTCTAGGTAGTATACCTATGTATCCTATATACATGTATTTTATTTTGAGTTTTATTTGGGTTTTTATTTTGATTTTAATATACATATATATTATAAGTATTATATACAAAATAATCAAAATATAAAAATATAAAAATAATGAATAAATAATAAATTGAATATTTTAATCAGTACAATTGTACAATGAGGGTCCAAAACTCAACTTTCCAACCGTAGCTCCGCCAAATGTAAAACCACTGCCATTAAATATCTTATTTTAAATTATAAACAATTAAAGATGAGTTTGATGCATTTGGAGTTTTTATTTGTGAGATATGGGTCTGGGAAGTTGGCATTCTGGAATTTTATTCAGACCATAACTTTTTATTTGTACATTATTTTTCTGTGAAATCAATTTTGTATTTTTATTTATTAAATTATCTAGAACTTTTATGAACAAAGTTTCTTTATTTGATGTTAAAAAGTGGAACCAAAAATAGGTCCCAAAATGAATAAAGAATGAATTAAAAAGTATAGGTATTTGAATGTATTTGACCCTTATCTCCCCCTACTTTATTCCTTGTCGACCTATTCATCAAGATGCCTAGGTCTCGGGGTTTCGGGTCATAAAATATTTACAATATTTTTTTCTTTTTCTTTTCTTTTATTTAGTCTATAATTTTGGCTTATTACAATATTTTATACACTATTTACATGCACATGCATGAATGCTAATATGATGTAATTAAGGATATTTACAGGCATTTGCTAGGGTTTTTGAGGCCAAAATGATAGAATAAAGATGATGAAATGTGGATTCATCATCCCTCTATACTTTACCTTTGCTAGTCCCTAGCAAACACTTATGCAATAAGTGCAGAAAGAAAAAGAAAGAAAAAAAAGAAGAATTTGGATTTAGTTTAATTATTAAACCTGTCTTCACAGAATCAAAGTTTGGAGCTTAAGCGGACCTTTGGAATTTTAGTGCGGGCGGAACCTTAATGAGAACCAAATTTGAAATCCAACAGTCCCTGAGAATCCCAAAACTCTGTTCAAGTCTCCTCAATAGCCAGGTCAGAAATATCTCAATTCATACACAAACTCTTACGACTATGAGTCTGACTTGTACAGTGTAAGTGATGGTGGCTCTCCACAACTAGAATGACAAAGAAACTGACTTCTCTAGTACGACAATCCAATGATTCCCCAATCCAATGACTCCATCCTCGAGGAGCGGGGTATTCCCTTCTAAGTTCAAGTGGCAACCAGCTCAAGAGGAGGGGGTGAAGAGAAGAATGGACGGTAGCCAGTGTAGCTACCTATCCTGGGATGCAAGACCAGTGTAGTCAAGTCATCCTGCTGCAGGCTCACATATTTGACTTTGGAACTCAAGCTTGCTTATTGGCTTTACAACATTTGTACATACTTTGCAGGCTTTTTATTTTTGCACATGCCTGAACATTTTTTTTGAATACTATTCACAACAGCATTTACATAAGGAGTTTTTCCTCTTGAGCCAGTAGACTATCCCTCTTTTGAAGCTTTATCGCAACCCACAACCTCCTATCTTTAGACTTCTTAATCACTGGACGGGTTGAGGTGCACTTCCCTCCCTAGAGGAGGACAAATGTTTCCACTTGTGTGCATCTCATACCGGCAAATCCAATCCCCTCACCACTCCAACTGAGTTGAGCCATGTGAAAGGTGCGGGTGTCCAAGTTAGGTCATTATCAACAAGAGTCGTGCGTGTGCTCCGAAATACTCTATTTAGGCATTCAAGAATCCATTGAACCAAGTCCCGTGATCCTCAAAGAATTAAGTCAACTAGGCCTGAAGTACTTCAAACCCAGTTCCTATAAGGTTCCTGTTATTAGGTAGATTTTAAGGTCCAATCATGCTCCAATCTCCGGATTTTACTTAGACTTGTTCAACTATCAAACTCAATCCGAAAAATGCTCATGCTATACAATGCGATGCAGAAAATATTTTTGTGATGCAATTTTCAACGATTTTGAACTTTTTATGGATTTTTGAAAAGATGATAATGATGCATATGCAGATGCATTTTTTGTCTTTTTCAGAAATATTTTTCAAATGTTTTTGGATTTTAATTTTGCAAATGTTTTTGGTATTTTTCAAAACAAAAAGATTTTGGCTGAAGACTGGGTGAAAAATATGTACACGGGAGTGCTTATTATATTTACAAGAAGTGGATTTTAAGAATTTACAAGGGTAAGTGCTCAATTTCATACACGTATATATATAGTGGATTTTGGTGTGATGTATGTATTCCTCAAACTTATTTGACACAAGTTTTTCCAAACAATTTTTGAAAACTATAGTCCATAAATAATTTTTACAAATATTTTACAAACATGTACACACATTTGAAAATCATTTTGCAAAGGTTTTTCAAACAGTATATATAGATTTTTCAAATATTTTTGCACCCATTTTTCAAACCATATGCAAATCATTTTTTCAAACATTTTATTTCACACAAAGAAAATAGATTTTGCAAACCACACATTTTTACACAGGTTGAAAACATGTAACAAAACATTTTCAAAATAGTTTTCAATAGATTTTCACAAGGATTTTCAAACTATTTTTCAAACATTTTGCAAAAAAATATTTTCACCTGATTTATTAATCAGTATATAAAAAAAGAATTTGAGGAATGGTAACATCTTTTTATTAAGGGTTTCTCATGAATTTTAAAGAATTATTAGCCATATTATAAAGAAAATACGAAAGTACGAGTTATGGTTAAAGTATATACACCGTATATACGACCCCCCTATACTTAGCTTGAGCTATGTCCTCATAGATTGGAGAGAAAAGAGAAGACATAACTCGTACTAAGTATAGACAAGTCTTAAAGAATAAATAAATGAATGAAGGAATGAACGAATGAGAAGTTGACCATCCCCCCTATACTTAGGATCAAATAATCCTAATTATAGCAGACTGTACACAACGAAGGGAGGGTCAAGGGTGGGAATGAACAGATCGTACTCAGATTGTCTCCCCCTATACTTAGGGTAAGATATCCCTAAGTATAGACAAGAAGAGGAGACAATGGAGAGGATCGAAATGAAAATGAAAAAAAACTCGGGGTGCAAACCCCCTATACGTAGGACAAAGTACGTCCTAAGTATAGAAAACTGACAACAAGTGGCGGCACCTTTTTGATAGATAAAGAAAAAAGAAAAGGAAAAAAAGAAAAGAAGAAAAGAGATTAACAGATGAAAGCATGATATAGACAGATGATCTGTACAGCGGAAGATGGAAGTGATCACCATGTACGAGATGCAGATGATATGAATCAAAGAACACATCTCATACCAGAAGAATGGGGGCAATGTCAGCGGTCGGCGGATCATGATCCAGATATAGTTTCAGGCGTTGACCATTGACACAGAAGGTAGAGGAAGATGACGGTTCGGGTATGTCAATACTGCCATTGTCATGTACCTTCCTGACCACATAAGGACCTTTCCACTTGCTCTGTAATTTCCCTGGAAATAATTTCAGCCTGGAATCAAACAACCATACTCTCTGATCTGGCTCAAACTGTTTATGGCTGATGTGAGAATTGTGCCATGTCTTCACTTTTTCCTTGTACTGTAGGCTGCTAGAAAAGGCCGTGTCTCTCAGTTCTTCCAGGGCTGCCAACTCTGCTCTTCTCTGTTCTCCTATACTCTCGGGATCTAATAGTAACTCAGTGACTGCCCAAAAGGATTTATGCTTGATTTCCACTGGCAAATGGCACGGCTTGCCATAGACGAGTCGAAAGGGAGATGTCCCTAATGGATTCTTGAAGGAAGTCCGATAGGCCCACAAGACCGAGTCCAAAAGTTGTGACCAATCCTTTCGGTAAGGGCGGACAACCTTTTGTAAGATAGTTTTTATCTCCCTGTTCGATACTTCGGCAAGACCATTAGTCTGAGGGTGATACGGTGTGGCAACCCAATGGTCAATACCGAACTCGTCTGCAAGGGCCCTAACCTTGTCATTGATGAAATGAGACCCCCCGTCTGAAATCAAGACTCTAGGTACCCCGGACCGTGAAATGATATTTTTCCTCAAAAATTTGCATACGGTTTTAGCATCTGCGGCTCGGGCGGGGATGGCCTCAACCCATCGACTGACATAATCCACAGCGAGCAAAATATGCTCGAATCCCTGACTCTTAGGAAATGGGCCCATGAAATCAATCCCCCATGCATCAAAAACCTCACAAAAGTGAATGGGTTGCATGGGCATCATGTCTCTCTGTCCGCAGGTTCCCATCTTCTAACAGTCAGTACATCTCTTCACGAACTCATCAGAATCCTTGAAGAGAGTAGGCCACCAAAGGCCAGATTGAAGCACCTTCCATGTTGTCCTTTTTCTAGAATGATGTCCTCCTGCTTCAAGCTTGTGGCAGTATGTGAGGACTCTATGCTGCTCTTCTTGAGGAATGCACCTCCTCCAGATGTTGTCCCCTCCTTCATGATAAAGGACGGGATCCTCCTAATGGTAAAACTTGGCCTTCGCCAAGAAGGTCTCGAGTTTCTGTCTGGGCCAACCTTGTGGGACCGTCTTGGCAGCAAGATAGTTCACAAAGTCGGCATACCACGGGAGCGAGGTGATAGCCAAGATCGCCTCATCTGGAAATGTCTTTGTGATAGGTACGCTGGGCTCAGATTCCTCAAGATTCTCCAATCGGGAGAGATGATCCGCCACCACATTCTTGACTCCAGGCTTATCCTTAATCTCAATATCAAACTCCTGGAGCAGAAGGATCTATCTGGTAAGGCGTGCTTTAGCATCCTTCTTGGCCATTAAGTACCAGATGGCGGTGTGATCTGTGTAAATTGTCACTCTAGATCCGAGAATATAAGATCGATACTTATTTAAAGCAAAGACTACGGACAACATCTCTTTCTCAGTCACAGTATAATTCCGCTGAGCAGCATCCAAAGTCCGGCTGGCGTAGTGAATGACAAACGGTAATCCATCCCTCCTTTGTCCAAGCACAGCCCCAACGGCAAAATCTGAAGCATCCGTATGATCTCGAATGGGAGAGACCAATCGGGTGGCTGAAAGAAAAGGAGCCGAAACAACCATACTTTTGAGAGTCTCAAAAGACGCAAGACACTTATCATTGACAATGAACTCGGTGTCTTTCGTCAGCAGATCAGTAAGCGGTCGGGCAATACGACTGAAGTCCTGAATGAACCGTCGGTAGAAACCGACATGCCCCAGAAAAAACCGCAACTGACGCAAATTGGACGGTGGATTGAGTTTTCTGATGATATCCACCTTGGCCGGATCGACCTCCATGCCTCTGTTGGAGACGATATGACCAAGGACCATCCCTTGAGTCACCATGAAGTGACTCTTCTCCCAAGACAATACAAGATTGACCTCTATGCAGCGCTGAAGCACACGGTCTAGGCAGTCAAGACAAGCATCGAACCCGTCTCCATAGACCGAGAAGTCATCCATGAAGACCTCTAAACAGTCACCCACCATGTCCGAGAAAATGGACAACTTGCACCTTTGGAATGTCGCCGGAGCATTACATAGACCAAAGGGCATCCGTCTGAAAGCATAAGTCCCAAACGGACATGTGAATGTTGTTTTCTCCTGGTCTTCGGGCGCAATGGCCACATGATTATATCCAGAGTACCCGTCAAGAAAGCAGTAATGACTCTTCCCAGCTAGCCACTCGATAATCTGATCAATGAAGGGTAGTGGGAAATGATCCTTCTTGGTGGCCTCATTCAATCGTATGTAGTCCACACAGACCCTCCAAGAAGTGGGTACTCGGGTAGCGATCTCCTCACCAGACTCATTCACAACGGTAGTGATACCCGTCTTCTTTGGTACCACATGTAATGGACTGACCCATTTAGAGTCGGAGATGGGGTAGATAAAATCGGCGCTCCACCACCTTGATATTTCTTTCATGACCACATCTCGAAGATTCGGGTTCATCCGTCGCTGGAACTCACGCGACAGCCTAGCGTTATCCTCAAGATAGATGTGGTGGGAGCACAGAGCCGGACTAATTCCCTGGATATAAGCTATACTCCATCCTATCGCCTTGCGATTTCTTTCTAGAACCTCCATCAGACGAGATTCTTGTTCTCCAGTCAAATCTACTGAGATAATGACTGGGTGCATGTCTGGCTCACCCGCAAGGAATTTATACTTCAGCGATTGCGGCAGAGGTTTCAGTTATGGACAACTGGGAGGTGGCAGATCTGGCTTCTGATATGTCTGTGTGAAGGCGACCAGGTCTGCATGGGAGAACTCTCGCTCTGCATGAATTCCTGACGAAGGGAGCCCTGCTGAATCATCAATAGACTGTATTGGCTCACACTCGGTCATGAATGTTGGCTCAGAAGGAATCAGACAAGGTAAATATTCATCAAAATCATCCCAATCAATGTCTGAGTCCGAGGGATCTGAAGAAGATGAACATGATTGAAAATCATCAGCACCACTCGTCCCAACACTGTCAGCCTCAAGTGTATCCTCGTCCAGGGGTGTGCTCTCCAGGCTCTCGACTGCCATAAGCTTTAGATATTAGTGAATCTGTAGGCAAGGCGAGGGTCGGTGCTACAGGATCTGTCCAGTTGGATTCATCATCTGTTATCATAAAATCACACTCCTGGTGGATGTCTAGCTCTTCCTCTGTCATCTGCGCGGCTTCGCTGAACTGCTCCGAGCATTCAAGTTCTCTGGCTCTGGTTTCCTCGATCGTCTCTATTTGTATGGTTTCGCCCTCTACGCGAAAACATACCTTCCCACTATCATGATCGGTCACCGCCTTGGCTGTGGCCAAGAATGGACGTCCGAGTATGATGGGGCATCGGTTACCGACTCAGGGATCTCCATGTCCAACACAACAAAGTCCACGGGGAATTTCATGCCCTGAATGGTAACGACCACATCTTTCAATAACCCCTTCGGCCTCTTAGTCGACCTATCAGCAAAATGAAGGACTGTCATGCTCCTAAGAGGAGGACCAAACTCGAATCGGTCGAGTAAGGCTGCCGGAAGAAGGTTAATTGAAGAGCCGCTATCTAACCGAGTACGATCAAACTGCTGCTCTTGAATCTCGCATCTGACATAGGGAGCTCCTGCATCTGGTCGCTTCGCTAGCAATTCGTTCTGAATAGTGCAGCAAGTGGAATGAGTGAGCACATGGATTTTATCTCTGTGGTTCCTCCTCTTCCTGCGGACTGTAGTTTTCTCCTTCAAGTTCTTTTTGAAGAGAGGGATGTGCTCAAGTGCTTCTTGTAGAGTCAGCTAAATGTGGAATCTGTCTATCAACTGATTGCTGAACTCTATTTGCTGATCTTTTTTTAGATTTTCTCTTTTATTCCCCTTCGCCTGGCGGAGTGCTTCAAGGAAGGGGATGGTAGGGGCCTCCTCAGATGGAGGACTAGGAATAGGTCCATGTGCCTGTGAAGGACTAGAATCCATACAATCATCATCATTCAACACATATGAATCCGCAATTTGAACAGAAACCTTTCCTTTATTCATATTTTTGTTTTTCTTGCTACCACAGTCCATAGATACAAAAGGTGGTAACATCATAGAGGGAAGCTCAACAAAAGTAGATGTGGTGGCCTCAGTACCACCACCGACACCTGTCTTCACGGCATCAGCACCGCGCTCTGGCTCTGCATCCAAAATGGTGGCATTAGCACCACCGTCTGCATCTGGCCTCACGACGACCTCAGTATCGTCGTCTGGATCTCCATCATTGGTGGCCTCAGCACCACCGTCTTCAACATCATCATTAGCGGCATCAACACCGCTACTCTGCTCATCTGGCGCTCCTGGTGCTGCTTGAGGTTGTGGCTCAGAAGAGGCACCGCTGGCTGGCATCCTACCGCTCCTAATAGTCACAAAATCATCATCATACAAAGAAAGAGACATGTCACTCAAATAGTCACTAGGAGAGGTATCCTCTGTAAACTCTAGCTGCTCAGACTTTCTTTTTAAATTGTTCGGATTCGGTTCGATCTGAGCTGGTATGGCGGCATTGCCTTTGATGATCTCCCTCATCTCCTGCCGGAACTCATCCATTTCCTGTCGGAAGGACGCTCGCTATTCGGAAAGCAAGCGGGCAAGGTCATCTAAAGCTGGGTTCTTAAAAGCGGGGGCCTGAGAACTGGATGGGTTCCCTTGTGGGAAATGAGGCTGCTGCTGCTGCTGATACTGGGGAGGATGGGGATAAGAATGATGAGGCTGCTGACGCTGCCTCCACTGTTGTCCCTGATAGGCGGGACGAGGACCCTGCTGGTAATGCTGCTGGGCGTACTGGGGCTGCTGCTGCTGCTTTGGTTGCTGGCTGCCCTGCTGTCCTTGAGCTGGATTCTGCTGCTGAGATGAGGAGCCACCGTTGCCCCAACGGAATCCGGGGTAATCGCGATGAATCCCGGGTTGAGGGTACCAGTCGTACCATATCCCATTGACTTCCATCAATGGTTCCTGCTCGAAGGAGGGTGGAGGAAGAACTGCCAGTGGCTGCTCCGGCTGATATACCACCATCTGAGTGTCCTGAGACGGCGGCTGCGCTGGGTAGTATTGTAGCAACGGAACCGGCTCTGCCTGGATGTGGTTAACCTGGCGGTAAGAGGCAGAGGGTTGGGATGAGTTGCTACTGCTCGGATCAGCATGTGACCTGGGAGACTGCTGGGAAGAAGTCTGTGCCTCTTGGACGCAAAGGATCTGCGTCTTCAGGTCCCTCATAGTCTTGGCAATTTGGTCCATCTGGGCCATGCCTTGCATCTGCTTTTTTTCGAGGATCTCGAGACGGTCCAGTTTCTCACTGATGATGCCCATGTCGGCTGCGGCTGATTTGGCTTGGGCTGCGGCTGCCGACGAAGTGTTAGGACCGGCATCGATGCGGGCGATCCTCTAGAATGATCCCGCTCCTTGCGGAGGTTTCTGCTGTGTGTAGACACGGACTTGGGCCATGACGGTTGAGTTCTCTGCCATGCCTTCATAGATGGCCCAAACATCATCTTCACCCTTGGAAAAGTAGGACCCACCATAAGAGGCGTTCACCAGCCCCTGC
Source organism: Ottelia alismoides (assembly GCA_037367405.1). Taxonomy (NCBI): domain Eukaryota; kingdom Viridiplantae; phylum Streptophyta; class Magnoliopsida; order Alismatales; family Hydrocharitaceae; genus Ottelia; species Ottelia alismoides. The sequence continues at coordinate 1,513,055 of JAZKJV010000454.1, read as the reverse complement.
AGCTCCGGTGTCAGCCCACAAAAGAAGCTTTGAACTAGATTGGGCTTTGATATGTCATGGTGGGGGCACCGGTCGATGAGCTCTCTGAATCGATCCCAGGCTTCATGGAATTGTTCATTCGGGATCATGATGAAGTTGCTGATCATGGCTCTAGCTGCATTCGTCCGGCCGAGAGGGTAGTACTTCTTCAAATACGTGGTCCGGAGATCTGCCCAAGTGTCGACGAATCGCCCCAAGTGTTTGAGCTAGTACGCGGCTCTGTCAACCAAGGAGAACGGGAAGGCGATCATCTTGATAGTGTCCTCGGTCATCAGCCTATCATGGATTGTGTTGCAGATCATTTCAAATTCTTGAAGGTGGAGGTGTGGCTCTTTGGTCGGCAACCCATGAAATTTAGGCAGAAGCTGAATGGTGTGGGGCCGAAGCTTGAAATCTCCATGGATAGGAGGAAGTCGGATCCAACGATGAGTGAGGGAAGCTGTTGGATTGCGCAATTCCCTCATGATAGTCTGTGGCGGCCTCTCAGCGTTGGGATCTCCTCCCTGGTTCTCTACAACTGGAATGTCACCTCCACCACCACCGCCACTGCCCCCAGGTCGGTTTTCTCGCATCTGCGCTATTTCTCTCATGAGATCACCCATGAATACTCCCTGATCGCGGATCTGCCTCTGCATGGTCTCTTGGGATGCAAGAAGTGAATTGTTGATGCGGCTTGATCAAATAAGAAAGGAGGGTGATCATGGTCATCTGGGTGCTCTCCTCTGTCAGCCATGTCTGGGTTCTCTGAAAAAGCAAAAGAACCCATCTCAGGTGCCGTCAAATGTTCTGAGCTCTGCGATGCACTAAAGTCTAAGACTCTTGGACTGATGGAAGGGGAATGAGAAGGGTGGTCGAGGGGGAACAGGGTGGAAGTGAACTCAGGCTTGGAGAGCGGACTCTCCGAGATCGTCCTAGATGAATGAGGAGGAGTGATGGATAGCGGTGCCGACAGAGTCGGCCTAAGAGACCTCCGTCCCATCATCTTGATTATTGGGTAGAGCAAGGTGAATGAAGAAGAAGGAGGAAGGGAGAAGCAAAATTGCGCACAATTGTGTTGTGTTTTTGATCTTGACCTAAAGATAACTAGCAATCAAACACAAAACAGGGTGAGTTCACCAACTCAACACATGAAGCCGTGAAGGTTCGGCTTTTATCTTGTCAATTTTAGCTTGAATTCAGGAATTTATCTTATCACGAGTCCTTAGAGCGCTACGCCTGAAGGAGAGAGAGTACTGCCGGAAAAGTATTCCTGTACTTGTCCTCCTCCTGTGTAACCTGTAGCTTGCGCTTTTTGAGGTTCTTTTAACCCTTCCTGGATCCCTACTCAGCCAAAGAATAAGAGGGAGGAAGCCGATAGGCGAAACCGATACTTCGGACCTCGCTCGCAACGGAATCACCCGTGAGCATGCAAGATCCTACTCGGACGCAGATGGTGAGACAGACACACCCGTGAAGGCGTGGCCTATGCTCGGTACTTCGGACAAGGTCGGTGCTTACACAATAGTGAGTCACCAATGGCGACCAAGCCCTACTCGCCTACGTACGATAGTAGCGCCAATACTTCGGAAATCCAGGCGATACACAAGGCAGCCACAAGCTGGGTTTTTGGCTCTAATCCTTACGAAGCTCTCAACTCACTTTGAAGGAGACCTTCCCATGCTACCTGAAAACAAGTGAGGGTGTTACTCTCCCCAATCAATGAGTCCAATTACCAATTTTATTTAGGTCAAAGTTTTCTTAGCAGTCCCTTTTTTAATTTTTTTGGTGTTATCGCTTCTTTTAAGTAAATTCAAACAAGCGCCTAACGATTTTTGTATTTTCTTGATTCCTACTTTGTCCAAAAACAGAGGGAGAAAAGAGTCGGAAAAGCCAATGCAAGTCGGCACTAAGATGGAAATCTCACCTTTGTGCCTAAATGATGGATGCAAAGATAGAGGACTTACAGTGAATCCCAGCTCTCTCCATGCGGGATGCAAAGCAGAAATTTATAAACCTAAACTACATGCCAGTATGCAAGCGGAAATCGTCCTAAGCAAGCAATTGCTAGCGTTAAGAACCACAAGTTAACCACCAATCTCCAATCCTAATGTCCCGTCTAGGCTCACCCCTCCTTCTCTCGACACATCGAGTTTAGGAGAAGCGCTTGGCGGGATGAGCTCGCGACACGCGGATCGAAGACTAATGACTAACTGTTTAATTAGACTAAGTCCAAATACGATCTATAGGAGCATGCAAAGGTTATTAGAGTATTTGGACCTAATCTAATCGATCAAGCAAAAGCCTAGAACTAAGGGCTCAATCAACAAAAGAAATGAAAAATGAAAACAAAACCGGAAAATGACTACGGAAAACATGACAAAATCCGCGGTGAGCCCCCGGGTGAACACACACCCGGAAATTAGGCCCGGAAGTCTGAGTGTCCAAGTTTTGTATTATTACAAATTAATAATCACTCTCTCACAAAATAAAATGCAAACTAATCTAATCCCTCTCTCACTCCTCCTTCTCTCTCCTGCTGGCTTGGCTTAAGAAAAGCTGGCTCCGCTTCACGTGGTTGCTCCGGATCCCCTAGGTGATCTGCCTCGCTTCGCGGTCCCTCGCAAGAAGACAAAAAGAGATGGTCAGAAAAGCTCAACAATATCTATCAAAAATGCAAGAGAGATAAAATGAAGCAATGGTAGACAAACAAACACAATCAAACAAAAATGATGATCTACTCGTTATTGCTCCCTGGCAACGGCGCCATTTGATAAACCCAAAAATCGAATGGTCGTGTATTCCACACAAGATGGGAACACATTCGAAGTGTTGACCACTCAAAATCTGGATTTAATCAACAATTAACCCACACAATAGATATCAAGAAATGACAAGCAAATGGTGGAGCTAAAATTTATTTTTAACTCTACAATTAAGGTGTATAGAAGCAAGTATGCAGAGAGTTCGAACACAGGGAACAAGGCAGGGTAGATCTACAAATATGTATGTGAGTGAAAGTGATGTGTTGTCTACACTATGCAATGAAAGTATTTTTATGGGTTTTTAATTTTTTTTAAAATTACTTTTATTTTTAATTTTTTATTTTGATTTTTAATTTACTGATTTTTGATTTTTTTTATTTTATATTTTATATATTTTTTTCAATAATGGAATTTATAAACAATGAAGTAAAAGAGGTGCTAGAAAATATTTATAAAAATATGCAAAAATAGTCAAAAATTCAGAAATAAAATCTTTTTGATCTTTTTATGATTTTTTACTATTTTTTTATTTTTTGGGGGTCAAAATGTCTTTGATATTTTTAAAAGGCAAAATAAAGGAAAACAGGGAATAAGCTACTAGCTGAATGTAAAATAGGAATTAAAAATATCAAACAGCTACAAAATTTTTCCAAACTAATTTTAAAATAAAGGAAATAAAATAGGAAACCTACAGGGACTGAGTTTGTATTTTTTGGAGTTTTCTTTAATTTTTTAGATTTTTTTGAAGTTTTAGGTATTTTCGAATTTTTAAGGGTTTTCTTTTGCAATTTTTAGTGATTTTCTGACACTAGAATATCATAAAATAGACTTTAGGTGATTTTTTTGGAATTTTTTGAAGTGTTTTTATTTTTTTTGGTATTTTCTAAGCTAGACAGTAGCTAAAATGCATGTTTTTTATTTTTAATAAATATTTAAATGCAATAAAAATAAAATACAAAAATATAGTGTGCAAGTGCAAGTTAACAGGAGCTTAATGTGATTTTTGGGGATTTTTTTGGAATAAATATGATGCCTAAACTAAATAGAGCAAGCACACAAAAATTCACAGCCTAGCAGGGGTACACAAACATCCAGGGGCATACATGCAATTTTCCACAAAATAATACACTGAATTTTTAATTTAATGGACCAATCCCAAATACCCAAACCCGGGAGGGTAAAGACGCAAAATGTCCCCCAGGGCGCGTGACTAGCACGCGCTTGGGAAGGACTAATTCGTAATATCCAAAAACCCGGGGGTTCACATGCAAATATTCCAAAAGTTTTACACTTAAATTAAAAATTAGAGTACTAAAACGAAATCCAAAAAAGGCTGGGGGCCTCTCTGCAAAAAGCCCACACCTCACGTGAACAGGTCGCGTGAGGTGACGTGGCAGAGGACCTACGTGCAAATATAACAAGTTAGAGGGCCTACTTGTAAATTTTACAAAAGTTTTAAACTACTTATTAAATTTTATGGACTAAAATAAAATTACAAAAGGTGGGGGATATACTTGCAAAATTCCCACGCATAGGAGATCTGACGGTGGGGGCTCTTCACTTGGACACGTGGCGTGATCTCCTCGCACGATACCGATTCGGTCTGGACGCCTGAGATTAAATGATCTTCTCGCGATGGACGGTCCTAGGCATCCCAGATCTAACAGCGGCTGTAGTGTCTGGGACTCCTCCTCGATCCGACGGCTGCGAAGGCTGGAGCAAGAACCGCGGAGGAACGCCGGCGAGGCGAGGTTCCCCGAGGTCCTGCTCCGGTGGACCTCCAGTCTTCAAAATGGGGCTGGAGCCTCCTGACGGCCACGGCTAACTCCTGTGGACTTCAAAATGCCTCGGCGAAGGCCGAAGCTCACTGTGGAGAGCGGCGGAGCTATGGAGCTCAGCTGGGCTCCGGCGAGGCTCAAAATCGCCCCCAGGCTCGAGTCAAAGGACGTGGACCTGCAAAACAAAGTGAGAGGGTTCAGGGAAAATTACCTGGACCCCGTGGTGGCAAAAAGGTGGCGTGACGCGGTGGTTGGAAGTACGGCCGGAGGTACGCTCCGGCGAGGGGGTCGGATGTGATGATTTGATCGATTGGAGTGCAAATTGATTCAGGCGAAATGATCCTAGAACTAAGGCGAAACTGATGCAAGGGAAATAATGGAGATAAAATAGCCTCGATGGCCGGAGCCAGAGGGAATGGGAGTACCTCGACTGGGGGTCACCGGAGGTGGGTTGGAATGCCCCTGATGCACCTACGACTCTCCTGACGAGCGTGAGCTGGAGCTGTCACCTCCGACTCACTCTGGAGCACGAAAGAGAGGAGGGTAATCAGTTGAATGGGGTTCGAATTCAAATCGAAAGGTCGGGGCTCAATATATTTGGTTTGAGCTTGTGACTGGGGTGATCCAAAGACCAAGGAAGAACGGTGACACGATGCCCCAATCCTCGAGCTAATCTCTGGGCGTGAAAGACCAAAGATCGAGGGCCAAAAGCTCTGAAGATTGCAACACGAAATAATGCAAGAATCGGCCTGGAAAAATCGACCAAAATGTCGAGAACCGAGGCTCTGACAGAGGCTACAGGACCTAGGGCAGACAGTTGATCGAGGTCAACTGCGACTGCCCCCTGGTTGGTCCACGTGGACCAACCAGGAAAAAGGTCCTAAAAAAGATTTAAAAATTCATTTAAAAATCGAAAATGATTTTATTAATTTTTAATTATAAAATGAAAAATGTTTATTTTTTATGAAGTATTTTATAGTGATTTTTATTTATTTTTATGAGGTATATTTTTACAAATTGTCTTTTTAGCCCTATATAGGTACATATGCCTATGTATTTTATTACTTTATTTTTATTCTGTGCTTTTACTTTTTTTTATTTATTATTTTATAAAATCATATAATACTTTTATACACACAAATATATTTTTGTTTTATTTTTCTGATGTGTTTTTTATATTAAATAAAATAAAAGTGGATATTATACAGGTATAAGTATAGGTATAATGTATCCTATATACATGTATTTTTATTTTGAGTTTTATTTGGGTTTTTATTTTGATTTTAATATACATATATATTATAAGTAATATCTACAAAATTATCAAAATATATAAAAATAATGAATAAATAATAAATTGAATATTTTAATCAGTACAATTGTACAATGAGGGTCCAAAACTCAACTTTCGAACCGTAGCTCTGCCAAATGCGAAACCTGCCATTAAATAGCTTATTTTAAATTATATACAATTAAAGGTGAGTTTGATGCATTTGGTGTTTTTATTTGTGAGATACGGGTCTGGGAAGTTGGCATTCTGGAATTTTATTCAGACCATAACTTTTTATCTGTACATTATTTTTCTGTGAAATCAATTTTGTATTTTTCTTTATTAAATTATCTACAACTTTTATGTACAAAGTTTCTTTATTTGATGTATAAAAAGTGGAACCAAAAATAGGTCCTAAAATGAATAAAGAATGAATTAAAAAGTATAGGTATTTGATTGTATTTGACCCTTATCTCCCCCTACTTTATTCCTTGTCGACCTATTCATCAAGATGCCTAGGTCTCGGGGTTTCGGGTCATAAAATATTTACAACATTTTATTCTTTTTCTTTTCTTTTATTTATTCTATAATTTTGGCTTTAATTACAATATTTTATACACTATTTACATGCACATGCATGAATGCTAATATGATGTAATTAAGGGTATTTACAGGCATTTGCTAGGGTTTTTGAGGCCAAAATGATAGAATAAAGATGTTGAAATGTGGATTCATCAGGCAGCAAGCCACCTCTGCCTATATATAGTCCATCACCCCCTCCGTGAGCGAGTATCCACCATTAGCCACCTTTATCCCACGAGCTCCGGAGAGAGAGATCGGAGGTGACAGCTTCAGCTGATCTCCATCGAGCATCGAGTAAGGGAGGAGGAATGGTGTGATCTATAACTGATGTCGAGGTGCTGCTCCACCATGCGAGAAGCCACGGCAAGCTTCGTCCTCGCGTTGAGGCTACAACTTCGAAGTGTCCGCTCCGATCACAAATGACACCGCTTCCATCCATCTGTTCTAGGTTCTGTAGATATCTTACTCTTCCATTCTCTCATCAATCTCAATCTTCTCTTCTCGATTTCTCTCTATTTTTCCTAGATTTTAAGCCAACCCCAACTCTGAACCACATACATCGTCCATCGATTCCTTCAAAGTTAGTGTAGATCATCCCCATCAGTTCTCTGTTCTCTTATCTATTGCTCCATCTTCTTCTCTATTTATTTTTGTTTATCTGGAATTCGATTTTTCTACGAATCCATATTGCAATCGTCCATTTTTTGTCTTCGTCCCATCACACGATTATCTCTGATCCACTCACGTCATCTGTATTGATTTGGCTGACGACTTTTTGCTTCCAGTCGATAGAATCTCCTGCATTCTCCGAAGCTTCCAGGAGAGAAGCGTCGACATCGAGTTTATCACCTGTGACTATGGACCACAAACACGAGACCAGGGTGAGATTGAAGCTTCATCTGGAAGCTTCTTATCCAAGTGCCTCGGATCTATTCCCTTGCAGAATGATCAAACCTGCCTAGAGCGGCACATCAGATCTGACCGCAGATCCACCACATTCAATCAACCGAAATTTCATCGCTATACGTAGCATCTCCTGAAAATCCTAGTGCCTCTTGGAGCTTTAGGCTTAATTTGGTGAAGAACATTCGGGAATCCAGATTATACAAGATCCCTTGGATCAAATATGATCCAAGGGGTGTCATCTAGCCATGCGTCAACGACCAAGTTGATCACCATCCACTACATGATCACACGCAGATCGGCGTACCACAGTCCATCCACGTGTAAACGCCAAAGCCTCAGCCACCCCATCGCTCAACCATTGAGTGACGCACGTGCTCCGTGCATGCGTTCAGGCGAAATTGCAATTAAACTCCTACTAAATTTTTTATTCGCTATCAAGCCCTGACGCGGTACCCAGCATGTGAGACGTACGTGCACTCAAGATATTTTGGAACAAATTTTGCATCAAGCCCTAATAGTTTAGAAAATTCCAAACATGTCCAAGGTGGCTCAAGCACGTGTTCAAGCATGTGTTCCCCGATGATTTTACGCAGGAGATCCTCGTTGATTGTGTAATGTTGAACAGGTCCCTGACATATTCAAGTCACGTGAAGACCATGTGGAGCTTGGGCTTTTTACGTGAGAACCATCTCCAAATTCTGCTTTTACACTCATGCTCCCTATAATCCCTAATAATTACACTTATACCCCTATAACTACATATAATACTATACATATTATAACCCTAAAAATAACACAAAAATATATATATAATAAAAATACGTATAAATACCTATTAATATATTATATACAATATTAAAACAGTATTTGAAAGTAAGAAGATTTTTATTTTTTAATAAATCATTTTAAAAACACCATAAAAAAGATAACAAAATTTAAAAAATCATAAAAATATAAAAATAACTTTAAAAATCTAACAAAAATTACCCTTAGTGTATTTTATTGTATTTTACAAAATAAATCAAAATGAAAATAAAAATCAAATATTAAAATAAAAAAATTAAAATACATTTAAACTTGTAAAAATCTTAACTAATTCAAGAAAAATCACACAAAAACGCACAATATACAGTTTTAAAGATAATTTCACATACTTTCTAATAAAAATAAAATAGAAATATTTTCATACTATTTTCAATTTTAAAATAAAAATACTTCACAGTTTTGAATAAAAACATTCTTTTCACATTGAAAATAATATAAAATCCATAAAAATCCTAAAAAACCTCTTAAAAACTCATAAAAATAGGAAATAAAATTAAAAAACATAAAAATGACAATAATGGAAATAAAATGAAAATTACAAAACATTCTCGAAAACTAAAAAATACAAAATACTTAAAATCACAAAAATAATATAAAATTCATAAAAATTAAATAAAAATCTTGAAAAATCCTTAAAAATAAATAAAAATTAGGAAACCCTTAACCCTAATTTGCAATCGTTTAACCGTAGTGTCAACAGTTTGCTTCCCTGAGTTCGACACTCCCATACTTGGCACCATACACATCTTGTTTAGGAGTATAAATAACGACGTTGTCGTGCCACTTAATAAGATCTTATTTCGGACCGATCAGTCAAGAGGTCGAAGGGTATACTTAAGGACGTTGTCGTGATGGTACAAGACATAAAATTAACTACGGATTTTGTTGTCTTAGACTCTGACTCCTCGGTACCATCACAGGATGCTGTCATCATTCTTAGTCGAACTTTTCTGCATATAGCTAATGCCATTATTGATTATGGGATGGATAGTGTTACCTTTACTTCCAGCAGCACAATGCCGAACCCAAAGCTGACAGAGACTCTGCCAACAGACGAATGTGCTTCCAGGACATCAGAGACAAAGACACGTGGGATTACGGCTGGAATACTACACAATCATATCCCTTATGAATCTACAGAGACCCAATGTTTTCTCTCTAGAGAGGAAAACTTGGAGAACATAAATTTTGGTGATCCTAGTACACATGTTTGGTGGTGTGTTGACGAGATATGTAGTATCTACATCATTGAGTCAAAATCGTTGGTGGCACGTACTTCGAAGGCCGAACTTGGTTTGATTATAAATCCTTTATTCGAGCCTTCCGATCATGAGACAATTGAGCCATCTTTTCACGCAGATTCAGATAAGGGCTTAGTTGATGAGGAGATTGATCAGATCGCAGCAGAGTTTGACCTCTATCTTGCTTCTACTTCAGAAATCATGGAATAACTTTCAAAGGTCAGTTTTATCCATCTTTTCGTCCATCTGGGTCGCTCCTCACCAGTCGACACAGATCAGGGGACCTCCGATTTGGATATGGATATCTCTGAGGATGACCTTGATGTCGACCTGACTCTTGTAAATTCTATCGTTCCTAGGTCGTGCAAGAAGGCCACTCTTCGGCTTTCTTGAGCTTGTACATTTCATCCTGATCTATTCATTTTTTTACCTTGAATATACTTTTGATTTTATTCTTTCTTCCTTTTGTTTGTCTTACACCCATAGGTTTCATCTAGAATTTTTGCTATACTTAGGATATGCTTTATCTTAAGTATAGGGGAGTCTAGACATTCTGTTGTTCAAATCATTTTGTTATATTACTCCTGTTGTTGCTTATACCTAGGATGTGATTTACCCTACGTATAGAGGGGGTAATACTTTTGATCGTTTTCGATTTTTGTATCGTCTGCTCTCTCGCTTGTCCCTCACCTTTTGATATTATTCTCTATACTTAGGGATATTTTACCCTAAGTATAGCGGTGATACGTCGAGCCGTTGATTGTGTACATTCTCTTGACCTCGATCATCTTTGATTTTGAGTATGCTATCCTTAGGATTATTTGATCCTAAGAATAGAGGGGATGATTGACTTTTCTTCTTTATTCGTTATTTTTTGAGTTGTATAGTATAGGATTCTTTTCATCGATCTATACTTAGCCCGAGTTATCTCTTCCTCTGCCGCTTCTTTGATCACTATGAGGACATAGTTCACGCAAAGTATAGGGGGTGTCGTATATATACTATATATACTTTAGAAGCCATAACTTGTACTTTATTGTATTTTTAATAATATGGCTCTCTAAAAGTATGGGTATATATTTTGAGTTTCTAAAAGCCTCAAGAAAATCGTAAATATGACTAATTAAAAATTGCTTAAAAATTGTATAAAAAATGTTATAAAATTCTTGGATAAAATCTTTAAAACATATGAAAACCTTGTAAAATCCTGTATAAAAGACGTATAATCTTGTATATAAAAATATGTATAAAATTCTTTTTAAAATGTACATAATTCATGTAAATTTTTTGTAAATTGAATTAATCCTATAACTCTTTTTAAAAAATACCCTAAAAATTGAAAAGTTTTAAAAATCAATAAAATTTGCAAAAGTCTTTAAAAATTACTTAACAAGTTTAAGCCAGAAAATTCTACTTCATAAAAAATTGTTGCATTCATCGCATTTTTCAGAGCAAGTCCGATTCTTGAACCGAATGGATCAAAGTATGAGAGATGGAGCTTGGTTTAGGCCTAACCCACTTAATTCTAAAGACACTTTATTAGGAACTGGAATTAAAACTCTTTAGATCTTTTAGACTTAATTTTTTGGGTTCCCTGAGACCATGTTCGGAATTCAACTTGAAAGTGTCTAACTAGGACACCTGGTGTCATCCGTTTAACTCTTCTTCATTTGAACCAATTTTCAACTCATGCACTCTATACTTAGATCGACTTGCATGGGGCTGTGAAGGGCAATCCATTCCGATGGTGTGTTTCCATCCTTGTCTATTGGCGCTGATGTCTAAAGAAGAGAGAGATTGGGGTTGAAATAAAACTTAAGATGAGGGAAGTATCTGCTGGCACAAATTTTCCAAGACCCCAAAAAATAGACGAAATGAAAAGATGCTATATCCGTCGGGGCATAAAAGAGCTATGCAATGCAATAATCAATTCTACCAAAAGAAGCCAGATACATCAAATACAAATATGATCGCAATGGTCTAAGCTTCAGAAAAGCCTGCATTATCTTCGTGGAGACTTGGCTAAACTGGTCAGGCTTCACAAGAAGATGTAATTACATTGATTACACTCCAATTCCCTTCTCATTCTTCTTACTTCTTCATATATTCGATTGTAGACACAACACGACCTGACCTTAGAAGGAAATACCCCCCTCCTCGAGGATCAAGTAGCTGGATGAGGGCCAAATGGGAGTGTATTACTGGGATGCGTGGTTTCTTCGCTTCTCTAAAGTAGGAAGAGCTATAACCTTTCACACACAATACAAATTGCTTTCAATGCTAAAAAGTTTACGTGATGAATAGGTGGATCTGAGCTGGCTGTTGAGGTGAACCTGATAAGGATTTGTGGAACTTGAGGGCTCGAGGCTTAAATTCTAATTCTAATATAGTCCCGACATACTATTAATCCAAAGGTCTAAATCCAAGTTCTAAATTTTGGGTGAAGTGAGATTCAGTTCAAAGAAACAAGCATGTTCTAAGTTCTTTTATTTTCCTTTTTCTTTTTTTGCTTGCACTTATTTATCGAATAAGTATTTACTAAGGGACTAGAAGCGGTAGGGGAATGATGGATCCATGATTTATCGCCTTTATTCTTTCATTTTGGCTAAAATCTTTGGTAAAATGTATGTAAATCATCATTAATTCCAATTAATTAACATTCTAATCACAATTGTCAATGTTATATATTTAACACTTATTTTATTTAAAAGAAAATAATAAAAAGAAAAAGAAAAATAAAAGAATATTGTAGATATAATATATATACGGACTAATCCTAACCCCAAGACCATGTCAATATTGACTTGATCGATAAAATAAATAAGCAGGGGGAGATAAGACTCCTAATGTATAAAAATAATAGAAAATCAAGACCGAAAATACATTAAATTCATTTTTCCACCTTGTAAATGTTTCACCTATTTTATTTATCATCAAGAAAATTGCAAATCAAAACATTTCCTTTACAAAAGTTGTACATAAAAATATAAGTTAATTTATAAAAATATCAGAAAAATTATTCAATACAAAAAAATATTACAATGAACCAAAAAAGTCATATTTATAGAAAATTCCAAATCAACCAAACTCTCTTTTAAAGTTTGTTTTATACTTAATATTATTTATTAAAAATATCAAAAAAAGTATTAGAATCTTCCTACATTTTTAACCATGAATCTGATTAACTTAATTTCTTTTCTAAATTTTTTCTAAAAATAAATTTAAAAATTTAAAAATTTAAAAATTTAATTTAAACCAAAATGTCTATAAATCTCGAGGCCACGAAGCTGCTACCTGAATTTTTGGGATCTCATAATTCGACCATACGGACTTCAAATTAGGCAAACTCAGATTTAAAATTCATATTATTTAATTATCTACCAAATGGCACTGATTTCGCAAAAATCAGAGTTAATATACAAAATTTGGATTTCAGGACCGTATTGATATATATTATATAATGAAGAATGTACGTTAATTTATATTATTTAATATATGTCCTTTCTTCTATTTATTTACTTTATAATCATGTTATTGTTACCATTAAATTAAATTAAATTATTTATTTATTATTTAATTACTAATTATTATTACGTATTCATTAAGTTATTTAATTAATTCATTAATTATAATTAATTCACTACTTAAATTACTAATTACTTAATTAACCCTATAATTATTTCTTAACATTAATACAATTATTATTTATTTAATTTATTCTTTTCAATTTTATTTCTTTCTCTCTCTCTACCTTTTCCTTCTCTCTCTTCCCCTTTCCCTTTCTTCCCCAATCTTCCGCCCGACACCCTTTTCCTCTCTTCTTCCTCCGGCAGCCCAACAGCCCCAACGACCGGCCGTGGCCAACCGTTCACCAACTAACCAGCTTTCTGTCCTCCACAAGTATATTATTTAAAAGATAATTTCATATACTTTCTAATAAAAATAAAATAAAAATATTTTTTGCACTATTTTCAATTTTAAAAATAAAAATACATCGTTGTTTTGAATTAAAATGTTGTTTTCACATTGAAAATAATACAAAATCCATAAAAATCCTAAATACCTCTTAAAAACTCATAAAAATGGGAAATAAAATTAAAAAAACATAAAAAAATACAAAAATAAAAATCAAATAAAAATTACAAAATATTTTCTAGAATTGAAAAAATAAAATATTTAAAATCACAAAAACATTATAAAATTCATAAGAATTAAATAAAAATCTGGAAAATCCTTAAAAATAAATAAAATTAGGAAACCCTTAAAACCCTAATTTTCTACCATTTAACTCTAGTTTTCAACAGTTTGCCTCCCTGAGTTCGGTACTCCTGTACTTGACACTATACACATCTTGTTTAGGAGTATAAATAATAAAAGTAAAATTTTCTGTTAAAATTTCACTCGATCGATTTAGCGACACTATTCTTCTTTTAGAGTAGTAAATGCAGTTTTCAATTATAATATCCAGGTACATTGCATAATGGGAGCCCAAAATCCTACTTTTGCACCTTAACTCCAAATTGAATGAAACTACCTTCATTTATGAACAATAAAGGTTAGTTTGATCAATTTTGAATATGTATGGAGAATATACAGGTCTACAATGTTTTCTTTATGGCTTTTTATTTTGTGTGTCTCATGCACACTGTGCATTATTTTTTAGTGAAATAAACTTCATATTTTTCTTTGTATTTTTATGTACTTCATATTTTTCTTTGTATTTTATGTACTTCATATTTTTCTTTGTATTTTTATGTACAATATTGATGTTCATAGTTTACTGATTTGAGTTATAAAATGAGAAAATAAAATAGGTCTTGAATTGTAATTATTTACCTATAAAATTAGGGTTTTTGAGTGTATTCTCTGTACAATCGACCACCCTATCTCCCCCTACTTTATTCCTTGTCGACCAAGTCTTCATGGTGACTAGGTCTTGGGGGCTCTTGATGTCTTTGACACCTCATTCTTTTTCTTTTCTTTTATTTTCTTTTTCCTTTTATTTTAGTATAAATACAGTATTTTGTACAGTCATTTATACAATATTTATACAGTATTAATTATGAATTATTGAGTGTTTATTTTCACAAATCAATGATATATACATGCATTTAGGGATTTAAGGACAAAAAATAATAATAAAGGTGTGATGAAATGAGGATTTGTCGTATACATGTAAATATGAGAACCTAATAAAAAGCCTTATACAAATAAATAAAAATACCCTAAAATACTACATAACATAATAAATAATTTTTTTGACCTAAAAATATAATCATTTGCCATTTTAAAATGAATTAATGAGGTATTTTATTCCATCTTTTTCCCGGAGGGAGCTTGGACTGTTAACCCAGCAGGTCAACTGTCCTTACGCCCAGATGAATCTCCATTCATCATTCTTTATTCTATCATTTTGGCCTTAAATAGCTAATGCATGTAAATAGCATCAATTTATGCATAATAGCATTCATTATTTATTGTATTATTTGCATATAAAATAATGTTTTAAATACCAAAATTATAAAATAAAGAGAAAAAAAGAAAAAGGAATAAAATATTGAAAATATTTTATGACCCTAAACCCCGATTCCAAGTCAAGAATTGAGTTGGTCGATAAGGAATAAAGTAGGGGGAGATAAGGGCCAAAATACAATAAAATTACCATTTATTCATTCTTTAATTATGCATTTTGGATACCTATTTTATTTTTTATTATTTATTGATCAAATAAAGAAACTTTGTACATAAAAGTTGTAGATAATAATGTAAATAAAAATACAAAATTGAGACTGTACAAAAATAATATAAAATGATCATTTTATACACAGAATAAAAAGTCAAAAACCAAACTTCATAGACCCATATCTTCTAAATAAAAACTCAAAACATAGAAAAATCACAAGCTAATTGTACATAACTTTTCACAAGCTATTTAATGGTGATGGTTTCATATTTTTTGGAGTTACTATGTGAAAGTTAGGTTTTTGACCCCTATTGTACATTGTACCAATTAAAATATTCATTTTATTCATCTGTTATTATTTTTACAAATTCTTATTTTTATATTGTTGTAAATATTGTTCATAACATATGTACATAGTAAAATTAGAATAAATCGAAAAAAATGAAAATAAAATAAATCTATGAAATTATATAGGAAAAACATCTATGATTATACCTATATATAAATAAAAGGGGAAACTTATTCTTTAATTCTTTATTCTTTTATAATTTTATAATATTCTAAATATTATGCATATTATATTAAAAATATAAAACCAAAATAAAATCCAATAAAATATATTAAAATAAAAAGATGTGTATAAAACATAGGTAAAATACCTATAAATATACCTACATAATATACATATTTATTTATTTGAACATACAAATTACATCATAAAAATAAAATAAAAATATATTTATACTCAAAAAAATAAGTTATAAATATATAAAATAATCGAATAAAATAGTAAAATAAAATATACAAAGTAAAAATAAAAATGTACAAAATATAGGTAATTGTACTATAAATAAGCCTTTAAAAATAAATGTGTAATAAACAAAGCCAAAAAATAAATAAAAATCATAATAAAATACTACATAAAATAATAAATATTTTTTATTTTATACACAAAAAGTAATAAAATCATTTACTATTTTTAAATTAATTATTCTTTAATAAAATTACAGTTTTGTCGTGTAGTGGGTCTAGTTGGACCAATCAGAAGCCAGGGACTGTTGACCTCCAGTCAACTTCCCCTACGTTTCTGACTTCTGTCAGAACGGTCTACTCCCCAACTTCCGCCATTTTTCCCGGGCGATACGTCGCACCATCACCTTCAATCTCTTCACGGGAATTACTCCCAGATCCATCATCATCCACGCCCAACCATTAGACACCTCATACATAGCTTTGATTCTTTGATTTCGCCTGGTCAATAAGGGTGCCTACTAATGTTTATAAATAAGAACCTCCTCCTCCATTTCAAAATTTGGTCATTTTCCGAGTCCTAAAGCTCCGCCATTTCGGCCTAGAGTGCATCCAGGTGACAGATGGAGGTCCCCTGAGATGGATGGTAGCTCGAGGAGAAGGGGGTACGCCCAAGGTCGTCGCTCCGACGTGGCCTTGCTCCCTGCCTTCGCCGACAGGTATGAGCTGCGCATTTTATGCTTTTTAGATAGATTTTAAGTCTCGTGTTTTAATTATGTATTTAGTTTTGTGTTACCATGGTATTTTAGCTTTAAAACCCAAAATCGTAGTTTGCCAAAGCTCCGCTCCGGCGAACCCTTTCCATTGTGTTCCGCCAGTTTTTCGCCCCGTTAACCGCCTCATCTTCTTCCCTCTACGTGTCTCCACCTCCCAGCCACCTTGTACCAACCGGAATCGTCCCAATTCTGCGAATCGACGTGCCCCTCCGCCACTTCGTCGGATGCGTCTCTGTCCACCTCATTTTTTTATGCTAACAGCTTCGTTTTTGGTCGAGGAGCTTCTCCTCGAGCCATGGTTTCATCCTATGCAGGTCATGCGCCCTTCAGAGCTCATCTGCGCTTGGATTAACCCAACCTGCAAGTACCTGGAGGGTCTATTTTCCCAAAGCTAGGCTGAGTCCGCCGTGGGGTCCTAGAGCCTCTTTCAACCCTTAGACGCTACAGAAGACCTCCCCGCACATGTAGAGACCTTTGCCATAACCAAATATCGTCGATCAAAGATCGGGGGAGCCATTATTCTTCCCTGTTCTTTGCGCACAGCAGCTGCCGTCGGATGAAGAAGGTGCCCCAGATTTAATCGTGGTCGTTTGTTCATCGCCCGCTTCAGCCGTCCGATAGAGCCTCAGATGCAATCAAGACTGTTGATCGGTGAAGCGGTATCAAGCCACCTCGTGATGCCACGTGGATAAGTGAGGAGACGAGCGTCGTTGGATCCGGCCTATTATGGGGTAAATTGCATACTCTGCCCCGTCAGTTTTGTATTTATTATTTAGTCTTGTAAATAAAAGTTAAAGTGTTAAATAATTTGAGCATTTTGCATTTAAGCCCTTGTCTTTTACGTATTTGCACGGTGGTCCCTGCCAGCATCACGTGTAGTCCCTACGTGACGGTGGAAATTTTGCTTAGAAAATTTTGGCATTTTTGTATATTATAAATTAGTCTATAAAAATTAAATAAATGTTTTATTTTGTTGGGTAAATTGCATGTGGGCCCCTGAAGTTTATTTTAATTGTAGCTATGCCCCTACAAGGACTTGTATTTTTGTGACTTTTATCTAATTATTAAAAATAGCTAACTTGCTCCTAAAAATCTCCAAAAATAGGATTAGATGCTCCATGCATTGTACTTACACGCCACATGTCCGCTTTGCATTTTTTAATTCAATCCATTTATTAAAATTAAAAAGAAGCCTAAATAAACCATGTCTAATTTATAAAATACCAAAAAATATATAAACCTTTTGAAAAATTCCAAAAAAAATACATATGGTATGTTTTGATATTTATTGAGTCCAAAAAACAAAAAAACCCTAAAAATAGTAAAAAAAATTGAAAAAATCAGAAAGCTCCAAAATCCAACAAAAATATAAAAATTCTATAAAATTACCAACAATATGCTTTTCTATTTTATAATTAGCTATATATTATTATTTATATATTAAAATTAATTTGGGTAATTTTGAGAATTTTTTCCTATTTTTAAAACCCAAATGAATTTCGGTTTACTTATTAATCCCATATTTGGGATATTTTTGACTTAAAAATACATAAAAATTAGCAAAAATCCCAAAAAAATAACAAAAAATATAAAAAATATAAAAAATACAAAAATATCTTATTTTCTCTATTTTGACTTTTTTTTATATATATAGTATCTATATGTATATATCTTATCTTGTATTTATACATATACATATATATACATTATATTTAAATCAAAAAGGAATATAAAAAGATAAAAATGTAAAAAGAAAATTAAAAATTAGAAAATTAAAAATCAAATAAAAAATATATAAAACTAAAAATAAAATTAAAAAATATAAAATGAAAAACCCACAAAAACAATAAAATGGACAAGAGCTAAAAGACAGAATTTTTGTGCATTTATCATGCCTCCTCTTATTTGCTCCCAGTGTTCGACCTCTACACATGCTTACACCTATACGCATTTGCATGTACAGGTATAAAAAATTTTGAATCCACGTTTTTGAGATTGAATTGCTTTATTCATAATATGGGTTATCTGTTGATTGATCCAAGGTCTTCCTCGGTCAACGCAGTGACTGCATTCCCACCTTGTGTGTGGAATGCACGATCGACAAACATTTTTTGTGGTTTATCAAATGACGTTGTTACCGGGGAGCAACATCGCATAGTTGGAGTGTATTTGATTTCTGTCTTTTATCTCTTGATTCATTCATTTATTTATCTCTTGCATTATTTATTGATTTTAACTCTATTATTTGATATTATTGTGAATTGCCTGACATTCTTTCTTGTTTGAATTTGTTGCGAGGGACCGCGACGCGATGGAGGATCTCCTAGGAGAACCTATGCACACAAGCAAGGTGGAGCCGGCATTCTGACTGACCCGACAGGAGAGAGCAGCAAATTCAGACTTGGTGGAATTTTTGAGGTACTCGCCAGTTTCAAATTATGCATTTTCCTTAAAAAATGTAAATTTATGTGAGAGAGCGATACTTGGATTGTAATAATATAGGACTCTCACACTTTGACTTCCCGAGGTTTAGTTCCTGAGGGATTGTTCCCTTGGGAGCCTCGAAGGTTTTGATGCTTTTTGTTATTTTATTTTCTTTATTTTGTGTGAATGAGCCTTTTCCTAGGAACTGCTTGCTCGATATATTAAGGTCCAAAGACCTTAATATATATATCTTCATGTACCTATAGCTTCACTTTTGGACTTAGTCAAAATAATAATTGCTATTTATTTGGAATTGAGATCGAGCGCCGAGAGAAGTGCTATACAACGCATGCAGGATCCGTTGTGGCGGACACCGATGCACTTCAAAGACTGGACTTTTTGATCTCGCTTCTGAATTTTTAGCATTGTATGCTTCACGATAATAGCACTTACTATCCTAGGCTGATTTCATCAGATTGCATTTGCATATAGCATAGGTTTCAATTCTGTCTTGCATCCCGCATGGAGAGAGATGGGAAGCACTATAGGTCTTTTGACTTTGCATGCATCATCGTTTTCCGACTTGCATGGCTTTTCTGATCTTCTCCCTCTCATTTTGCTCACTTGGGATGCTAAATGAAATTAGAAATCCCATTAGGCATGTGTATTAAAAAATAATTAAAAAATAATAATCAAAAATAAAATTGGGACTGCTAACTCTATTGGACTTAAAATAAAAAAAATAATTAATTCCTTGTCTTGGGGAGAGCATCCCCCTCTTTATTTGAGCATTTTATTCTTACGTACACGCTAAGGATTAGTGCCCCAATCCCAAAGCCTAATTCGGTGTGTACAACTTTTTATGATCACCTAACTCTAAAATCGACAAGATAAAAAGACCACATCTCGGTATTCATTGTGTTGAGTAGGTGAACCGGGGGTTTGCTTTGTATTGCTTGTGACTTGGAGTCCATCTTCATTTTCACCTTTTTGAGTTATCGGTCCTATCTGTGTGAGTCGTCCTTTTTCATCTTTGAGTCTTCTACCTCTCTTATACACATATCTCCTCATTTGCATTGAGTCATGATATTGGCGCTTGAGCTCAATCATCTTCGACAGATCTTTCGGTCCATCTTCTTGCCCCCCTCCCCCCCGTGTCCCCCGTGTCATCTCTTCTATTACCAGGGATTGTTGTGCTGGTAGGTATTGCTTGCATCGATGAGTTTGACTTACAATTGATTGATGGAGTAAGTCGGGCGCTTTTTGAGGACGCTGAGATTGATACCCTACATTTGGTGGATTTGACTTTCGATACGTGCATAGGAACTTATTCCGTACTTTGGTGATGCACAATTATTAGGTGTGATGATTTGATGTTTTCGATCTCGCACACCAGATTGAGGATGTGATATACTGTTAATTTGATGATGATTTCATGAGCATTGATTGATCTATCTATCTTGAGGTCCCATCCATCTTAATTTTGAGGATTGATTGATTATTCTGATTTGGACTTCCCGGCATAGGTATGTGGAATCCATATGATGTCTCTCATCTTCTTGATTGACCCATCATCGATCTTCTGCTTCTATTATCCACCAGTGGCACTTTGAGGATTCCTGATTATCTTTTGTGCCATCTCAGCTAGATTGGATTGATCTGAGAGATGTTTTGTGATTGATCTGATTATTTATCCCTCACATGATCTTATGCCCTCCCGAGGATTGATTGGTTGATTGATTTTGAGGACCTGAGATTTGATGCGAGCAATCCCAAGACTTGATTGACCTAGTTCACTTTACTCCTCGAGGACAATCTGCGGGAGGATGCGACACATTCTCTACGCTCGGTTCTCTCACTGTTTATTTTGCATATCTGTTGGAGCATGGAACCGAGTTGTCTGATTTAATAACTGTTTGGCCTCCATGTTGATTGTGTGCCCGATCTGTAGGTACACGAGGCCACTTTCACAAACTCCATTGAGTCTCCTCTCCTTGACGGTCCTCGCAAGGATGATCCCCACGTTTCTGATTATTCCTTGCCTAGTTCATAGTGCTCTCTGAGGGTTATCTACGAGAGACTATGACACCTTGCTAGATCTGCGGTCTCTCCTGCTGGGGGACGATCTGTCGATTACCGAGACCATTCTGATTGACTCCTTTGAGTTCTCTCTCTTTGATGACCCTCGCAAAGACGATATCTGATTTGACCATTCATTGATTAGTTTGTATTATTCCCCGAGGACTATCTCCAAGAAAATGCAACAATTTCTTTACACTCAATCCCCCTTACTGATTGTGTCTCCTGACTGACGGAGCAGGGAACCGAGTCGTCTGATATAGTTTCTGGTCCCCGATACTTTGTTTATGATCTGATCTATTGGATCCTGGGACCTCTCTATCTGGACTCACTTGAGTCTGTTCTCTTTGACGGTCCTTGCAAGGATGAGCCATCTTTCTCTGATTATTCGATGATTATTTGGCAGTGCGCTCCTCGAGGGTTGTCTGCGGGACACTGTCACACTTTCTTGATTTGTGGATCTCTTCTGCTGGTAGCCGATCTGTCGCCTACCGAGACCGCTCCTGTGATCCGCCTGATGGATCCTGCTCCTTTGAGCCCGCTCTCCTTGTCAACCCTCACAAGGGTGAGCTTTTGTTCCGATTATTCATTGACTAGCATGTACTACTCTCCGAGGGTTATCTGCAGGAGGGTACATCATATTTTAGGTACTCAGATTCACTGTTGGTGTCACCTATCTGTTAGAGAACGAAGTCGAGTCTGCTGATTTTATTGTGCTCGGTCTCCTCCCTGGTTGTGTCTCCTCTCTTTTGGAGTACAGAGCTGAGTCTTTTATATATTCTCTGAACCTGCTCGCCTTGAAGACCCTCGCAGGGTTGAGCCATATCTCGTGTTGTTCGGTGTATTCCTGTGACTTTCTGACTCTATGATCACTGGATATCACACTGCAATCTCATGCTCTTTACCTTTTTCATACCTTTCTGAGACTATGATTGATGTGGAGGGGTTTGTACTATTCTTCTCCCTCCAGATCTTACGGTATCGGCTATGATCTCGCATTCCTTCCTTATGAGTCGATGTTCTGCTTCCGCTACCATTCCCTGGTTTAGTTTCCGATCTCTTTACCCCGGTAGCTGACACCCACCTGATTACATATCCGGGTGTCTTTTCAATGTCTGACTGCGTCCTCGTTCTCATAGGGAGACGGTGACGAGAGCACGGTGTTCACTTGTCAGATATCGTCCTGTACTTCACCAGTCTACCTTTGTTGTATATATGTGTTCCGTCTTTCATTCATCCGTCCTCCCGTCTGTCACGTGTACCCTAGAGCTTTCGTCATATCTGTGTGACTATACTTAGGACGTACTTTGTCCTAGGTATAGGGGGTCCACACCACAGTTTTCTTTGTCTGTCCATTTCATCACTCTTGTCGTTGCTTTTAATAGGGATCGTTCACCTAAGTATAGGGGGAGTGATGTGTACATTTTCTACGATCTTTTTCATCTATATGTATATCTCTGTCTCATCATCTTCTTCTTTTCCTTTTCATTTTTCTTTATCTACAGAAAGGTGCCGCCCCTTTGTGTCAGTTGTCTGTACTTTGGACGTACTGTGTCTTAAGTACACCCTTGATTATTTCATTCTTTGATCCCATCCACTGTCTCCTCTCTTGATTTGCTCTGCTATACTTAGGGATATCTTACCCTAAGTATAGGAGGAGACAGCTCGAGATGTGATCTGTTTATCTGTATTTTTCTATTTATTCCCACCCTTGACCCTCCCTGCTTTATGAACAGTCTGCTATACTTAGTATTATTCGATCCTAAGTATAGTGGGG
The DNA here is from genome assembly GCA_037367405.1 of Ottelia alismoides. Classification (NCBI taxonomy): domain Eukaryota; kingdom Viridiplantae; phylum Streptophyta; class Magnoliopsida; order Alismatales; family Hydrocharitaceae; genus Ottelia; species Ottelia alismoides. The sequence continues at coordinate 1,490,184 of JAZKJV010000454.1, read as the reverse complement.
ACGGTCACCTTCTTATTCATTGATCTCTTCATTCTTTCATTTCTTATTCTTTCAGTCTTTATAGTATAGGCTTTTCTATACTCAGTACGAGTTATGTCTTCACGTTCTCTTTTCGATCTATGAGGACATAGCTCATGCTAAGTATAGGGGGATCGTATATACTCTGTATATACTATAGCCATAACTCGTACTTTCATATAATTACTACTAAACATGGACAAATAAACTATATAAATACATATATAATTCACTAAAAATAATCTAATAACAACATTTATTCCTCAAATTCTTTTTGTATTTATTGATTAATAAATCAGGTTAAAAATATTTTTTGCAAAATGATTTGAAAAATGGTGTGAATCTTTTGGAAAACTTTTTGTGAAATGTTTTCAACTTTTGTAGAAGTAGTTTTATTTGCAAAAATTCTTTTCTTTATGTGAAATAAAGGATTTGAAAACCTATTTGCAAATGATTTTACAAATGTTTGTAAAAATATTTTGAAAAATGTATATATATTATTTCGAAAAATCTTTGCAAAATGGCTTTCATATGTTTGTAAATATTTGTAAAAATTATTGTGTGCTATAGTTTTGAAAATTGTTTTCAAATAAATTTGAGGAGTGAATGCATAATTAAATAGGAATAAAATGTATATATAAAAAAATCTTTGTCAATTGTAACTAGCTACCTAAATAAATAACTTCTTGTAAACCTGTAAATCCTTTAATACTTAAACTCTTGTTAACAAAAGTGACACGCCAGTGTAAGTAGCCGTAAATATTTTATACTTTGTGTGCCAAAATTCTTTTTCAACATTCTTTTTGTAAAAAGATTCTTTGATTTTCAAATTCTTTGAGAAATTGCATCATTCTTTCTGCATTGTACATAGCATTCGCAGAATATTCTTTTCAATTGAGATTGATGATTGAACTAGTCCAATAAAGTCGAAGATTTGAGCTTGGTTGGACCTTACTGCACCTAACGTCACTGGAACCTTGTGGGAACTGGGTTTAAGGTACTTCAGGTCTATTCAGACTTAATTCTTTGAGACTCAAGGCTGGGTTCAAGTCACCTTAACTGACTAACTAGAACTTTTCGAGACATACGCATGACTCTTGTCGGTCGTGACCTAACTTGGACACTTGCACCTTTCACTTGGCTCAACTCAGTTGTAGTGGTGAGGGGGTTGGATTTGCCGGTCTGAGACGCACACGGGTGGAAACATTCGTCCTCGTCTAGGGAGGGAAGTGCACTCCAACCTAGTCCAGTTTCATTGAAGTCGAATGACAAGAGAGTGTGGGTTGCAATAAAGCTTCAAAAGAGGGACAGTCTTCTGGATCAAGAGGAAAAAGTCCTTATGTAAATGCTGCTGTAAATAGTATGTTGAAAAAAACTCCAAAAAAGTGGGTAGGCTTGTAAATAAAAAAATAAAATGCATGTCGGAGTATGTACATATGTTGTATAGAAAATAAGCAAGCTTGAGCATCAAGGTTATACCATGTGATCCTGCAGCAGGATAACTTGATTACATTGGTCATGCATCCCAGGATAGGTGATGAATCCACATTTCATCATCTTTATTCTATCATTTTGGCCTCAAAAACCCTAGCAAATGCTTGTAAATACCTTTAATTTACATTTCTTAGCATTCATGCATGTGCATGTAAATAGTGTATAAAATACTGTAATTAAAGCCAAAAGTATAGAATAAATAAAAGAAAAAGAATAAAATATTGTAAATATTTTATGACCCAAACCCCCGAGACCTAGGCATCTTGATTAATAGGTCGACAAGGAATAAAGTAGGGGGAGATAAGGGTCAAAATACAGTAGAAATACCTTTTATTTTATTCATTCTTTATTCATTTTGGGACCTATTTTTGGTTCAACATTTTATACCTCAAATAAAGAAACTTTGTACATGAAAGTTGTAGATATTTAAATAAAGAAAAATACAAAATTGATTTCATTCGAAAATAATATACAGACAAAAAGTTATGGTCTGAATAAAAATCCAAAATCCCAACTTCCCAGACCTGTATCTCTCAAATAAAAACTCCAAATGCATAAACTCACCTTTAATTGTATATAGTTTAAACTAAGTTATTTAATGGCGGTGGTTTTGCATTTGGCGGAGCTACGGTTTGAAAGTTGAGTTTTGGACCCCTATTGTATACTTGTACAGATTAAAATATTCAATTTATTATCTATCCATTATTTTCATAATTTTATATTGTTATAATTTTGTAAATATTATTTATAATATATTTGTACATTAAAATCAGAATAAAAACATAAAAGAAACACAAAATAAAAATACTTGTATATTCTACATAGGTATAGTACCTATACTTATACCTGCATAATACATACTTACATATCCAAAACACTTCAAAAATAAAATAAAAATATTTTTAAGTGTATAAAAATACTTTACAAATTTATAAAATAATACACAAAAGTAAATAAATTAAAAACGCAAAATAAAAATAAAATAATAAAATATATAGGTAATATACCTATAAAGGGTATAAAAGGGAACTTATAAATTTATACCTCATAAAAATAATTAAAATTCATAATAAAATACCTTATAAAATAATAAACATTTTTTTATTTAATAATCAAAATTTAATTCATTCATTTCCTATTTTTAATTGAATTTACACAATAATTTTCAGGGGTTTTTCCTGGTTGGTCCACGTGGACCAACCAGGTGCCAACCCCAATTGACCTCGGTCAACTAGTCGTACCCCACCCATGTGCGCATGTCAGAGCATCGTTTGACCTCATTTTTGTCGATTTTTCCAGGCCGCGTCTTGCATCAAATCATGTCGCTCTCTTCATAACTTTTTCTCCTCGATTATCTGGCTTACTCGCCCAACGTTTATCTCGAGGAATGGATCATTGTGTCTCCTGATACACCTCGGTCTTTGGAGCGCCAGAACCACATTGTCAAACAACATATAACGCCCCCTTGACTTCCTTTTTGAATTTGAACCCCTCACTCCATAGGTTTAGCTCCCCTTTCGCACCTCGAAGCTCCAGGAAGGTGACAGCTCCTTGTTGAGGCCTTCAGGTGGGTCGAGCGTCGCCTGAGGCGGCTCCGCAACCTCCCCCTTCACCGGCAGTCGAGGTACTCTTCCCTCCGGTGATCCACCGTAGAGGCAGCCCCCTTCCCCTTATTTTTCTTTTGCTTTTTCTTCGCTGTAGCCTTAGGATCAAAAGCCCTCTCGAAATTTCCATTTCCATCGATTAAAACACCCAATCAGACCACCTCGCCGGAGCGCACCTCCGGCCGACCACCTTATCGCCACTTCGCGCCGCCACCTCCACTCCGTGGGGTCCAGGCACTTTGCCCTGGACCCTCTCACGTTTTCTTGCAAGTCAAAGCTCACTGACTCGAGCTTGGGAGCGATTTTGTGCCTCTCCGGAGCTCCGTGGAGCTCTCTAGCTCCGCCACCCTCCCTCGCGAGCCTCGACCGTCGCTGAGGTCTTTTAAAGCTTCAAAAAGATAGCCCCGACCATCAGGAGGCTGCAGCCCCATTTTGAAGCCCAAAGATTGACGCAGCACCGAGATCGAGCTCGGGGAAATTTGCCTCGCCGGCGTTCTTCCCCGTTCTTCCTCCGTGCTTCGCCACCGTTGGATCGGGCCGCTCCTCCAGATCTCACATCGACCGTCGGATTGTCAGCGCTCCCCCACTGTCAGATCTTGATCTGAGAGCTAATCTCAGACGTCGAACCTGAAGCGTCATCCGCCATCCATCGGCCTCCACACGTCAAGGGAATCGCCCTCCACCGTTGGATCGCGCGCGAGGGGTATTTTGCATCTGACACCCCCCGCATTTTTGTATTTATTAGCAGATACTCAAACTTTCCTCGGCTGTGTAAAGATTTTGTAATATTTGCAACTTAGCCCTTAGAACTTTTACTATTTGCATTTCGGTCTTGGCCACGTCACCTCACGTGACCAATACACGTGAGGTAAAGGACATTTTGCAAGGACCCCCCTTAGGGTTTGCTTATTTCATTTTAGTCTAGCAATTTTGATATTAAGAGTAATATTTTTGGGATATTTGCATGTCAGTCCCCGGGTATTTTTGGAAGTTACATACAGGTCCTTCCCAGGCGCGTGCTAGTCACGCGCTGGGTTGGGTATTTTGCAGGTGTACCCCCGTGGGTTTGGTTATTTGTATTTGGTCCATTAAATGCAATATTTAGTATTATATTTTACGTGAAAATTGCACTTTTGCCCCTGGACGTTTGTCTATTTGCATTTATACCCCTGTCATGCTTGCATTTTTGTATGATTTCTCTATTTATTTCACGCATTATTTCAACTTCAAAAATTACCAAAAAATAGCATAGGCTCCTGTGTGCTTGCTCATTCACGCCATATTTTTGCATTGCATTTTTATTGCATTTTCATATATTTTAAAAATCAAAAACATGCATTTTCAGTAATGTCTATCTTAGAAAACCCAATTAGCAAAACACCTTGAAAAATTCCAAAACATTACCTAAGGTCTATTTTAGTTTATTCTAGTGTCAATCCAAAAATCACTAAAAAATTCAAAACAAAAACCTTAAAAATCAGAAAACCCTAAACATCTTCATAAAAATCTAAAAAATCATAGAAAAATCCTAAAAATATAAACTCAGGTTCTGTAGTTTCCTTATTTTATTTCTTTTATTTAAAATTAATTTGGGAAAATTTTATTACTATTTAATATTTTTCATTCCCATTTTAATCTCGGCCAGTAGTTAATTCACTGCTTTCTCTTATTTTGACTTTTAAAAAATACCAAAAACAATTAGAAAAATTCCCAAAAATCATAAAAACACTATAAAAATATAAAAAGACCAAAAACATTTTATTTTCTGATTTTTAAGCATTTTTCCTATTTTTATAAATCCCCTATTTCCTCTTTTCTTATATTATATATATATATTCTAGTTATTGAAAAAGAAAATAAAAAAATATAAAATATAAAAAGAAAATATAAATCAGAAAATTAAAAATCAAAATACAAAACTAAAAATTAAAAATAAAAAACCCACAAAAACATTTGCATCCTTGTAGACAATTAATCACATCACTTTTTGCACAATTGTTTGATCTATCCTGCCTTGCTCCATGTGTTCGACCTCTACATACTTATACTTATACATCTTTTTATGTAGAGTTAAAAATAAATTTGACTCCACATTTATTTTTCATTGCTTGATTTATTTATTGTGGGTTCATTGTTGACTTTGACCGGGATTCATTGAGGGTCGCCGCAGCGACACGGTTGTCTACGCTTTGTGTGAGATAATTAGACCCCTTGAATTACGGTGAAATCAAATGGTGCCGTTGCCGGGGAGCAACAGCGTATAGAGTACATTTTTGATTGATTGTGATTATTTGTTTACAGTATTGCTCTGTTTTATCTCTCTTCTATTTTTGATATATATTGTTGAGCCATCTGACCATCTCATTTCTTGTCTTCTTGTAAGGGACCGCGGATCGAGGAGGATCGCCTAGGTGATCTGGTTGCAGCCTTGGGAGGCGGAGTTGGCTTTTCTAGCCCATGCCGACAGGAGAGAGCAGGAGATTTGAGAGAGAGAGAGAGAGAGAGAGAGTGTGTGTGTGTGTGTGTTAGCTAGCTTTTGTTTTATTTTTTGTGAGAGAGAGAGATTTATTTAATTTGTAATAATACAGGTACCTTGGACACTCAGGACACTCGGGCCTAATTTCCAGGTGTTTGTACACCTGGAGGCTCACCGCAGTTTTCATCGCATTTTCTCGCTGTCATTTTCCGATTATGATTTATTTTTTCCTTTCTTTTGTGGAATGAGCCCATAGATTTTAGGCATTGCTTGATCGAGTAGATTAGGTCCAAACACCCTAATAACCATTGCATGTACCTATAGTGCGTTTGGACTTAGTTTAAAATTAAATAGTTGATCACCATCTTCGAGCCGTGGCGCCGCGAGCCCACCCTGCCAAGCGCTTCTCCTGAACTCAATTTGTCGAGAGGAGGAGGGGTGAGCCTAGACCGGACTCTAGGATTGAGGATTGGTGATTGACTTGTGGTTCTTCACGTTAGCAATTGCCTGCTTAGGACGATTTCCGTGTGCATATCGGCATTTAGATTAGGTTTAAAAATTCCTGTTTTGCATCCCGCATGGAGAGAGATGGAGGCACTGTAAGTCTTTCTATCTTTGCATTCATCACATAGGCACAAAGGTGAGATTTCCATCTTGGTGCCGACTTGCATGGCTTTTCCGAATCCTTTCTCCCTCTATTTTTGGATCAATTAGGAATCAATGAAAATACAAAAACGTTAGGGGCTTGTTTGAATTGACTCAAAATAAGCGATAACACCAAAAAAATTAAAAAAGGAACTGCTAAGAAAACTTGACCTAAATAAAATCGGTAATTGGATTCATTGCTTGGGGAGAGTAACATCCTCATTTGTAGTCAGGTTGCATGGGAAGGTCTCCTTCCAAGTGAGCAGAGCGTCTTCGTAAGGATTAGAGCCCAAAACCCAGTCTGTGGCAGCCTTGTGTATCGCCTGGATTTCCAAAGTATTGACGCTATTATCGTACGTAGACGAGTAGGGCTTGGTCGCCATTGATGACTCACTATTGTGTTGAGCATCGACCTAGTCCGAAGTATCGAGCAAAGGCCACGCCTTAAAGGGTGTGTTTGTCTCATCGTCTTGCGTCCGAGTAGGATCTTGCACGCTCACGGGTGATTCCGTTGCAAGCGAGATCCGAAGTATCGGTTTCGCCTATCGGCTTCCTCCCTCTTTTCTTTGGCTGAGTAGGGATCCAGGAAGGGTTACAAGGACCTTAAAAAGCGTAGGCTACAGGTTACACAGGAGGAGGACAAGTACGGGAATACTTTTCAGGCAGTACTCTCTCTCCTATAGGCCCAGCGCTCTAAGGACTCGTTGAAAGATAACTTCCTGAATTCAAGCTAAAAACTACAAAGATAAAAGCCGAACCTTCACGGATTCATGTGTTGAGTTGGTGAATCCCCTTGTTTTGTGTTTGATTGCTAGTTGGATCTAGGTCAAGATCAAAAACACCGTACAATTGTGCGCAATTTTGCCCTCCTTCTTCTTCATTTCTCCACCTTGCTCTTCTCAATAATCTAGATGATGGGACGGAGATCTCTTAGGGTGCGTTTGGTCTGTGGGTTATCTGGGGGAGGATAACCTGGTTTTGTGTTTGTGTGTTTGGTTGGTGGGTTTAGAGTTGGGAGTGTTTGTGTGATGTGATTGTATTGAAATTTGAAAAAGTAGGTAGTTATTATGATATGATTGCATTAAAATTTGAAAAAGTGGGTAGTTGTTGTGATGTGATTGTATTGAAGTTTGAAATGGTGAGTAGAAGTTGAGTATTTTATGATTTCTAGATGACATGATGGTATAGTATATATTTTTTTGATGAAAAGATGGTGGACCCCACTAGTGGGTTAGGAATATGGGTTTCGGGGGGTAACCCACCCAAAGTGGGGGTAACCCCCCAAACCAAACACACCCTTAGGCCATCTTTGGCGGCACCGCTATCTAGCACTCCTCCTATTCATCTAGGACAACATCGAAGAGTCCAGACCCACTCTCCGAGCCTGAGTTCACTTCCACCCTGTTCCCCTCGACCACCCTTCTCCTTCCATCAGTCCAAGGGTTTCAGAATTTAGTGCATCACAGAGCTCAGATCATTTGATGGCACCTGAGATGGGTTCTTTTGCATTTTCAGAGAATCCAGACATGGCAGACAAAGGAAACACTAATGAATCTATATTTCATCATCTTTATTCTATCATTTTGGCGCCAAAAATCCTAGCAAATGCCTGAAAATACCCTTTATTTCATCATCTTAGCATTCATGCATGTGCATCTATTTAGTGTATAAATTACTGTAATTAAAGCCAAAATTATAGAATAAATAAAAGAAAAGAAAAAGAATAAAATATTGTAAATATTTTATGACCCGAAACCCCGAGACCTAGGCATCTTGATGAATAGGTCGACAAGGAATAAAGTAGGGGGAGATAAGGGTCAAATACCTATATTATTCCATTCATTCTTTATTCATTTTGGGACCCATTTTTGGTTCCACTTTTTATACATCAAATAAAGAAACTTTATGAAAGTTATAGATAATTAAATAAAGAAAAATACAAAATTGATTTCACTGAAAAATAATGTACAGATAAAAAGTTATGGTCTGAATAAAAATCCAGAATCCCAACTTCCCAGACCCGTATCTCACAACTGACAACTCCAAATGCAGCAAACTCACCTTTAATTGTATATAGAATAAAATAAGCTATTTAATGGTGGTAGTTTCGCATTTGGCGGAGCTACGGTTTGAAAGTTGAGTTTTGGACCCTCATTGTATACTTGTACAGATTAAAATATTCAATTTATTATTTATTCATTATTTTTGTATTTTTATATTTTTATAATGCTGTAATTAATACTTATAATAATTATGTACATTGAAATGGGAAAAAAACATAAATAAAACTCAAAATAAAAATACTTGTCTATAGAATACCTAGGTACAATACCTATATGAATACCAATATAATATATTCTTTTATTTTATTAAATGTACAAAATACAACAGAAAAATAGAATAAAAATATATTTATGTGTATAAAAGTATTTTATAATTTTATAAAATCATAACCAAAAATAAATAAATTAAAAACACAAAATAAAAATAAAATACTAAAATACATAGCTAATATACCTATATAGGGCTAAAAAGTAAACTTATGAAAATATACCTCATAAAATAAATTAAAAATCACAATAAAATACTACATAAAATAAGGAATATTTTTCATTTTATAACTATCATTTAATTCAACCTCGTTCTATTTTTTATTGAATTTACAAAGTATTTACCAGGGATTTTTCCTGATTGGTCCACGTGGACCAATCAGGAGACGGTCCCAGTTGACCCAGGTCAACTGGCCGTCCTTCCCCATGTGCGGCGTTAGTGGCTTGGTTTTTGAGCCATTTTCTTGGCTTTTTCCCAGCCAACCCTTTCACCATTTCGCCTCGCACCCTTCTGCAATCTTCTTCCCCTACCAACCACCTTGCCCGCCTTGCGATTACCTTGGAGATTGCATCATTGAGACGCTCCAGAATCGTTGATCTTTGGACCCCTGTCACCTCGGGTCAACCCAAATATAACGAACCCCCCACCTTCGAATTCAAATCGAGTCCCCTTGGTCCACCCCTCTCCGCCTCTCTGGTGCTCTGAAGCTTGCTGGAGGTGACAGCTCCGTCGCGAGCTCCTTAGCCAGGGCGTACGAGGTCGAGGGCGCCTCCACCACCTCCCGCAAGACCGGCGGTCGAGGTATACTACTCCCTCTGGGCTCCGGCCATTGAGGGCCTTCCCCCTTTTATTTCTTGCATGCTTTTAGTTCCTGTTAGCTTAAGGATCAAAAACCCCCAAAAAAATCCGAGTTTCATCGCCTATTTCGCTCAAATCGCTAAGTTGGCTGGAGCGCACCTCCGGCCGTCCATCGCCATCTCACTCCACGCATCCACACGTCCATCCAAGGGTCCAGGAAGTTTGCCCTGGACCCCTTGACTCTCTTTGCAGGTCAAAGCGCACTTGATAGCGCCTGGAGACGAGTTTTGAAGCTCGCCGGAGTTTTTGAAGCCCTGTAGCTCCGCTAGCTCCCCGCGAGCACCACGGCCCTCGCCGTGGATTTTTGACGCCTCTAGGAGGAAGAGGAGACCAGCAAGAGCCTCCACGCCCATTTTGAAGCCTTGCCATCGCCAGAGGACGGAGATCGGGGACGACGAAGTTCGCCTCGCCGGCGTTCTTCGTTGTTCTTCGTCATCACCTCCCAGCCGTCGGATCGAGGAGCTCCCCCCAGATCGCACAGCCCCCGTCCGATCCTCCTTCGCCTCGACCGTTCGATCAACCAAGGAGGATCTAATCCAAGCCGTGCATCGTCCAAGCGTCATCGGCCGTCCGTAGCACGTCACGTGGATAAGTGGCATCCTCTACGCCGTTGGATTGCGCGCAAGAGGGGTATTTTGCACTCTAACCCCAACGCATTTTGTATTTACATTTTAGCACCAAAACTTTCGTCTGTAGTGTAATTATTTTGTGTTATTTGCATGTAAGCCCCACACACTTATTTATTTGCACATAGGTCCTGTGCCACGTCACCTCACGTGCCTGTGCGCGTGAGGGGGTGGGCTTTTTGCAAGGACCCCCCTGGGGTTTATTTATTTCAGGTTAGTCCCAAAATTTGTGATGTAGTGTAAAAGTTTGGGATATTTTGCATAGAAACCCCTGATACTTTTGGATATTGCCTTTAGGTCCCTGCCAAGCGTGGGTGTAGCACGTGCTCGGCTGGGACATTTGTATTGAGGCCCCTCCAGGTTTTGTAATTTGCTTTTAGTCTAGTAAATGCAAGTTTTAGTGTAAACTTTGTGGCAATTTTGCATGTGCCCCCTGGATGTTTGAGAAATTGCATGTATACCCCTGTCAGGCCTGATTAATGTTTGGATGCTTGTTTTAATTATTTAAATTATCATTTTAACCCAAAAATTCTAAAAAATTAGGGTTAAGCTCCTGTATGCTTGTACTTTGACGCCCTATTTTTAGTTTTGAATTTTATTTTATTTCTCTATTTATTAAAAATCAAAAACATGCTTTTATTCACTGTCTAGCTTAGAAAATACCAAAAAAACATTAAAATACCTCGAAAAATTCCAAAAAAAATTCTCTAGTGTGTCTTTTATCCTATATTAGTGTCAGTCCAAAATTCACTAAAAATCTCAAAAGGAAAAACTTAAAAATTAGAAAAAACATAAAAACTTCAAAAAAATCATAAAAATTGTAGAAAACTCCAAAAGTTATAAACTCAGTTCTTATTTGTTCTATATTTCATTATCTTTATTTGAAAATTAGTGTGAAAAATTTTGGTGGCTATTTGCTAATTTTAATTCCTATTTTACTCACAGCCAATACATATTTCACTGTTTTCCTTTATTTCAGTGTTTAAAAATACCAAAAACACCTTGAAAAATACCCAAAAATCACAAAAACAGTAAAAAATCCTAAAAATATCAAAAACATTTCATTTCTGAATTTTTGGTTATTTTAGCATATTTTTATAAATATTTTCATCACTCCTTGTATTCCATTGTTTTTGCATTCCAATATTAAAAATATATATATAATATAAAATTATAAAAATCAGAAAATTAAAAAATCAAAATACGAAATTAAAAATTAAATAAAAAGTTAAAAATTAAAAACCCACAAAGATCATTGTTTGCTTGCTTAGTGTAGACACCACTCACATACACTCACACACATTTATTTGAATTACCCTGTTTGCTCCCTATGTTCGAACTCTCTGCATACTTGCCCTTTACATCTTTTGTGCAGAGTTAAAAATAAATTTTAACTCCACATTTATTTCTAGTTATTGATCTTAAGTGTGGGTTAATTGTTGACTTTAGTCCAGATTTAGTGTGGTCAACACACCGGCTGAGTTCCCACTTTGTGTGGAACTTAAGATCACCTAATTTTGGCTAAATCAAATGGCGCCGTTGCCGGGGAGCAACAACGAGTAGTTATATTTTTGTCTATTTGTGTTTGTTGTCTACCATAGCTTTCTTTTATATCTCTTGCATTTTTGATATATCTTGTTGAGCTATTCTGACCACTCTTGTCTTATCTTCTTGCGAGAGACCGCGGAGCGAGGCGGATCGCCTAGGTGACCCGAAGCAACCTTGGGAAGCGGAGCCGGCTATTCTTTAGCCAAGCCGGCAGGAGAGAGCAGGAGGAGTGAGAGAGAGTGGTAGATTAGTTGCATTTTATTTGTGTGAGAGAGTGACTTTGATAATTTGTAATAATACGGGTACTTAGACTCTTGGACACTTCGGGCCTAATTTCCGAGTGTTTGTTCACCCGGGGGCTCACCGCGGCTTTTCATCGCGTTTTCCGTTGTCATTTTCCGGTTTTGTTTTCTTTTTCATTTCTTTTGTGGATTGAGCCCTTTGACTCTAGGCTTGCTTGATTCAATTAGAATAGGTTCAAACACACTAATAACCTTTGCATGCTCATATAGATCGTATTTGGACTTAGACTAATTAAACAGTTGGCCATTAGCTTTCGATCCGCGCGCCGCGAGCTCATCCCACACAAGCGCTTTCTCCTAACTCAAATGTGTTGAGCAGAGGAGGGGTGAGCCTAGACCGGACATTAGGATTGAGAGTTAGTGGCTAGCTTGTGGTTCTTCACGCTAGCAGTTGCCTACCCTAGGACGATTTCCGCTTTGCATATCGCCATGTAGCTAGGTTTATAAATTCTGCTTTGCATCCCGCATGGAGAGAGCTGGGATTCGCTGTAAGTCTTCTCACTTTGCATCCATCATCTAGGCACAAAGGTGAGATTTCCACCTTGGTGTCGACTTGCATCGGCTTTTCCGACTCTATTCTCCCTTTGTTTTTGGACAAAGTAGGATCAAAGAAAATACAAAAATCGTTAGGCGCTTGTTTGAATTCACTCAAAAGAAGTGATAACACCAAAAAAATTAAAAAAGGGACTGCTAAGAAAACCTTGACCAAAAAATAAAATCGGTAATTGGATTCATTATTTGAAGAGAGTAATACCCTCACTTGTATTCAGGTTGCATGGGAAGGTCTCCTTCCAAGTGAGGTGAGCGCTTCGTAAGGATTAGAGCCCAAAACCCAATTTGTGGCTGCCTTGTGTATCGCCTGGATTTCCGAAGTATTAGCGCTACTATCGTACGTAGTCGAGTAGGGCTTGGTCTCCATTGGTGACTCACTATTGTGTGAGCATCGACCTTGTCCGAAGTACCGAGCATAGGCCACGCCTTCACGGGTGTGTCTATCTCACCGGTTGCGTTCGAGTAGGATCTTGCATGCTCACGGGTGATTCCGTTGCGAGCGAGGTCCGAAGTATCGGTTTTGCCTATCGGCTTCCTCCCTCTATTTCTTTGGCTGAGTAGGGATCCAGGAAGGGTTACAAGGACCTTAAAAGCGCAAGTTACAAGTTACACAGGAGGAGGACAAATACGGGGACACTTTCCCAGCAGTACTCTCTCTCCTTTAGGCGTAGCGCTCTAAGACTCGTGAAAAGATTAATTCCTGAATCAAGCTAAAATTGACAAGATAAAAGCCGAACCTTCACGTCTTCATGTGTTGAGTTGGTGAACTCACCCCTGTTTTGTTTTGATTGCTAGTTTTATTTAGGTCAAGATCAAAAACACAGCACAATTGTGCGCAATTTTGCTTTTCTTTCATTCCTCTTCTTCTGCATTCCCTCTGCTCTTCCCAATAATCAAGATGATGGGACGGAAGATCTCTTAGGACGACCTTGTCGGCACCGCTATCCAGCACTCCTTATTCATCTAGGACTACCTCGGAGAGTCCGCTCTCCGAGCCTGAGTTTACATCCACCTCTGTTCCCCCTCGACCACCCTTCCCATTCTCCTTCTCTCAGTCCAATAGTTTCAGAATTCAGTGCATCACATAGTTCAGATCATTCGACAGCACCTAAGATGGCCTCTTTTGCTTTTTTCAGAGAATCTAGTGATGGCAGACAGAGGCGAGCACCCAGATGACCATGATCACCCTCCGTTCATATTTGATCAAGCGGCCATCAACAACTCCTTGTTAGCATCCCTGGAGACTATGCAGAGGCAGATCCGTGACCAGGGTACCTTCATGGGTGATCTGATGAGAGAGATAGCTCAGATGAGAGAGAACCGACCTGGGGGCGGGTGGCGGTGGCGGTGCGGTGGAGGAGGAGGAGGACCTGACGCAGGAGGAGGCGATCCCGACGCCGAGAGACCGTCGCAGACCATCATGAGAGAATTGCATAACCCAGCAGCATCTCTTACACATCGTTGGATCAGACTACCGCCTATCCATGGAGATTTCGAGTTGCGGCCCCACACCATTCAGCTTCTACCCAAATTCCATGGGTTGCTGACCAAAGAGCCACACCTCCACCTCCAAGAGTTTGAGATGATATGCAGCACCATCCATGACAGGTTGATGACTGAGGACACGATCAAGATGATCGCCTTCCCGTTCTCATTGGTTGACAGAGCCGCATATTGGCTCAAACACCTCGGGCGATTCATCAACACTTGGGCAGATCTCCAGACCGCATATCTGAAGAAGTACTACCCTCTCGGCCGGACCAATGCAGCCAGAGCCATGATCAGTAACTTCGTCATGATCCCAAATGAACAATTCCATGAAGCTTGGGATCGATTTCGAGAGCTTATCGACCGGTGTCCACGTCATGATATATCCAAGCCCAATCTGGTTCAAAAGTTTCTTCTGTGGGCTGACACCGGAGCTGTAGGGGCTTGTCAACGCCTCTTGCGGTGGATCGTACTTTTCCAAGGGTGAAGATGACGTCTGGGCCATTTACGAGGGCATGGCAGAAAACTCAACGGTGATGGCCCAAGCCCGAGTCTACACACAGCAGAAGCCCCCGCAAGGGAGCGGGATCATTCCAGAGGATCGCCCGCATCGATGCCGGTCCCAACACAGTGTCGGCAGTCGCAGCCCAAGCTGAATCAGCCGCGGCTGACATGGGCATCACTAGTGAGAAGCTGGACCGTCTCGAGATCCTCGAGAAGAAGCAGATGCAAGGCATGGCCCAGATGGACCAGATCGCCAAAACCATGAGTGACCTGAAGACGCAGATCCTTTGCGTGCAGGAGGCACAAACTCATTCCCAGCAGCCTCCCAGGTCACGGGCTGACCCAGCAGTCAGGTAGCAGTTCTAACCAAGCCTCTACCTCGTACCGCCAGGTGAACCATATCCAGGCAGAGCCGGTTCCACTGCTATAGTACTACCCAGCACAGCCGCCATCTCCAGACACTCAGATGGTGGTGTATCAGTCGGAGCAGCCACTGGCAGTTCTTCCTCCACCCTCCTTCGAGCAGGAACCATTGATGGAAGTCAATGGGATTTGGTACGACCGGTACCCTCAGCCTGGGATCTGTCGTGATCATCCAGGATTTCCGTTGGGGCAACGGTGGCTCCTCCTCCCAGCAGCAGAATCCTGCCCAAGGACATCAGAACAGCCAGCCACACCAGCAGCAACAGCCCGAGTATGCCCATCAGCAGCAGTATCAAAGTGGTCCTCGTCCCGCCTATCAGGGACAACAGTGGAGGCAGCGACAGCAGCCTCAGCAATCTTATGCCCAGCCGACCCAGAACTATCCGTACCAGCAACACCAGCAGCAGCAGCAGCCCCATTTCCAACAGGGACAACCATCCGGTTCTCAGGGTCCCACCTTTGAGAACCCAAGCATTAGATGATCTTTCCCGCTTGCTCTCCGAACAGCGAGCATCCTTCAGGCAAGAAATGGATGAATTCCGGCAGGAGATGAGGGACATAATAAAAGGCAAGGTCGCCATACCCGCTCAGATTGAACCTAATCCAAAACAATCTGAAAAGGAAGTCTGAGCAGGTAGAGTTTACAGAGGATACCTCTCCTAGTGACTATTTGAGTGATATGTCTTATTCTTTCTATGATGCTGATTTTGTGACTACTAGGAGCGGTAGGATGCCCGCAGGCGGCGCCTCTTCTGAGCGACAACCAGATGCAGCACCAGGAGCGCCAGAGGAGCAGAGTAGCGGTGCTGATGCCGCTAATGATGATGTTGAAGACGGTGGTGCTGAGGCCACCAATGATGGAGACCCAGACGACGATGCTGATGCCGTCGTGAGACCAGATGCAGACGGTGGTGCTGATGCCACCATTTCGGATGCTGAGCCAGAGCGCGGTGCTAATGCCGTAGAGACAGGTGTCGGTGGTGGTACTGAGGCCACCACATCTACTTTTGTTGAGCCTCCCTCTGTGATGTTCCCACATTTTGTACCTATGGACTGTGGAAACAAAAAGAAAAACAAAAATATGAATAAAGGAAAGGTTTCTGTTCACATTGCGGATCCATATGTGTTGAATGATGATTATTGTATGGATTCTCCTCCTTCACAGGCACATGGACCGATTCCTAGTCCTCCATCTGTGGAGGCCCCTACCATCCCCTTCCCCGAGGCACTCCGCCGGGCTAAGGGGAACAAAAAAGAAAATCCAAAAAAGAACCAGCAGGTAGAGTTCGACAACCAAATGATTGACAGGTTCCACATTCAGCTGACTCTACGGGAAGCATTTGAGCATATCCCCTTCTTCAAAAAGAACCTAAAAGAGAAGACTACAGTCCGCAGGAAGAGGAGGAATCATAGAGATCAAATCCATGTGCTCACTCATTCCACTTGCTGCACCATCCAGAACAAGCTACCAGCCAAGCGACCAGATGCAGGAGCTCCCTATGTCAGATGCGAGATTCAGGAGCAACAGTTTGATCGCACTCTATTAGACAGCGGCTCTTCAATCAACCTTCTTCCGGCAGCCTTACTCGACCGATTCGTGTTTGGTCCTCTTCTTAGGAGCAGGACAGTCCTTCAGTTTGCTGACAGGTTGACTAAGAGGCCGAAGGGGTTATTGAAAGATGTGGTTGTTACCATTCAGGGCCTGAAATTCCCCGTGGACTTCGTTATGTTGGACATGAAGATCCCTGAGTCGGTAACCGATGCCCCCATCATACTCGGATGTCCATTCTTGGCCACAGCCAAGGCGGTGACCGATCATGATAGCGGGAAGATATGCTTTCGCGTAGAGGGTGAAACCATACAAATAGAGACGATCGAAGAAACCAGAGCCAGAGAGTTAGAATGCTCAGAGCAGTCAAGCGAGACCGTGCAAATGACAGAGGACGAGCTAGACATCCACCAGGCGTGTGATTTTGTGATGACTGATGATGAATCCAACTGGATAGATCATGTAGCACCGACCCTTGCCTTGCCTACAGATTCACTTTATCTCAAGCTCATGGTAGTCGAGAGCCGAGAGAGCACACCCTGGACGAGGATACACCTGAGGCTGACAGTGTTGTGATGAGCGGTGCCGATGATTTTCATTCTTGCTCATCTTCTTCTGATCCCTCGGATTCAGACATTGACTGGGATGACTTTGATGATTATTTACCTTGTCTGATTCCTTCTGAGCCAACAACCATGACAGAGTGCGAGCCAGTGCAGTTCATTGATGATTCAGCATGCCTCCCTTCGTCAGAAATTCATGCAGAGCGAGAGTTCTCCCATGCAGACCTGGTCGCCTTCACACAGACATATCAGAAGCCAGATCTGCCACCTCCCAGTTGTCCAGAACTAAAGCCTCTGCCGCAGTCGTTGAAGTACAGATTCCTTGCGGGTGAGCCAGATATGCACCCAGTCATTATCTTAGCAGGTTTGACTGGAGAGCCAGAATCTCGTCTGATGGAGGTTCTTGAAAGAAACCGCAAGGCAATAGGTTGGAGTATAGCTGATCTCCAGGGGATTAGTCTGGCTCTGTGCTCTCACCACATCTATCTTGAGGATGACGCTAGGCCATCGCGTGAGTTCCAACGACGGCTGAACCCGAATCTTCGAGACGTAGTCATGAAAGAAATTTAAAAGTGGTGGAGCGTCGATTTTATCTACCCCATCTCCGACTCCAAATGGGTTAGTCCGCTACATGTGGTACCCAAGAAGACGGGTATCACTACAGTTGTCAATGAGTCTGGAGAGGAGATCGCTACCAGAGTACCAACTTCTTGGAGGGTCTGTGTGGACTACAGACGATTGAATGAGGCCACCAAGACGGATCACTTCCCGCTACCCTTCATTGATCAGATTATTGAGCGGCTAGCTGGGAAGAGTCATTACTGCTTTCTTGATGGGTACTTTGGATACAATCAAGAGGCCATTGCGCCCGAAGACCAGGAGAAAACGACATTCACGTGTCCGTTTGGGACATATGCTTTCAGACGGATGCCCTTTGGTCTATGTAACGCCCCGACGACATTCCAAAGGTGCATGTTGTCCATCTTCTCGGACATGGTGGGTGACTATTTAGAGGTCTTCATGGATGACTTCTCGGTCTTTGGCGACGGGTTAGATGCTTGTCTTGACTGCCTAGACCGTGTGCTTCAGCGTTGCATAGAGGTCAATCTTGTTTTATCTTGGGAGAAGATCCACTTTATGGTGACTCAAGGGACGGTCCTTGGTCATATCGTCTCCAACAGGGGCATGGAGGTCGATCCTGCCAAGGTGGATATCATCAGAAAACTCAATCCACCGTCCAACTTGCGTCAGTTGCGGTCTTTTCTGGGGCATGTCGGTTTCTACCGACGGTTCATTCAGGACTTCAGTTGGATTACCCGACCGTTTACTGACTTGCTGACAAAAGACACCGAGTTTATTGTCAATAATAAGTGTCTGGCATCTTTTGAGACTCTCAAAAATATGGTTGTTTCAGCTCCTGTCCTTCAGCCACCTGATTGGTCTCTCCCATTTGAGATCATGATGGACGCTTCAGATTTTGCCGTTGGGGCTGTGCTTGGACAGAGGAGGGATGGATTACCTTTTGCCATTCACTACGCCAGCCGGACTTTGGATGCCGCCCAGCGGAATTACACCGTGACTGAGAAAGAGATGCTGGCTGTAGTTTTTGCTCTGGATAAGTATCGATCTTACATTCTCGGATCTAGAGTCACAATTTACACTGATCACACTGCCATCCGGTACTTAATGGCTAAGAAGGATGCCAAAGCACGTCTTACCAGATGGATCCTTCTGCTCTAGGAATTTTATATTGAGATTAAGGATAAACCTGGAGTCAAGAATGTGGTGGCGGATCACCTCTCCAGATTGGAGAATCTTGAGGAATCTGAACCCAGCGCACCTATCACTGAGACGTTTCCAGATGAGGCGATCTTGGCTGTCACCTCGCTCCCGTGGTACGACGACATTGTGAACTATCTTGTTGCCAAGACGGTTCCACAAGGTTGGCCCAGGCAGAAACTCGAGACCTTCCTAGTGAAGGCCAAGTTTTACCATTGGGAGGATCCCGTCCTTTATCGTGAAGGAGGGGACAGCATCTGGAGGAGGTGCATTCCTCAAGAAGAGCATCATAGCGTCCTCACATACTGCCACAAGCTTGAGGCAGGAGGACATCATTCTGGAAAAAGGACAGCACAGAAGGTGCTTCAATCCGGCCTATGGTGGCCTACTCTCTTCAAGGATTCTGATGAGTTCGTGAAGAGATGTACTGACTGTCAGAAAATGGGAACCTGCGGACAGAGAGACATGATGCCCATGCAACCCATTCACTTCTATGAGGTTTTTGATGCATGGGGGATTGATTTCATGGGCCCATTTCCTAAGAGTCAGGGATTCGAGCATATCCTGCTTGTTGTTGATTATGTCAGTCGATGGGTTGAGGCCATCCCCCCCCCCCCCGAGCCGCAGATGCTAAAACCGTGTGCAAATTCTTGAGGAAAAATATCATTTCACGGTTCGGAGTACCTAGAGTCTTGATTCAGACGGGGGGTCTCATTTCATCAATGACAAGGTTAGGGCCCTTGCAGACGAGTTCGGCATTGACCATCGGGTTGCCACACCGTATCACCCTCAGACTAATGGTCTTGCCGAAGTATCGAACCAGGAGATAAAAACATTCTTGCAGAAAGTTGTCCGCCCAGACCGAAAGGATTGGTCACAGCTTTTGGACTCGGTCTTGTGGGCTTATCGGACTTCTTTCAAGAATCCATTGGGGACATCTCCCTTTCGTCTTGTCTATGGCAAGCCGTGCCATCTGCCAGTGGAGATCAAGCACAAATCTTTTTGGGCAGTCACTGAGTTATTGTTAGATCCCGAGAGTATAGGAGAACAGAGAAGAGCAGAATTGGCAGCCCTGGAGGAACTGAGAGATACAGCTTTTTCCAACAGCCTACAGTACAAGGAGAAAGTGAAGACATGGCACGATTCCCACATCAGCCATAAACAGTTTGAGCCAGATCAAAGAGTATGGTTGTTTGATTCCAGGCTGAGAATATTTCCAGGGAAATTACAAAGCAAGTGGAAAGGTCCGTATGTGGTCAGGAAGGTACATGACAATGGCAGCATCGACATATCTGAACCGTCATCTTCCTCTACCTTCTGCGTCAATGGTCAACGCCTGAAACTATATCTAGATCATGATCCGCCGACCATTGACGTTGCCCCCATTCTTCTGGTATGAGATGTGCCCTTTGACTCATATCATCTGCATCTCATATATGGTGATCACTTCTATCTTCCGATGCACAAATCATCTGTCCATATCACACTTTCATCTGTTGATTTATTTTCTTCTTTTCTTCTTTTCTTCTTTTCTTCTTTTCCTTTTCTATTTTCTTTATCTATCAAAAAGGTGTCGCCCTTGTGGACAGTTTTCCATACTTAGGATGTACTTTGTCCTAAGTATAGGGGGTGTGCACCCCGAGTTTCTCTATTTTTCGATCCTCTCCATTGTCTCCTCTTCTTGTCTATACTTAGGGATATCTTACCCTAAGTATAGGGGGAGACAATCTGAGTACGATCTGTTCATTCCCATCCTTGACCCTCCCTGCTTTGTGTACAGTCTGCTATACTTAAGATTATTTGATCCTAAGTATAGGGGGGTCGGTCAACTTCTCATTTATTGGTTCATTCATTCATTCATTAGACTTGTATATACTTAGTACGAGTTATGTCTTCTCTTTTCTCTCCGATCTATGAGGACATAGCTCAAGCTAAGTATAGGGGGGTCGTATATACTACGTATATAGTTTAGCCATAACCCGTACTTTCGTATTTTCTTAATAATATGGCTAATAATTCTTTAAAATTCATTAAAATCCTTAATAAAAAGGTGTTTTGTTCCTCAAATTCTTTTTGTATATACTGATTAATAAATCAGGTGAAAATGTTTTTTGCAAAATGTTTGAAAAATAGTTTGAAAATCTTCGTGAACATTTATTGAAAACTATTTTGAAAATATTTTGTTACATGTTTTCAACCTGTGTAAAATGTGTGATTTGTAAAAATTTATTTTCTTTGTGTGAAATAAAATGTTTAAAAAATGATTTGCAAATGGTTTGAAAAATGGTTGCAAAAATATTTTGAAAAATCTATTTATATTGTTTTGAAAGCCTTTGCAAAATGATTTTCAAATGTGTGCACAGGTTTGTAAAACGTTTGTAAAAATTATTTTGGACTATAGTTTTCAAAAATTATTTGAAAAAGCCTGTGTCAAATAAGTTTGAGGAATATTTACATCACACCAAAATCCACTATATATATATAAATTGATCACTTACCCTTGTAAATTCTTAAAATCCATTTCTTGTATATATAAAGAAGCACTCCCGTGTACATATTTTAACCTAGCTTTCAGCCAAATCTTTTTGTTTTCAAAAATCCTAAAAACATTTGTAAAATTAAAATCCAAAAACATCTGAAAAATCTTTTTGAAAAATACAAAAAAAATGCATGCATCATCTTTTCAAAAATCCATAAAAAGTTCAAAAAAAATCTATAAAATTGCATCACAAAAATATTTCCTGCATTCTGCATAACATTCGCATTTTTCGGATTGAGTTTGATAATTGAACAAGTCTAAGTAACATCCAAAGATTGGAGCTTGATTGGACCTTAAAATCTACCTAATAACAGGAACCTTATAGGAACTGGGTTTGAGGTACTTCAGGGTCTAGTTGACTTAATTCTTTGAGGATCACGAGACTTGGTTCAATGGATTCTTGACTGCCTAAGTAGAGTATTTCGGAGCACACGCACGATCCTTGTTGATAATGACCTAACTTGGACACATGCACCTTTCACATGGCTCAACTCAGTTGGAGTGGTGAGGGGATTGGATTTGCTGGTATGAGACGCACACAAGTGGAAACATTTGTCCTCTTTTAGGGAGGGAAGTGCACCCCAACCCGTCCAGTGATTAGGAAGTCTAAAGACAGGAGGCTGTGGGTTACAATAAAGCTTCAAAAGAGGATAGTCTACTGGCTCAAGAGGAAAAACTCCTTATGTAAATGCTGTTGTATAGAGTAATCAAAAAAAAGTTCAGGCATGTACGAAAATAAAAAGCCTGCAAAGTATGTACAAAGTCAATAAGCAAGCTTGAGTTCCAAAGTCATATCATATGAGCCTGCAGCAGGATGACTTGACTACACTGGTCTTGCATCCCAGGATAGGTAGCTACACTGGCTACCGTCCATTCTTCTCTTCACCCCCTCCTCTTGAGCTGGTTGCCACTTGAACTTAGAAGGGAATACCCCGCTCCTCGAGGATGGAGTTATTGGATTGGGAAATCATTGGGTTGTCGTACTGGAGAAGTCAGTTTCTTTGTCATTCTAGTTGGGAAGAGCCACCATCACTTACACTGTACAAGTCAGATTCATAGTCGTAAGAGTTTGCGTATGAGTTGAAGTATTTCTGATCTGGCTATTAAGGAGACTTGGACAGAGTTTTGGGATTCTCAAGGACTGTTGAATTTCAAACACGGTTCTCACCAAGGTTCTGCCCGCACTAAAATTCCAAAGGTCCGACTTGAGCTTCAAACTTTGATTTTGTGAAGACAAGTTTGATAATCAAATAAAATCCAAGTTCTTCTTTTTCTTTTCTTTCTTGTCTTTTGCACTTATTGCATAAGTGTTTGCTAGGGACTAGCAAAGGTAAAGTACAGGGGGATGACGAATCCATATTTCATCATCTTTATTCTATCATTTTGGCACCAAAAACCCTTGCAAATGCCTGAAAATACCCTTTATTTCATCATCTTAGCATTCATGCATGTGCATCTATTTAGTGTATAAATTACTGTAATTAAAGACAAAATTATAGAATAAATAAAAGAAAAGAAAAAGAATAAAATATTGTAAATATTTTATGACCCGAAACCCCGAGACCTAGGCATCTTGATGAATAGGTCGACAAGGAATAAAGTAGGGGGAGATAAGGGTCAAATACCTATATTATTCCATTCATTCTTTATTCATTTTGGGACCCATTTTTGGTTCCACTTTTTATACATCAAATAAAGAAACTTTGTGAAAGTTATTAGATAATTAAATAAAGAAAATACAAAATTGATTTCACTGAAAAATAATGTACAGATAAAAAGTTATGGTATGAATAAAAATCCAGAATCCCAACTTCCCAGACCCGTATCTCACAACTGACAACTCCAATTGCAGCAAACTCACCTTTAATTGTATATAGAATAAAATAAGCTATTTAATGGTGGTAGTTTCGCATTTGGCGGAGCTACGGTTTGAAAGTTGAGTTTTGGACCCTCATTGTATACTTGTACAGATTAAAATATTCAATTTATTATTTATTCATTATTTTTGTATTTTTATATTTTTATAATGTTGTAATTAATACTTATAATAATTATGTACATTGAAATGAGAATAAAAACATAAATAAAACTCAAAATAAAAATACTTGTCTATAGAATACCTAGGTACAATACCCATATGAATACCTATATAATATATTCTTTTATTTTATTAAATGTACAAAATACATCAGAAAAATAGAATAAAAATATATTTATGTGTATAAAAGTATTTTATAATTTTATAAAATCATAACCAAAAATAAATAAATTAAAAACACAAAATAAAAATAAAATACTAAAATACATAGGTAATATACCTATATAGGGCTAAAAAGTAAACTTATGAAAATATACCTCATAAAATAAATTAAAAATCACAATAAAATACTACATAAAAATAACGAATATTTTTCATTTTATACCCATCATTTAGTTCAACCTTTTTCTATTTTTTATTGAATTTACAAAGTATTTACCAGGGATTTCTCTGATTGGTCCACGTGGACCAATCAGGAGACGGTCCCAGTTGACCTAGGTCAACTGGCCTTCCTTCCCCATGTGCGGCGTCAGTGGCTTGGTTTTTGAGCCATTTTCTTGGCTTTTTCCCAGCCAACCCTTTCACCATTTGCCTCGCACCCTTCTGCAATATTCTTCCCCTACCAACCACCTTGCCCGCCTTGCGATTACCTTGGAGATTGCATCACTGAGACGCTCCAGAATCGTTGATCTTTGGACCCCTGTAACCTCGGGTCAACCCAAATATAATGAACCCTCCACCTTCGAATTCAAATCGAGTCCCCTTGGTCCACCCCTCTCCGCCTCTCTGGTGCTCTGAAGCTTGCTGGAGATGACAGCTCCGCCGCGAGCTCCTTAGCCAGGGCGTACGAGGTCGAGGGCGCCTCCACCACCTCCCGCAAGACCGGCGGTCGAGGTATACTACTCCCTCTGGCTCCGGCCATTGAGGGCCTTCCCCCTTTTATTTCTTGCATGCTTTTAGTTCCTGTTAGCTTAAGGATCAAAAACCCCCAAAAAATCCGAGTTTCATAGCCTATTTCGCTCAAATCATTAAGTTGGTCGGAGCGCACCTCTGGCCATCCATCGCCATCTCACTCCACGCATCCACACGTCCATCAAAGGGTCCAGGCAGTTTGCCCTGGACCCCTTGACTCTCTTTGCAGGTCAAAGCGCACTTGATAGCGCCTGGAGACGAGTTTTGAAGCACGCTGGAGTTTTTGAAGCTCTGTAGCTCCGCCAGCTCCTCGCGAGCACCACGGCCCTCGCCGTGGATTTTTGACGCCTCCAGGAGGAAGAGGAGACCAGCAGGAGCCTCCACGCCCATTTTAAAGCCTTGCCATCGCCGGAGGGCGGAGATCGGGGACGACGAAGTTCGCCTCGCCGGCATTCTTCGTTGTTCTTCGTCATCACCTCCCAACCGTCGGATCGAGGAGCTCCCCCCAGATCGCACAACCCCCATCCAATCCTCCTTCGCCTCGACCGTTCGATCAACCAAGGAGGATCTAATCCAAGCCGTGCATCGTCGAAGCGTCATCGGCCGTCCGCAGCACGCCACGTGGATAAGTGGCATCCTCTACGCCGTTGGATCGCGCGCAAGAGGGGTATTTTGCACTCTAACCCCAGCGCATTTTGTATTTACATTTTAGTACCAAAAGTTTCGTCTGTAGTGTAGTTATTTGTGTTATTTGCATGTAAGCCCCCGCACACTTATTTTATTTGCAGATAGGTCCTGTGCCACGTCACCTCACGTGCCTGTGCGCATGAGGGGGTGGGCTTTTTGCAAGGACCCCCCTAGGGTGTATTTATTTCAGTTTAGTCCCAAAATTTTGTGACATAGTGTAAAAGTTTGGGATATTTTGCATAGAAGCCCATGATACTTTTGATATTGCCTTTAGGTCCCTGCCAGGCGCGTGTGTAGCACGTGCTCGGCTGGGATATTTTGTATTAAGGCCCCTCCGGGTTTTGTAGTTTGCTTTTAGTCCAGTAAATGCAAGTTTTAGTGTAAAACTTTGTGGCAATTTTGCATGTGCCCCCTGGATGTTTGAGAAATTGCATGTATACCCCTGTCAGGCCTGATTAATGTTTGGATGCTTGTTTTAATTATTTAAATTATCATTTTAAACCCAAAAATTCTCAAAAACTAGGGTTAAGCTCATGTATGCTTGTACTTTGATGCCCTATTTTTAGTTTTGAATTTTATTTTATTCCTCTATTTATTAAAAATCAAAAACATGCTTTTTATTCACTGTCTAGCTTAGAAAATACCAAAAAAACATTAAAATACCTCGAAAAATTCCAAAAACATTCCCTAGTGTGTCTTTTATCCTATATTAGTGTCAGTCCAAAATTCACTAAAAATCTCAAAAGAAAAACTTAAAAATTAGAAAATATATAAAAACTTTAAAAAAATCATAAAAATTGTAGAAAACTCCAAAAATTATAAACTCAGTTCTTGTTTATTCTATATTTCATTATCTTTATTTAAAAATTAGTGTGAAAAATTTTGGTGGCTGTTTGCTAATTTTAATTCCTATTTTACTCACAGTCAGTACATATTTCACTGTTTTCCTTTATTTTAGTGTTTAAAAATACCAAAAACACTTTGAAAAATACCCAAAAATCACAAAAACAGTAAAAATCCTAAAAATATCAAAAACATTTCATTTCTGAATTTTTGGTTATTTTAGCATATTTTTATAAATATTTTATCACTCCTTGTATTCCATTGTTTTTGCATTCCAATACTAAAAAATATAAAATATAAAATTATAAAAATCAGAAAATTAAAATTCAAAATACAAAATTAAAAATAAATAAAAAAAATTAAAAATTAAAAACCCACAAAGATCATTGTTTGCTTGCTTAGTGTAGACACCACTCACATACACTCACACACATTTATTTGAATTACCCTGTTTGCTCCCTGTGTTTGAACTCTCTGCATACTTGCCCTCTACATCTTTTGTGCAGAGTTAAAAATAAATTTTAACTCCACATTTATTTCTAATTATTGATCTTTAGTGTGGGTTAATTGTTGACTTTAGTCCAGATTTGGTGTGGTCAACACACCGGCTGAGTTCCCGCTTTGTGTGGAACTTAAGATCACCTAATTTTGGCTAAATCAAACACCCAGATGAGCATGAGCACCCTCCATTTCTATATGACCAAGCTGCCATCAACAATTCATTGCTAGCTTCCCTAGAGACCATGCAGAGACAGATCCGGGACCAGGGAGTATTCATGGGTGACCTCATGAGAGAGATCGCGTAGATGCGAGAAAACAGACCTGGGGGCGGTGGAGGTGGAGGTGATATACCAGTTGTGGCAGACAAGGGAGGAGAACCAAATCAGGAGCGGCCGCCACAGACAATCATGAGAGAATTGCACAATCCAGCCGCATCCCTTACTCATCGGTGGATCCGACTCCCTCCCATCCATGGAGATTTCGAGCTTCGCCCACATACTATCCAGTTATTGCCGAAATTTCATGGGCTGGCTACCGAAGAGCCACACCTCCACTTGCAAGAATTCGAAATGATCTACAGCACGATTCATGACAGGTTGGTGACTGAGGACACCATCAAGATGATAGCCTTCTCCTTCTCTTTGGTTGATAGAGCCGCGTACTGGCTGAAACATTTGGGGAGCTTCGTTGACACTTGGGCACAACTCTGGACCGCTTACTTGAAGAAGTATTATCCTCTCGGCTGGACGAATGCAGCGCGAGCTATGATCAGCAACTTCACAATGATCCCTAATGAACAATTCCATGAAGCATGGGATAGATTTAGAGAGCTCATTGACCGGTGTCCACACCATGATATATCCAAGCCCAATTTGGTTCAGAGTTTCTTCTGTGGGCTGACACCGGAGCTGCAGGGGCTTGTTAATGCCTCGTGTGGTGGGTCTTATTTTTCCAAGGATGAAGACGATGTTTGGGCCATCTATGAAGGGATGGCAGAGAACTCGATATTCATGGCCTAAGCCAGAGTCTACACACATCAGAAGCTCCCCTAAGGAGCGGGATCATTTCAGAGGATCGCCCGCATCGATGTCGTTCCCCATACTCTGTCGGTAGCCGCAGCCCAAGCCGAATCAGCCGCAGCCGACATGGGCATCATTAGTGAGAAGTTGGACCGTCTCGAGATCCTCGAGAAGAAGCAGATGCAAGAACTGGCCCAGATGGACCAGATGAACAAGACCATGAGTGACCTGAAGACGCAAATTCTATGCATTCAGGAGGCACAAACATCTACTCAGTAGCCTCCCAGGTCACAAGCTGATCCCAGCACTCTGCCTCGTACCGCCAGGTCAACCACATCCAGTCAGAGCCGGTCCCACTGCTGCAGTACTACCCATCGCAGTCGCCATCTTAGGACACTCAGATGGTGGTCTATCAGCTGGATCAGCCACTGGCAGTTCTACCTCCACCATCCTTCGAGCAGGAGCCATTGATGGAAGTCAATGGGATATGGTACGATCGGTACCCACAGTCCGGGATTCGTCGCGGTCACCCCGGATTCCGTTGGACCACTGGTGGCACCTCTTCCCAGCAGCAGCCTCTGGTTCAGGGATACCAGAACAGCCAGCAGCAGCAGCATCCCCAGTATGCCCACCAACAGAACCAGCATGGTCCTCGTCCCGCCTATGAGGGACAGCTGTGGAGGCAGCATCAACAGCCTCAACAGTCATACCCCCAGCCTCGTGAGCACTTCTCCTCCCAGCAAAAACCTCATTTCCAGTAGGGGAATACATTCGGTTCTCAGGCACCTACCTTCGAGAACCCAGCATTAGATGACCTAGCTCGATTACTTTCTGAACATCGAGAATCCTACCGACAGGACATGGATGAGTTCCGGCAGGAGGTGAGGGATTTAATAAAGGGCAAAGCCGCCATACCAGCTCAGATTGAACCAAATCTAAACAATCTGAAGAGGAAATCTGAGCAGGTACAGTTTACAGAGGATACTTCTCCTAGTGATTATTTGAGTGACACATCTTCTTTGTATGATGCTGATTTTATGACTACTAGGAGTGGTAGGATGCCAGTCAGCGGCGCCTCATCTGAGCGACAGCCACAAGCAGAATCAGGAGCGCCAGATGAGAAGAGAAGCGGTGATGATGCCGCTGGTGATGTTGATGACGGTGGTACTGATGCCACCAACGATGGAGATCCAGACGACGGTACTGAGGTCGTCGTGATACCTGATGCAGACGGTGGTGCTGAAGCCGCCATTTTTGATGCAGAGCCAGAGCGTGGTGCTGATACCGTGAAGACAGGTGCCGTTGGTGGTGCTGAGGCCACCACTTCCACTTTTGTTGAGCTCCCACATGTTGTGTTGCCACCTTTTGTATCTAAGGACTATGGTAACAAGAAAAAGAACAAAAATATGAATAAAGGAAAGGTTTCTGTTTACACTTCAGATCCATATGTGTTGAATGATGATCATGGTATGGATTCTAATCCTTCACATGCACAGGAACCTCTTCCTAGTCCTCCATCTGCGGAGGCCCCTACTATCCCTTTCCCTAAAGCACTTTGCCAGGCGAAGGGGAATAAAAGAGAAAATCCCAAAAAGAACCAACATGTAGAGTTCAGCAACCAGATGATTGATAGATTCCACATTCAGCTGACTCTACGTGAAGCATTTGAGAACATCCTCATCTTTAAAAAGAACTTGAAAGAGAAGAATACAGTCCGTAGAAAGAGGAGGAG
Source organism: Ottelia alismoides (assembly GCA_037367405.1). Classification (NCBI taxonomy): domain Eukaryota; kingdom Viridiplantae; phylum Streptophyta; class Magnoliopsida; order Alismatales; family Hydrocharitaceae; genus Ottelia; species Ottelia alismoides. The sequence goes on along the minus strand of JAZKJV010000454.1, from coordinate 1,461,153 downwards.
CCATCATGATCAAATCCATGTGCTCATCCATGACACTTGCTGCACCATTCAGAACAAACTGCTAGCCAAGAGACCAGATGCAGGAGCTCCCTATGTCAGATGCGAGATTCAGGAGCAGCAATTTGATCGTACTCTATTAGACAGCGGCTCTTCTATTAACCTTCTTCCGGAAGCTTTACTCGACCGATTCGAGTTTGGTCCTCTTCTTAGGAGCAGGACAATCCTTTAGTTTGCTGATAGGTCGACTAAGAGGCCGAAGGGGTTGTTGAGAGACGTGGTCGTTACCATTCAGGGCCTGAAATTCCCCGTGGACTTTGTTGTATTGGACATGGAGATCCCTGAGTCGGTAACCGATGCCCCCATCATACTTGGACGCCCATTCTTGGCCACTTCCAAGGCGATATCCGACCATGATAGTGGGAAGGTATGTTTTCGTGTAGAGGGCGAAACCATACAAATAGAGACGATCGAGGAAATCAGAGCGAGAGAATTAGCATGCTCAGAGCAATCCAGTGATATTGAGCAAATGACAGAGACCGAGCTAGACGTCCACCAGGAGTGCGATTTCGTGATGACAGATGATGAATCCATTGGGACAGATCCCGTAGCACAGACCCTCTCCTTGCCTACAGATTCACCATATTTAAAGCTTATGGCAGTCGAGAGCCTGGAGAGCACACCCTGGATGAGGATAGCGTTGAGGCTGACAGTGTTGGGATGAGTGGTGATGATGATTTTCAGTCTTGTTCTTCTACTTCGGATCCCTCGGATTTAGACATCGATTGGGATGATTTTTATGAATATTTGTCATTTTTGATTCCTTCTGAGCCGATAGCTAGGACGGAGTGCGAGCCAGTACAGTTCATAGAAGATTCAGCAGGGCTCCCTTCGTCAGATGTTCATGCACAGCGAGAGTTCTCACATGCAGACCTAGTCGCCTTCAAACAGACATATCAGAAGCTAGATCTGCCACCTCCCAGTTGTCCAGAACTGAAGCCCTTGCCGCAGTCGCTGAAGTATAGATTCCTTGCAGGTGGGCCATAAATGCACCCAGTCATTATCTCAGCAGGTTTGACTGGAGAGCAAGAATCTCGTCTGATGGAGGTTCTTGAAAGAAACCGCAAGGCGATAGGATGGAGTATAGCTGATCTCCAAGGGATTAGTCCGACTCTGTGCTCCCACCACATCTATCTTGAGGAGGACGCTAGGCCGTCGCGTGAGTTCCAGCGACGGCTGAATCCGAATCTTCGAGATGTGGTCATGAAAGAAATATCGAGGTGGTGGAGCGTCGATTTTATCTACCCCATCTCTGACTCCAAGTGGGTTAGTACACTACATGTGGTACCCAAGAAGACGGGTATCACTACAGTTGTGAGTGAGTCTGGAGAGGAGATCGCTACCGGAGTACCCACTTCTTGGAGGGTCTGTGTGGACTACAGACGATTGAATCAGGCCACCAAGAAGGACCATTTCCCGCTACCATTCATTGATCAGATTATCGAGAGGCTAGCTAGGAAGAGTCACTACTGTTTTCTCGATGGGTACTCCGGTTACAATCAAGTGGCCATTGCACCTGAAGACCAGGAGAAAACGACATTCACCTGTCTGTTTGGGACTTATGCTTTCAGACGGATGCCCTTTGGTCTATGTAACGCTCCGGCAACATTCCAAAGGTGCCTGTTGTCCATTTTCTCAGACATGGTGGGTGACTGTTTAGAGGTCTTCATGGATGACTTCTCGGTCTATGGCGATGGGTTCGATGCTTGTCTTGACTTCCTAGATCGTGTGCTACAGCGCTGCATAGAGGTCAATCTTGTCTTGTCTTGGGAGAAGAGTCACTTCATGGTGACTCAAGGGACGGTCCTTGATCATATCATCTCCAACAGGGGCATGGAGGTCGATCCGACCAAGGTGGATATCATTAGAAAACTCAATCCACCGTCCAATCTACGTCAATTGCGGTCTTTTCTGGGGCATATCAGTTTCTACCGATGGTTCATTCAGGATTTCAGTCGAATTGCCCGACCGCTTACGGATTTGCTGACGAAGGACATCGAGTTCATTGTAGATGATAAGTGTCTTGCATCTTTTGAGACTCTCAAGAATATGGTTGTCACGGCTCCTATCCTTCAGCCACCCGATTGGTCTCTCCGATTCGAGATCATGACGGATGCTTCTGATTTTGCCGTAGGGGCTGTGCTTGGACAGAGGAGGGATGGATTGACGTTTCCCATTCACTACACCAGCCGGACTTTGGATGTCGCTCAGCAGAATTACACTGTGACAGAGAAAGAGATGCTGGTCGTAGTCTTTGCTTTGGATAAGTATAGATCATATATTCTCGGATCTAGAGTGACTATCTACACAGATCACACCGCCATCCGGTATTTAATGGCCAAGAAGGATGCCAAAGCATGCCTTACTAGATGGATCCTTCTGCTCCAGGAATTTGATATTGAGATTAAGGATAAGCCTGGTGTTAAGAATGTGGTGGCGGATCATCTCTCCCGCTTAGAGAACCTTGAGGAATCTGAGCCCAGCGCACCTATCACTGAAACATTCTTAGATGAGGCGATCTTGGCTATCACCTCGCTCCCATTGTACGCCAACATTGTGAACTATCTTGTTGCCAAGACGGTTCCACAAGGTTGGCCCAGGCAGAAACTCGAGACCTTCCTGGCGAAGGCCAAGTTTTACCATTGGGAGGATCCCGTCCTTTATCATGAAGGAGGGGATAGCATCTGGAGGAGGTGCATTCCTCAAGAAGAGCAGCATAGCATCCTCGCATAGTTCCACAAGCTTGAGGCAGGAGGACATCATTCTGGGAGACGAACAACACAAAAGGTGCTTCAATCTGGCCTTTGGTGGCCTATTTTCTTCAAGGATTCAGATGAGTTCGTGAAGAGATGTACTGACTGTCAGAAGATGGGTACTTGCGGACAGAGAGACATGATGCCCATGCAACCCATTCACTTTTGTGAGGTTTTTGATGCATGGGGGATTGATTTCATGGGCCCATTTCCTAAGAGTCAGGGGTTTGAGCACATTTTGCTCGTTGTAGATTATGTCAGCCGATGGGTTGAGGCCATCCCCGCCCGAGCTGCAGATGCTAAAACCGTTTGTCGATTCTTAAGGAAAATTATCATTTCACGGTTCGGAGTACCTAGAGTCTTGATTTCAGACAGGGGTCTCACTTTATCAATGACAAGGTTAGGGCCCTTGCAGACGAGTTCGGCATTGACCATCGTGTTGCCACATCGTATCACCCTCAGACTAATGGTCTTGCCGAAGTATCGAACCGGGAGATAAAGACTATCCTACAGAAGGTTGTCCGCCCAGACCGAAAAGATTGGTCACAGCTTTTGGACCCGGTCTTGTGGGCCTATCGGACTTCCTTCAAGAATCCATTAGGGACATCTCCCTTTCGTCTCGTCTATGGCAAGTCATGCCATCTTCCTGTGGAAATAAAGCACAAGTCACTTTGGGCAGTCACTGAGTTATTATTGGATCCCGAAAGTATAGGAGAACAAAGGAGAGCAGAGTTGGCAGCCCTGGAAGAGTTGAGAGACACAACCTTTTCTAGCAGCCTACAGTACAAGGAAAAAGTGAAGACATGGCACGATTCTCATATCAACCATAAACAGCTTGAGCCTGATCAGCGTGTATGGTTTTTTGATTCCAGGCTGAAATTATTTCCAGGAAAATTACAGAGCAAGTGGAAAGGTCCGTATGTGGTCAGGAAGGTACATGACAATGGCAGTATTGACATATCCGAGCCGTCATCTTCCTCTACCTTTCGTGTTAACGGTCAGCGCCTGAAGCTATATCTAGATCATGATCTGCCGACCGTTGACGTTGCCCCCATTCTTCTGGTATGAGATGTGTTATTTGATTCATATCACTTGCATCTCATACATGGTGATCACTTCCATCTTCTGCTGTACAGATCCATCTGTTCATATCCCTCTTTCATATGTTGATATCTTTTCTTCTTTTCTTCTTTTCCTTTTCTATTTTCTTTATCTACCAAAAAGGAAAGTATAGGGGGTGTGCACCTCGAGTTTTTATTCTTCGATCCTCTCCATTGTCTCCTCTTCTTGTCTATACTTAGGGATATCTTACCCTAAGTATAGGGGGATTCAATCTGAGTACGATCTGTTCATTCCCACCCTTGACCCTCCCTGCATTGTGTACAGTCTGCTATACTTAGGATTATTTGATCCTAAGTATAGGGGGATGGTCAACTTCTCATTGATTCATTCATTCCTTTATTTGTTTATTCTTTAAATTTGCCTATACTTAGTACAAGTTATGCCTTCTCTTTTCTCTCTGATCTATGAGGACATAGCTCAAGCTAAGTATAGGGGGTCGTATATACTACGTATATACTTTAGCCATAACTTGTACTTTCGTATTTTTCTTAATAATATGGCTAATTATTCTTTAAAATTCATTAAAAACCTTAATAAAAAGATGCTATTATTCCTCAAATTCTTTTTGTATATACTGATTAATAAATCAGGTGAAAATGTTTTTTGCAAAATGTTTGAAAAATAGTTTTAAAATCTTTGTGAAAATCTTTTGAAAACTATTTGGAAAACGTTTTGTTACATGTTTTCAGCCTTTGTAAAAACATTTTGTTTTGTAAAACTTATTTTCTTTGTGTGAAATAAAAACGTTTGAAAAATGATTTGCAAATGGTTTGAAAAATGGTTGCAAAAATATTTGAAAAATCTTTTTATACTGTTTGAAAACCATTGCAAAATGATTTTCAAATCTGTGTACATGTTTGTAAAATGTTTGTAAAAATTATTTTGGACTATAGCTTTCACAATTATTTGAAAAACCTGTGTTAAATAAGTTTGAGGAATATTTACATCACACCAAAATCCATTATATATATACTTATAAAACTGACCACTTACCCTTGTAAATCCTTAAAATCCACTTCCTGTAAATATAAGAAGCACTCCCGTGTAAACATTTTAACCTTGCTTGTAGCCAAAATCTTTTTGTTTTCAAAAATCCCAAAAATATTTCCAAAATTAAAAACCAAAAACATTTGAAAAATACAAAAAAATGCATATGCATCATCATCATCTTTTCAAAAATCCATAAAAAGTTCAAAATCTTGAAAATTGCAACATAAAAATATTTTTTGCATTCTGCATATCATTTGCATAGCATGAGCATTTTTCGGATTGAGTTTGATAGTTCAACGAGTCTAAGTAAAATCCGGAGATTGGAGCTTGATTGGACCTTAAAATCTACCTAATAACAGGAACCTTATAGGAACTGGGTTTGAGGTACTTCAGGTCTAGTTGACTTAATTCTTTGAGGATAATGAGACTTGGTTCAATGGATTCTTGACTGCCTAAGTAGAGTATTTCGGAGCACACGCACGACTCTTGTTGATAATGACCTAACTTGGACACCTGCACCTTTCACATGGCTCAACTCAGTTGGAGTGGTGAGGGAATTGGATTTGCCGGTATGAGACGCACACAAGTGGAAACACTTGTCCTCCTCTAGGGAGGGAAGTGCACCCCAACCCGTCCAGTGTTGAGGAAGTCTAAAGATAGGAGAGTGTGGGTTGCAATAAAGCTTCAAAAGAGGGATAGTCTACTGGCTCAAGAGGAAAAACTCCTTATGTAAATGTTGTTGTGAATAGTATTTCAAAAAAAACAAAAAAAATGGTCAGGCTTGTACAAAAATAAATGCCTGCAAAGTATGTACATATGTTGTAAAGCCAATAAGCAAGCTTGAGTTCCAAAGTCATACTATGTGAGCCTGCAGCTGGATGACTTGACTATACTGGTTTTGCATCCTAGGATAGGTAGCTACACTGGCTACCGTCCATTCTTCTCTTCACCCAACTTAGAAGGGAATACTTTGCTCCTCGAGGATGCAGTTATTTGATTGGGGAATCAGTGGGTTGTCGTACTAGAGAAGTCAGTTTCTTTACCATTCTAGTTGGGGAGAGCCACCATCACTTACACTGTACGAGTCAGATTCATAGTCATAAGGGTTTTGCGTATGAGTTGAGATATTTCTGACCTGCCTATTGAGGAGACTTGAGCAGAGTATTGGGATTCTCAACGACTGTTGGATTTCAAATCTGGTTCTCATTAAGGTTCCGCCCGCACTAAAATTCCAAAGGTCTGACTTAAGCTCCAAACTTTGATTTTGTGAAGATAAGTTTGACAATCAAATTAAATCCACTTTCCTCTTTTTCTTTTCGTCGTTTTTCTCTTCTGCACTTATTGCATAAGTGTTTGCTAGGGACTAGCAAAGGTAAATTATAGGGGGATGATGAATCCACATTTCATCATCTTTATTCTATCATTTTGGCCTCAAAAACCCTAGCAAATGCGTGTAAATACCCTTAATTTCAATTTCTTAGCATTCATGCATGTGCATGTAAATAGTGTATAAAATATTATAATTAAAGCCAAAAGAATAGAATAAATAAAAGAAAAGAATAAGAATAAAATATTGTAAATATTTTATGACCCAAACCCCCGAGACCTAGGCATCTTGATGAATAGGTCGACAAGGAATAAAGTAGGGGGAGATAAGGGTCAAAATACAGTAGAAATACCTTTTATTTTATTCATTCTTAATTCCTTTTGGGACCTATTTTTGGTTCCACTTTTTATACCTCAAATAAAGAAACTTTGTACATGAAAGTTGTAGATAATTAAATAAAGAAAAATACAAAATTGATTTCATTCAAAAATAATGTACAGACAAAAAGTTATGGTCTGAATAAAAATCCAAAATCCCAACTTCCCAGACCTGTATCTCTCAAATAAAAACTCCAAATGCATCAAACTACCTTTAATTGTATATAGTTTAAAATAAGCTATCTAATGGCGGTGGTTTCGCATTTGGCGGAGCTACAGTTTGAAAGTTGAGTTTTGGACCCCTATTGTATACTTGTACAGATTAAAATATTCAATTTATTATCTATCCATTATTTCCATAATTTTATATTGTTATAATTTTGTAAATATTATTTATAATATATTTGTACATTAAAATCTGAAAAAAAACATAAAAGAAACACAAAATAAAAATACTTGTATATTCTACATAGGTATAGTACCTATACTTATACCTGTACAATACATACTTACATATCCAAAACACTTCATAAAATAAAATTAAAATATTTTTAAGTGTATAAAAATACTTTACAAATTTATAAAATAATACACAAAAGTAAATAAATTAAAAACACAAAATAAAAATAAAATAATAAAATATATAGGTAATATACCTATAAAGGGTATAAAAGGGAACTTATAAAATTATACCTCATAAAAATAATTAAAATTCATAATAAAATACCTTATAAAATAAAAAACATTTTTTATTTAATAATCAAAATTTATTTCATTCATTCCCTATTTTTAATTGAATTTACAAAATAATTTTCAGGGGTTTTTCCTGGTTGGTCCACGTGGACCAACCAGGTGCCAGCCCCAGTTGACCCCGGTCAACTGGTCGTCCCCCACCCATGTGCGCCTGTCAGAGCATCGTTTGACCTCGTTTTTGTCGATTTTTCCAGGCCGCATCTTGCATCAAATCGTGTCGCTCTCTTCATGACTTTTTCTCCTCGATTATCAGGCTTACTCACTCAACGTTTATCTCGACGAATGGATCATTGTCGCTTGATACACCTCGGTCTTTGGAGCGCCAGAACCACAGTGTCAAACAACATATAACGCCCCCTTGACTTCCTTTTTGAATTTGAACCCCTCACTTCATAGGTTTAGCTCCCCTTTCGCACCTCGAAGCTCCAGGAAGGTGACAGCTCCCTGTTGAGGCCTTCAGGTGGGTCGAGCGTCGCCTGAGATGGCTCCACAACCTCCCCCTTCGTCGGCGGTCGAGGTACTCTTCCCTCCGGTGATCCACCGTCGAGGCAGCCCCCTTCCCCTTATTTTTCTTTTGCTTTTTCTTCGCCGTAGCCTTTGGATCAAAAGCCCTCTCGAAATTTCCATTTCCATCGATTAAAACACCCAATCAGACCACCTCGCCGGAGCGCACCTCCGGCCGACCACCTTATCGCCACTTCGCGCCGCCACCTCCACTTTGCGGGGTCCAGGCACTTTTCCCTGGACCCTCTCACGTTTTCTTGCAGGTCAAAGCTCGTTGACTCGAGCCTGGGAGCAATTTTGTGCCTCGCCGAAGCTCCGTGGAGCTCTCCAGCTCCGCCACCCTCCCTCGTGAGCCTCGACCGTCGCCGAGGTCTTTTGAAGCTTCCAGGAGATAGCCCCGACCGTCAGGAGGCTACAGCCCATTTTGAAGCCCAAAGATCGACGCAGTACCGAGATCGAGCTCGGGGAAGTTCGCCTCGCCGGCATTCTTCCCCGTTCTTCCTTCGCGCTTCGCCACCGTTGGATCGGGCCGCTCCTCCAGATCGCACGTCGACCGTCGGATTGTCAGCGCTCCCCCACCGTCAGAGCTCGATCTGAGATCTAATCTCAGACATCGAAGCCGAAGCGTCATCCGCCATCCATCGGCCGCCATGCGTCAAGTGAATCTCCCTCCACCGTTGGATCGCGCGCGAGGGGTATTTTGCATCCAACACCCTATGTTAAGATTTTGTAATATTTGCAACTTAGCCCTCAGAACTTTTACTATTTGCATTTCGATCCTGGCCACGTCACCTCACGTGACGAGTACACGTGAGGTAAAGGGCATTTTGCAAGGACCCCCTTAGGGTTTGCTTATTTCGTTTCAGTCCAGCAATTTTGATATTAAGAGTAATATTTTTGGGATATTTGCATGTCAGCCCCCGGGTTTTTTTGGAAGTTACATACAGGTCCTTCCCAAGTGCGTGCTAGTCACGCGCTGGGTTGGGTATTTTGCAGGTGTACCCCCGCGGGTTTGGTTATTTGTATTTGGTCCATTAAATGCAATATTCAGTATTATATTTTGCATGAAAGATGCACTTTTGCCCCTGGATGTTTGTCTATTTGCATTTATACCCCTGCCAGGCTTGCATTTTTGTATGATTTCTCTATTTATTTCGCGCATTATTTCAACTTCAAAAATTACCAAAAAAATAGCATAGGCTCCTGTGTGCTTGCTCATTCACGCCATATTTTTGCATTGCATTTTTATTGCATTTTCATATTTATTAAAAACCAAAAACATGCATTTTCAGTACTGTCTATCTTAGAAAACCCATAAAAATTAGCAAAACACCTTGAAAGATTCCAAAAACATTACATAAGGTCTATATTAGTTTATTCTAGTGTAAGTCCAAAAATCACTAAAAAAATTCAAAACAAAAACCTTAAAAATTAGAAAACCCTAAAAATCTTCATAAAAATCTAAAAACTCATAGAAAAATCCTAAAAATATAAACTCAGGTTCTCTAGTTTCTTTATTTTATTGTCTTTTTTTAAAATTAATTTGGGAAAATTTTGTTACTGTTTGATATTTTTCATTCCCATTTTAATCTCGGCCAGTAGTTAATTCACTATTTTCTCTTATTTTGACTTTTAAAAAAATACCAAAAACAATCAGAAAAATTCCCAAAAATCATAGAAATAATATAAAAATATAAAAAGACCAAAAACATTTTATTTTCTGATTTTTGAGCATTTTCCCTATTTTTATAAATCCCCTATTTCCTCTTTTCTTATATTATATATATATATATATTCTAGTTATTGAAAAGAAAATAAAAAAATATAAAATATAAAATCTAAAAATTAAAAATTAAAATACAAAACTAAAAATAAAAATTAAAAAATTAAAAAATTAAAAACCCACAAAAACATTTGCATCCTTGTAGACAGTTAATCACATTACTTTTTGCACAATTGTTTGATCTATCTTTCCTTGCTCCCTGTGTTCGACCTCTACATACTTACACCTATACATCTTTTTGTGTAGAGTTAAAAATATATTTGACTCCACATTTATTTTTCATTGCTTGATTTATTTATTGTGGGTTCATTGTTGACTTTGACCGGGATTCATTGAGGGTCGCCACAGCGACACGGTTGTCTCCGCTTTGTGTGAGATAATTAGACCCCTTGAATTTCGGTGAAATAAATAGGTAGCTACACTGGCTACCGTCCATTCTTTTCTCAACCTCCTCCTCTTGAGTTGGATACCACTTAAACTTAGAAGGGAATACCCCGCTCCTCGAGGATAGAGTGTTGGATTGGGGAGTCATTGGGTTATCATTCTGGAGAAGTAAGTTCCTTTATCATTTCAATTGGGAAGAGCCACTATCACTTACACTGTACAAGTCATCTTCATAGTCATAAGGGTTTGCATATGATGTACGCTAGTTCTGACCTGGCTATTGAGGTGATTTGAACCGAGTTCTGAGACTCTCGAATGCTGTTGTGTTTTAAATTTGATTCACGACCAGGTTCCACACACATTTTCACATCAAGGTCTAACCTGAGTTCAAAATTTTGATTTTATACAGACAAGTTTATTTATCAAAATCAATTCCATTTATTCTTTATTCTTTCTTTTTCTTTTCTCCTTTATTCTTTATGTACTTATTGCATAACTGTTTGCTAGGGACTAGCAAAGGCAAGCATAGGGGGATGATGAATCTCCATTCATCATTCTTTATTCTATCATTATGGCCTTAAAAATCATAGTTAATGCATGTAAATAGCATCAATTTGTGCATAATAGCATTCATTATTTGTTGTATTATTTGCATATAAAATAAGGTTTTTGCCAAAATTATAGAATAAAGAGAAGAAAAAAGAAATAAAATATTGAAAATATTTTATGACCTTAAACCTCGAGACCAAGTCAAGAATTGTGTTGGTCGACAAGGAATAAAGTAGGGGGAGATGAGGGCCAAAATCAATAAAATTGCCATTTATTCATTCTTTAATTATGTATTTTGGACACCTATTTTATTCATTATTATTTATTCATCAAATAAAGAAACTTTGTACATAAAAGTTGTAGATAATAATGAAAATAAAAATACAAAATTGAGTTTGTACAAAAATAATATACAGTGATCATTTTATACATAGAATTCAGAATAAAAAGTCAAAAACCAAACTTCACAGATCGATATCTTCCAAATAAAAATTCAAAAATAGCAAAATCACCTCTAATTGTATATAATTTTTCACAAGTTATTTAATTGTGGTGGTTTCATATTTTTTGGAGTTAATGTGTGAAAGTTAGGTTTTTGACCCCTATTGTACATTCTACCGATTAAAATATTCATTTTATTCATCTCTTATTATTTTTTTAAATTCTTATTTTTATATTGTTGTAAATGTTTTTCATAACATATGTGCATATTAAAATTAGAATAAAATTATAAGAAAATGAAAAATAAAATAAGTCTATTTATATGGGCAAAACACCTATGATTATACATGTGGGAAACTTATTCTTTAATTCTTTATTCTTTTATAATTTTATAATATGCTAAATATTATTCATATTCTATTAAAAATATAAAACCAAAATAAAATCCAATAAAATACATTAGAATAAAAAGATGTGTATAAAACATAGGTAAAATACCTATAAATATACCTACATAATATACATATTTATTTATTTAAACAAACAAATTACATCATAAAAATAAAATAAAGTTATATTTATACTCACAAAAATAAGTTATAAATATATAAAAAAATAGAATAAAATAATAAAATAAAATATACAAAGTAAAAATAAAAATTTACAAAATATAGGTAATTATACCTATAAATAAGCTTTTAAAAATAAACATGTAATAAATAAAGCTAATAAACATTTTTTATTCACAAAAATTAATAAAATCATTTATTATTTAAATTTATTATTCTTTAATAAAATTGCAGTTTTGTCGCGTAGCAGGTCTAGTTGGACCAATTAGAAGCAAGGGACTGTTGACCTCTGTCAACTTCCCCTGCGCTTCTGACTTCTGTCAGAACGGTCTACTCCCCCAACTTCCGCCATTTTTCCCAGGCGATACGTCGCTCCATCACCTTCGATCTCTTCACGGGAATTACTCCCAGATCCATCATCATCCACGCCCAATCATTAGACACCTCGTACATAGCTTTGATTCTTTGATTTCGCATGGTCAATAATGGTGCCCGCTAATGTTTATAAATAAGAACCTCCTCCATTTCAAAATTTGGTCACTTTTGAGTCCTAAAGCTCTGACATTTCGACCTAGAGTGCATTCAGGTGACAGATGGAGTCCCATGAGATGGATGGTAGCTCGAGGAGGAGGGGGTGCGCCCAAGGCCGCCGCTCCAACGTGGCCCTGCTCCTTGCCTTCGCCGGAAGGTATGAGCTGCGCATTTTATGCTTTTTAGGTAGATTTTCAGTCTCGTGTTTTAAGTATGTATTTAGTTTAGTTTTAGCGTGGTATTTTATATTTAAAACCCAAAATCGTAGTTCGTCGGAGCTCCGCTTTGGTGAACCCTTTCCATCGTGTTCCGCTACTTTTCCACCCCGCTAACCACATCATCTTCTTCCCTCTGCGTGTCTCCACCTCCTAGCCACCTTGTACCAACCGGAATCGTCCCAATTCCGCGAATCGACGTGCCCTCCTCCACTTTGCCGGATGCGTCTCCGCCCACCTCAATTTTTGTGCTAACAACTTCGTTTTTGGTCGAGGAGCTTCTCCTCGAGCCGTGCTTTCATCCTATGCAGGTCATGCGCCCTTCAGAGCTCATCTAGGCTCGGATTAAACCAACCAGCAAGTACATGGAGGGTCTATTTTCCAAGAGCTCGCCTGACTCCGTTGTGGGGTCTTGTAGCCTCTTTCGACCCTCAGATGTTGCGGAAGACCTCCCTGCACATGTAGAGACCTTTGCCATAGCAAAAGACCGCCGGGGTTATTAGGAGAGATCGACGATCGAAGGTCGGGGGAGCCACTATTCTTCCCTATTCTTCGTGCACAGCAGCTGCCGTTGGATGAAGAAGGCGCCCCCAGATTTGATCGTGGTCATCCGTTCGTCGCCTGCTTCAGTCATTCGATAGATCCTCAGATGCAATAAGGACCGCTGATCGGTGAAGCGGTATCAAGCCACCTCGTGATGCCATGTGGATAAGTGGGGAGAGGAGCATCGTTGGATCCAGCCTATTATGGGGTAAATTGCGTACTCTGTCCCGTCATTTTTTATTTATTATTTAGTCCTTTAAATAAAAGTTAAAATGTTAAATAATTTGGGCATTTTGTATTTAAGCCCATGTCTTTTATGTATTTGCACTTTGGTCCCTGCCAGCATCACGTATAGTCCCCACGTGATGATGGGAATTTTGCATAGAAAACCTTGGCAATTTTATATATTGTAAATTAGTCTTTAAAAATAAATAAATGTTTTATTATGTTGGGTAAATTGCATGTGGGCCCTTGAAGTTTATTTTAATTACAATTATGCCCTTGCTAGGACTTGTATTTTTGTGACTTTATCTAATTATTAAAAATAGCTAACTTGCTCCTAAAAATCCCCAAAAATAGGATTAAATGCTCCATGCAATGTACTTACATGCTACATGTCCACTTTGCATTTTTTTCAATTAATCCATTTATTAAAATTAAAAAGGATCCTAAATAAACCCTGTCTAATTTATAAAATACCAACAAAATATAAAAACCTTCTGAAAAATTCCAAAAAATGATATATGATATATTTTGATATTTATTTAGTCTAGAAAACGAAAAAACCCTAAAAATAGTAAAAGAAAATTGAAAAAATCGGAAAGCTCCAAAATCCAACAAAAAATATAAAAATTCTACAAAAATACCAAAAAATATTTTTTCTATTTTATAATTAGCTATATATTATTATTTATATATAAAAATTAAGTTAGGTAATTTTGGGAATTATTTTCTATTTTTAAAACCCAAATCAATTTTAGTTTACTTATTAATCCCATATTTGGGATATTTTTTACTTTAAAAATTAGCAAAAATCCCAGTAAAATAAAAAAATAGAAAAATATAAAGTCACAAAAAATATCTTATTTACTCTATTTTGACTATTTTTACATATTTTTATCTATATAGCATCTATGTATATACATCTTATCTTGTATTTATACATATACATATATATACGTTATATTTAAATCAAAAAGAAATATAAAAAAGATAAAAATATAAAAAGAAAATACGAAATCAGAAAATTAAAAATAAAATAATATATATATAACCAAAAATAAAATAACAAAATATAAAATGAAAAACCCACAAAAACAATAAAATGGACAAGAGCTAAAAGACAGATTTTTTGTGCATTTATTATGCCTCCTCCTGTTTGCTCCCAGTGTTTGACATCTACACATGCTTACACCTATACACATTTGCATGTAGAGTTATAATAAATTTTAATTCCACATTTTTCAGATTTAATTACTTTATTCATATTGTGGGTTATCTGTTGATTGATCCAAGGTCTTCGTCGGTCAACGCAACGACTGTGTTCCCGCCTTATGTGGAATGCACGATCGACGAATATTTTTTGCGGTTTATCACGCCCCACCCCCTTCTTGTCAGAGTCTAGTGACTATGACTTTCTCCATTTTTTTGGAAGTGATCCTAGGCTCGAGATGCCTTGGTTAACTTCTCCCTCATATATATTTTCCTCTACATCGCCATCACCCTACCATCCACCAACTCCTCTCCATGGCATGCAAACTCCCCTCGAACTTCACCCCTCACCATGTGTATAAACGTCCAACTCCACCCCATTTTATTTTGTTGGTCTCGGTTCCTCTTTGTAACCTCATTAGGACACCATCATGTCGACGTTCATGGTGACAACATGCATTCCTAGTCTTTATCTGCGTGGATAAGGAGGGAAATCGGCGGTCCAAGCTTCGCCAGACCCCCTCTGGTGAGCTTCCTCTGCTCCAAGTATATGTACCAGTGAGATGATTTCGTTCACTTTTTAGGTACTATTCCTATTCTGTATTATAGTGTAGCATTAAATTTCATCGTTTAATCCTTAGATTAACCTAATTTTATATTTTTAGATGTTCTTGAGACTTAAGCTCCATCTTGAAACTCATCATCCCTCGACTGTTTCTCGACACATTCTCACCCCATCTTCGATATCGATTGCCTTCTCCATTTTCCCTCCTTGTTTACCCCTTGATATTATACGGATGGAGTTCGAATCAAAGCTCTTTCTTTCACCTATGCTCCCACATTTCAACGTGCATCCAGTTTCTAGAGGGGGTCGAATACGACCCTCTCGTCTTCCCCTTCCTTTTGGTGCAGAAACAGAAGCATTGTAGCACTTGCAATCCAACCTCGAAGTACAACTCAGAGTCACATGTGTGTCAGAGCTCTAGGACCCCTTCTGATGGGGCCCAGACTTAGCCGATACCTCTTGCACAAGCAACGACCTCTCAGGAAGCGAAAGAGATCATCGGTGAGGTGATTGGTTGCATGAGGTGCTTGGAGCGAAGGATTAAAGGTCGCTCAGCAAGTGTTCTTGGGGTATTAACACCTCAGAAGCTGTTGGATCTGAAGAGCATTCCAGATCTAATCTAGACCGTCCACAGAAGGTGAAATATAGTGCACCCAACTCCGTCGATCAAGACACGTGGAGTGTTGGCGCCCTTCGATCCCACATTAAAGGGTAAATTTATAAGTAACCCCTTGTATTTTTGTATTTACCAAGAAGTTCTGTAAATATAAAGTTGTGCAAAAAAATGTAAAAATACAAGGACCCCCTCTTGTTCCTTAAAAATTACATAAAAGTCCTCGCGCCTCATGTGTAGCGAAACGTTAGGCACTATGAATATTGCACTAAATACCTTACATTTTTTGTTTATTTAGTTTTAAAAATTGTAAAAATAGTGTAAAACTTTTAGGGTAGATTGCATGCTAGATCTTGTATTTATTTTTAATTGCAAAAGTACCCCTTTTAGGCATGTATTTATTTCTTTACTTGTCTATTTGTAGTAACTAATTTATGTGCTATATTAAGTTTGAGAAAAATGTTGTAGATGTTTAACATGATGCTTGTACACGCATATATTTTGAATTAGCATTTTATTGCATGATCCCTTTTATTAAAAATCAAAAGGAGCCTATTTATTTCCTATTTATAGAGAAAATACAAAAAAAATTATAAAACATATTCTAAAAATTCCAAAAAAAAGAATATATATTACTATATATTATAACTCCAAACCAAAAATAAAAAAAAGTATAAAAGAAAAACACTAAAAATTGAAAACCCCTAAAAAGTTTGAAAAAATCAGTAGAAATTCTATAAAATTCCAAAAAAATAGTTTTGTGTTTCTTATTTTTTATTATATAGTATATAAATAGTTTTGGGAATTTATGGATTATTGATCTATTTTTAACCCCAAAAACAATTCGGTTTATTATTATATTCCTTGTTTTATCATATTTAATACATTAAAAATACCTAAAATTAGAAAAATTGTAGAAAATCAGGAAAATAGATAAAAATATAAATAACAAAAAACATTTTATTTTGTCAATTTTAACTATATATATATGTATGTATATTTACAAATATAGAACCCTATATATACTATATATATTATACTACTTATATCCATATTATTATGACTATTATTATTTATAAATACTTAATATATATTTAAAACCCTTAAAAAGGACTATTCATGTATAAAATTTTATATATTTATTTATTATATATCATATATGTTAGTTAAAATATGCATATTGTCATTATTATGGTATTTAGAGATATATACATATATACATATTATATCTTTAAAAACAAAAGGAAGTTAAAATTTTCAAAATTAAAAAAAATAAATTTTTAAAATATAAAAAAAATAAAAATATGCAGCATATAGAACATAAAAATCCATAAAATATAAACCCACAAAAAATCAAAAAGTACAAAAAGTACAAAAATTATTGTTATTTATTTTTATTAATAGATAATAGTTATACCTATTCCCATTGCTCTTTGTGGTTCGACACTCTACATACTTATAGACTATACACATATATTTTGTAGAGCTAAAATAAAAATAAATTTTGACTCACACATTTGCAATGAATTATCATACATTGTGGGTTGATTGTCGATCTATTTGGTTGATTGGGTTCCGAGAGACAAGAGAGGCACTGATACAATGATTACCATATCCGACTAGTCAGAAATCGCATGCCCTCCACGATCGAATGTTAGGATCTCCGATCTTCCGAATAATCAGGTACCCGATCAAATCTACTCAGTCAACAATTAATCCACAATAATATATATGCAACAAAAAATGTGTGAAGTAAAATTTTATTTTATTTCACTCTACAAAATGTGTGTAGTGGATAGGTGAAAAACTCATCTGACCTGATAGTTCTAAAGGAAGAGACTATCGTCGTTTTATCGATCAGATGAAATTTACAGAAAATTTATATTTTTTTATTTATACTGCTAAACTAAATGTGTATAGAGTTAATACGGGAGTGTCAAACTCAGGGAGGCAAACTGTGAAAAACTAAGGTAACATAATAGAGAATCTAAGGTATGAGGAATTCTTAATTTTTATTTTATTTTATGTGAATTTTATGGATTTCTAGTGAATTTTATGAATTTTTATTATTTTTATGATTTTAATATAACTATGTAGCAATATAGGTATATATTTTATTTTTTTATTTGATTTTTTTGTACTTTTTATATTTTCATTTTATTTCTTATTTTTATGATTTTTTAGAAGTTTTTAGAATTTTATGGCTTTTGAATTTATTTTTAAAGTTGAAAACTTATTTTTTATTGAAAACATGGATTTATTTTTATTTTAAAAATAGAAAACTATAAGAAAATATTTTTATTTTATTTTTGTCAAAAAGTAGATGAAATAACCTTTTAAACGATATATTGTACATATTTTTTATTTTTGTAGAATTAGTTATGTATTTTTGAAGTTTTTTTGTATTTTGACTTTTTTATTGGTTTTAATATTCAATTTTTATTTTATTTTTGATTTAGTATGTAGAATATAGTAAAATATATTGTAAGTATTTTATAGATTTTCTAGATGTATTTTTATATTTTTTATGTATTTTATGAGTTAATGTATATTTTTTAGTATGTTAATGATTTATTAAAAGAATAGAACTTGTTTTTTATTTTTTTCAAAATACTAAATATATTGTATATAATGTAATACTGAGTATTTATACATATTTTTATACTATTTTTATATTTTGTATTTTATTTAATACGTATTTAATATGTATTTATTTAATATAATGTATTCAGGGTATATATGTAGTTATATGGAAAATATGGGCACGTGTGTAAAATAGGCAGAATATGGGTCCAAGCACGTAAAAATCTCAGAAGATTCGTGCTTCTCACGTGACTTGAGCATGTAAGGGACATGTATGCAATTTGTTAAATGTCCAGGGGTATGTTCATAAAAATCCACACCCTCACATGTCAGATCATGTGTGAGCTTCCTTAACCTGGACTTGTTTGTGATTCAGTAGAAGTTTGGGGGTCGTTCGTAATTTGCCCAAAATGTAATCGTGAATCGCGTGCGCTGCACGTGATGCCTTCAGCAGTAGGGCAGTGGACTCGCTAATCTTGCAACACGTGGCAAGGCGAGGGACGACCGATCACTGGAATATCGTGTGGTGGTTGTTAGCAATCTGAAGCAGGGTATTTTTCACCAATTTATGAATCGACGACAACTTTGAAATGATGAACTCGATCTTCCAGCTGTTGTTCGTGGTTCTCCAGTCGGTGGCTGCTAGCGGTGGAGTATCGATGCATGGGGCTCTTCGTCCTCTAATCTCCTGCTCGAAGGTGTGTGATTAAAAAGACGCGAGGCTCCAGATATCGTAGACGGCTATTCACGGAAGTGCTAATCTGCGGATCGAAGGACGATCAGTTTCTATATATGTAGTTCTTCATTTCAATGGTTTCTCCTGTCAACGCAAGGCGACAGTCGTTGATTCATGATGGAGGTATTGTTCTGTGACTCCTCCATATTCCAGATAAATGATGATCTGTGATGATGATGCTTGTAGATGTCTGTGTTTGTTGTAGATACTTGATGATGGAGATAATGTGGATCGATGCTCTAGATGATGCGTAATGATGGAGACCTGCAAATGTTAGCGACTCGAGGTGAACCTTAATCCAAAGGTACAAATAGAGAGGGTGAATGGGGTGCTCATAGCGGAGGCGATGGAAAAGGAGCAGAGCTCTGATCGTCTGTGACCAGAGTTGAAAGAATATGATAGATATAACAAAAAACGAGAAGGATTCGAATGTGAAAATGATGATCGGAAAGGATATCGGTGGCACAATTGATATTGGTTTGAAGAAAAAATTGAGAGAAGGGAGAGATCGAGAAGAGAAATGGAAGAGGAAATAGACCTAACCTGAACTAAGTGGAGGATGCACCTAGGGAGGAGGTGCGAACCTCCAGGTTGTCGCCTCGACTTGCGGTGGGAGGAGGCTGAGCATGGTGAGGAGCGGAGGTCTACGTCGGTGTTGAGATCTCACTGATTATACTTTGCTCGACCTCGCTCGACAGCGCAAAAATGGTGGTTATCACCCATGCACTTCTCTCATCGGGGCTCTAGGAGATGAAGGTTGAAATGGCGGATGGGCTCAGGAAGTTGGTGATGGGTTCTATTTATAGAGGAGGGAGGTTGACGGCAGGGTTGTTGGGCAGCCGACCCGACAGCTAGGTCGTTGGGTCAGTTGGGAAGATTGAGGAAGAAGAAAGGAGGAGGAAGGAAGAAGAAGTGGGCGGCAACAGGAGAAGAAGCAGGCATGAGAAGCATGTGGACGAAGAAAGAGGAGCAGGGGAAAGAAAGAAAGAAAGAGAAAAAAGAAGAAAAGAAAAAATATAAAATTAATTAATTCATTCATTAAAATAAATAATTAATAATTAAGTAAATAAATTTAATTACTAACTAAATAAAATTAATAAATGAATAAATAAATACTTAGTTAAATGAGTAATAATTTATTAAATAAATAAATAAATAAATAAAATTTTATATATTTATTTTAATAATAAAATATTAATGAAGTATAAAACCATAAGAAATGATCTGCATTAGATAAAATAAAATTAAGATACATTGTACATTTTATATCAATAGAGTCTCAAAACTACTTTTTGCATATTAACTCCTATTTTAATGAAAATCAGTTTCATTTGATAGATAACTCTATAAAATAAACTTTAAAAGTGAGTACGCCCAATTCAGAATTCATATGGATGAGTTATGAGGTCTGAAAGTTTATGGCCACGGCTTCGTGGCTTTGAGATTTATTGGTATTTATTTTAAATTATATTTTTATATTATTTTACTATTTTTTAGAAACATATTAAAAGAAAATTAAGTTAAACAAAGTTCGGAATAATTAAATAGCAAATCAGGAAGATTATACACATAGTATATATATACAAAGGGGTCCAAATGCCAAAATTCACACATTTTATTCTAATATTTTTTGATATTTATAATAAATAGTATTAGTTATAAAACAAAGTTTAAAAGTGAACTTGATCAATTTGGAGTTTTCTATAAATAGTTATGAACCTTGGAAATCGGTTTTTGCGGCTTTTTTGGTTCATTGTAATTATTTATTTTTATATTATATAATTTTTCTAGTATTTTTATAAATTAATGTATATTATTATAAACAACTTTTGTGAAGAAAGTATTTTGATTTTAGATGATCTGAATGATTAATAAAATAGGCGGATATTTGTGCAATGTGAAAAATGTGTATATGTACATTGATGATATTGATTTTCTAGCATTTTTATAAATTATGATCCTTATCTTCCCCTACTTATTTATTTTGTTGACTAGGTCAATATTGACCTGGTCTCGGGGTTAGGATCAGTCTATATATATATTACATATCTACATCCTTCTTTTATTTTATTTTTCGTTTTCTCTTTAGTATTTTATTTTGGATAAAATAAATGTTAATTATATAATATTTATAATGTAGTTAGAATGTTAATTTGTGAGAATTAGTGGATATTTACATGTATTTTACCAAGGATTTTAGCCAAAATAAAAGAATAAAGGAGATGAATCATGGATTCATCAAGCAGTAAAGTGTCAAACTCTGAGGCATAAATTGGTAGGTAGGTTAATTGTTAATCATTATTTCCAATTAATAATATTTTTTTAAAATTTTCTATTTTTTCTCTTTTTTGTATTTTAAATATATGTGAATGTTCATGGATTTTAAGAGTTCTATATTTTATGTTTTAAAATTTTCAAAATTTTCTTTTCTTTTTAATTTTATAAATCTTTAATTTCTTTTTTATTTTTTAAATAATAATATGTATAGATATAATAAAAGTAATATAAGTAATATATAGAATATATATATACATTAAATATGCTCAAAATACATGACATAAAATGTTTTTGTTTATTATATTTTTCTCTATTTTTTATTATTTTTATAGATTTTTTCCATTTTTTATGTATTTTCAAAGTATTGAAATGTTCAAACCAGTGCACATATTAATTAGTCGATATAGTTTTAGGTTTATTAATATAAATAGATCTAAAATTAACTAAAACTATTTTTACTATAAAGTTTATGCTATATAGAAAATTCACAAAGAGAAATATATATATATATGTGGATTTTTTTACTATTTTTTATGATTTTTGTAAGGTTTTTAGGGTTTTACAATTTTAAAGTTAGATCTTTGTATTTTTAATGATTTTTTGTTTATGTGGTAATATATAATATTATATAGATACCATATTTTTTGGGTAATTTTTTAGATATGGTTTTATATTTTTTTACGAGTTTAATAGTTAGATAGGGAATAAAAACATCATTTTATATTTTTAATAAATGCAATATTAATCCAAATGACATGTAAAAATTACATGTCATCAAGCGCAGGTACTAAAATTAATTTTTCTACAATTTTAGAGCAATAAAAATATTTATAAAGACAAATATGCAAAAAAATAAAAAGTTATCGCTTATAGGGACATGTTTGCAATATGTAAAAATTGAAACTTCATTTAATAACATGTCCAAATAATCTAGGGGGATGCATGCAAATGTTACGGTGCAAGTGCGTACCCTCACACATTATGTTAAAGGACTATTTTGAAAATACAAGAACGTTTAGGTTCTTACATGTAATTTACCCACAACATTAGTCTAATTTAAATATTTGCAGGACCAAATACAAAAAGCAAGAGGTGGATGGGTCTTTAAGCAAATTATCCCTTTAGTACACGATCGAACAGATGTGAGCATACCATGTAGGCATCACTTAAGCTGATTGACGGTTGAGACCATGCAACATTTCTTGCAATTTAAATAACCTAGATTAGATATGGGTCGAGTCTCTGATTCGATTGCTCCCAAGGGGGCAGAAGAACATGGAATAACGTCGTCTTCCCCAACCTTAAAGCGTTAATTTCTCGTGCCTCGGATGGTCTTCTTTGATGTTGAGCATCTCCACACCTTCCTGGAGAATGGTTGCACCTGCAGGGGTCCTCAATGGGGTACGGGTCCTAGCGATGGGGACCTTGAGCTCTCTTCTGTAAACGGTCACCTAAAACTAATGTCAAGGCTTCGATTCCACACCAGGTGGCTCGCCTGAGTCCCAGACCTTTATAAAAAGATTCAAAAGCTCAAGATCAAGGCTCTCGACCCTAGATTAAAGCTTGAGAGCAAGGGGAACAAAAGGGAGAGGAGATTCACGTGCGACGGAGAAGGAGCTCTAATCTCCTTGATTTTTGTGAAATCAAGTGTGAAAGGTTGTGTGAGATGATGGAAAAGTAGATGGGCTTCAAGATGAGGGTGGAGGCAAGTGGAAACATGGAAGATTAACATGGGAATGATGGCTAGAGCTCTAGAGCTCTGATGTACTCGAAACTTCGAAATTACACTAGAATCAAGATGTAAACAATAAATGAAAGATTGAATTGAAATGCTGGAATGAAATATATCCTACAAAATGTAAGAAAAATAGTTCGTATCTGGGAGATCCAGGGAGTAGATGAAGCTTCATCAGAAATACTCTGGTGATGGCTTGGGCCACATCTTCCTCCTCCTTATCCACACCGACAGGTCGGGGAAACTCAGTTGTCACCAAAGACTCACACCTGAGGATTCCTTTAGGGTTACGTTAGAGGAATAAGGATCAAAATGGTAAAAGAGGAGCTCGGGTCTTATTTATCGACATGGGGTCCGATGAACTTCAAAGGGAGATGGTGTAATGAGGCAAGGTGGTAGGTAGAGCCTATGGAGATGGCGTGGGTTAGGGTCGTGGGGGCTGCAAGCTGGTGAGGGTCTCGAGGGATATGGAGTGATGGAGGTGTTGGACATGCGAGCCCACGGCGAGCCATTATGCAATAAATGTTATTGCAATTCACTCCTTAATCTGAAATAAAGAGTACATAGTTTGCATAATAGGTCCCTTAGTACAATTAGGGTTATGTACCATGGCCATCTTAATGATCATATAGCTGTTGATTCAATTATTGAATCATAGAGGCTGGTGCTTAGATGAATATCTAATGAGTTAGATTGAGGACTCATCAAGCACCGTCAAATGATTATTAAGAGATGATCTCCAGCCTGAGTAGGAGATGGCAATCCTTTCTCAGTTAGGCTGATATCTGACCGACTTCTGGATGCAGGTCCTCTGCATGGGAATAGAGATTCGGAGGTGTCAGATTAGTTAGGTCAAAGAGTTGACTTAACGAGATCGAGATAACCAAAGTCCTATATCATATGCTGTCATGATATAGGCACACATCCTCTGACCGGAGACAGATGTGTTACTATATGTCTGAGTATGTACATTTGGCAGACCAATAGGTTGATGACCTAATCAAGGTCTATACACCGGCGCGCTGGTGTGCATATAAGGGCATATGAGTAATACGATCTCTCAAAGGGATCATACAGGTTCACTACTGAACCGGAAGACATGAGCTCACTCATGAGATATCGGGAAGAATCAAATTCCGTGCGCACGGTCGTCTCGCTTTGGAAGCTTGACTGAATTTGTTGGTTTGATATATACTTTTGGAAAGTATATGATCAAGACCAAGGTATGATATATGCTTTTGGAAAGTATATGATCAATACCGACTCCCAATGATCGAATGAGAAACTTACTGATAAAACCCTGAAGTAGACAGTGTAAAGTTGATCTAATACTTCTGGTTTAATCTGAGTCTTCCAGTATGCAGGATGTACGGGTATTAGGAATACCTGAGGGTGATGTGATCATAAACGGTTGTATAACCATGACGCTTCCATTCCTAGGGAGTGATGAAACGGGTCTGGATTTTAGTGACTCCTCTCAGTAGAGAAGTAATCTGATCTTAGTCCAAATGTTGGACATTGATCTGAATGTGATTCAGATTCAATGAGAAGATTAGATTTGCGGTCTTGATTTAATCAAGCATCTATGGGAGGCCCGAGATCTGGATTTGAGATGTGATCTCAATATCCATGTCACTATACGTGGAACAATACAATCGCCCTGTCCTTATCTCCAAGTATTCGCGGAGAAAGCGCATTATCCTTGAAAGAGTTCATGGATAATTCTATTGTTGATATATGTATCCGAGCATTGAGAAAATGGATAATTAAATGTGATTTAATTATCATGAATAATATGAATTTGATTCATATTATAAGGAGAGTTATCTTAGATAATTAAATGTGATTTGATTATCAAAGATGTAAATAATATGAATGTGATTCATATTATTTGAGCACATGAGAATAAGTTATCCAATATAATTAAATGTGATTTAATTATTAAGGATAAGAATAATGTGGATAGTAATATCCAGTTATTCATAATATATTATAAATGTGATTTATAATGTATTAGAGAGAGTTAAATATAATTTATATTAGTAGATTAATTATTAATGTGTATTGGATACACATTGTCTAATTAATTGAAAATGTAAATTACATTTTGTTTTGGGTTGTGAATATGATTCACAATATTCCAATGTCAAGATTGCAATATTCCCAAATTTAATTGAGAATTATTTTGGTGAATAAAAATCCCAACAAATAGTTGTTGGAAAATAAGTAGAGAGAAAATCAAGGAGATACAAAATCTCATGGGAATCCATGAGATTGCCCTCCAAAGAGGAAGGTGTATCTCCCTTATTTTCTCTCTCTCTATTTGTGTGGTTTAATTTGGTATTATATTTATTTGATTTATCAAATATATTTAATCAAAATTAAATCACAAGTTGTTGGCTTTTACCAACAACAATCTTGACCATTGGATTGTCATAAATCAATCTCATCCATTGATTTTATATGACACATGGATTGAGATCCATGGATCCCAAAACCCTATAAATAGAGAGGCATTCTTGACTCTCTCTTTACACATAATGCTTGAGAAGCATCTCTCTCTCCCTCTCTTTTTCTCTTTAGAGGTCAGCCCTCTCTCTCCCTCTCATGGCCGTCCACCATGGATGCCATGGAGAGGTTCTCCATCGCCGCGGCATCGTCGTTATGCTGTCCGTTCTTCCGCTCGTGGATCTCCGTCTCCTTCGGTGCGCCTCGCTCGTGAAGAAGAAGTCGGATCTTGTGTGTCGAGATCAGGAGATCCGCCGCTTGGATCATCAACTTGGATTGCGAGAAGCACGCGGTTCATCCCCGCGCTCGCAAGCGTCTCCTCCGTCGGATCGGACTTGAGACAGGAGGTCTCTTCGTTTAGAGACTCGATCGCAACCACGCTTCAAGAGGTAATCCTATTACTTGTTTGTGGTTTAGACGAAACGATCCGAGAAGTGTTCTTTGATCATGTGGTTTCGTCGTGAGAAAATTTTTTAAATTCCGCTGCATCGAGCAACTAGTGCGACTAGTCGCTCTTCGTCGTATTCGATACGACGCTCACGCTTCCGTGATGCGCTTGAGGATCTAACCATATCCTTCAGGAGGAAGGGTAAAATTTAGAGAAGGAGGGACTCATATGAGCTCTGGCAAACTTCAGAGGAGGAGAGGATAGTTGATTGGAGGTCAACTATCCAAGGGCTTTTGATTGGTCCACGTGGAACAATAACAGAAATTCAAGGATTATTTCCTTTATTAATTTGGTTAAAAATAATAAATGATTTTACTAATTAAAAGTCAAAATATGGAAAATATTTCTAATTTTATGCACTATTTTATGGGTATTTTTATTTGATTTTACAATCTTATTTAGTAGATGCTTATTTTTATAAGTATATGCATATTTTATGGGTATAAATACATGTATTTTAGGTATTTTATTTTTGTTTTGTATTTTGTATTTTATTATTATATATACATATTTTATATATTTATAATATAATTAAATATATATTTACATATTTTTATTTTATTTTTCTGATTTTATTTATATACTCAAATAAATATGTGTATATACATTGTAAGTATAGTATAGCTATACGGTTTATTATATTAATTGTTTTAATGTACTTTTAATGGTTTTATTTTATGTTTAAGTTTTAAATATGTTTTAAATAATATTTACAAGTATTTCAAATATAACAAAAGAAAAAAAGTAAAAAGAATGAAATATATGAATAAAATATACAAGTATATAGTACAATGGAACCTCGAAAAGCCAATTTTTGTATGTTAACTCCATTTGAAATGAAACTACCTTCACTAAATAGATAATTTATTTTAGGATACAATGGAGGTGAGTTTGATAAATATTGATTTCGTATGGAGAAGATATGGATCTGTGAAGTTCGGTTTACGGCTTCTTCATCTGTATGTCCCAGTTGCATTGTGTATTATTTTTACGTGTAATTATTTTTATAATTTTTTATCTCTTTTTATGTACAAGTTTCGTGTAGATCATTTTATTATTTTGGATGTATAGAATGAAGAATAAAATCAAGATAAAATGGCTAATTTAAAGAATGAAAATTAGGGTTTTCTATGAAGTGTGTTGACCTTCATCTCTCCCTATTTTATTCCTTGTCATCTCGGTGTTTAGGGTCATTCGATATCTTTGACACTTCATTTATTTTTCTTTTCTTTATTCTTTTATTTTGAATTTAAATACAAGTGTTTACTTATTATTTACAGATGAATAATGAATGTTAATTTGTATAATTTATCTGTATTTACATGTGTTTTGATAAGGATTTAAATGCAAAATAGAAGAATAAAGGTATATGAATGGCTATTCATCCCTCCCCCTCCTAGTTCGGATTTTCAACCTCTAATCGATTTTCAAGCCTTAAAATCATAAGAAAATATAAGATTTCCATTTACCAACGGAAGAATGATAAGAAATGATGGAGGTAAATTTCTTCTCATGAACCTCTGCGGTGACTTATTGACTAACATAATCTAATTCATTTTTTGTCAAATACACATTTACGATAGCTCATTGGCACAGTTGTTCTAATTTATTTTTTACCTTTTTTTTCAACCGCGTATTTCAGAAGAAAATTAACAAAGTAAGAAAGTGAGATAAAGAAATGCAATTTTCAAAAATCATGTTTATTGAATACACACACATAGAGATAGATAGATAGACAGACAGAACGTGCACGCCCACGAAGGAACACCCTGAGAATGAGAAGAACCATTTCGATTGGTCTACACCCTATAAACAAGGTATATGTCAGCAAAACTCATGTTTGAGATGTCTAAAAGATTGCAAAATGATGTTGAAAAAGTATCGTTTAGGATGGTCTACACCTCCTATATATGCACGTGAATTGTTTCCAAGAAAAAAAATGTGAAATGAAACAGAATCTTCAACGTTGTTTACGAGAGTGATGTGAATGAAAATGATGACTACTCGTAAGTTGTAACGAACTTACATTGGTGGTGTTCTTGACGTGCAAAAATCCATCGAGGACTATTGTGTCGGCAAATTCCTCGCATTCGACAGTAGAGCAGCCCATGTTTTAATCTTGCCTACTTTCTTCATATGTTATTGTTTAAACAATATTTTCGGATATATTCAGTTGCGACAAAAGAAGCCATGGTGCTCACACAGTGATTAATAGTACTGCATGCACAACCTTTGTCGGAATCGTTAATCATACTTTAATAATCTCTATTCGGTTGCATTGCCTTGACGTTTTGTGTAATAACCTCTAGATTAAATATCTAGAACACGTGTTGTGTAAGAAAAACAGAAATATTAGACTTAGAAAACGCACCATTAGTTCCCATGTGTTGTGTGCCGTACCGGATCAAGGTTGTTATTTTATTAGTTCAAATTCGTTTTTTTTCTTGTAAGGAATGGTAATTATAAGATTTGAATCAGAGTTGAGTAACTATCATTTGTAGGGGTGTCTATCGAGTTGAACTAGCCGAGTTGGCCTCAACTCGGACTCGAACTCGATAAGAAACCTAAGGCTCGAACTCGGGCTCGATAAGGGTCGAGCCCTGGATCACCAACTCGAACTCATCGAGTTCGAGTTGACTCACGAGCCTCTTATCGAGCCACGAGTTTATGAGCTGGCTCACGAGCCTCAAAATGAGCTTGCTCACGAGCCTCTTATCGAGTCATGAGTTTCTGAGCTAGCTCACGATCCTCAAAATGAGTTGGCTCATGAACCTCGTAATGAGTCATTGTTCCATTTTATACATTAAATTATGCAAATGAACCTCTTAACGAGTCATTAGGGTTAGGAAATAGAAACCGTCGGTCTATAGTTTGGGGAAGTTTCGGTATATAGATTTTCAACTTTTTACTAAGAGGGGAAACGAGTTATCGAGTCGAGTTTCTGAGTTGAACAACGTCCAACTCGGACTCGACTCGATAAGCTAACGAACCATAAAATCCAACTCGGGCTCGGGCTCGTTAAGGTTTCGAGTCAGGCTCGTGAGCCCTTAACGAGTCGAGCCCGAGTTCAGCTCATCGAGCTCGAGCTTTCCTGACAGCCCTAATCATTTGTGCGCACGTCTTCATCGTAGCTACGTGAGCATATTCGTATTGGTTGATGCTGCCACTTTTGAAACATGTATCCCTCTCGTAGCGCAAAACTCGACCGTGATTTGTATAATTTTGCCTTCTAAGATATTCGTCTACCACCATATGCACACCTCTATCACAATATATAAGGATGTAGTGTGGTCAGAAATAATGTGAGATACCAAACAATTGTTCGTAAATAATACATGTAGTTTTTCTTTTAAAAAAATGTGTGCGGATTCTTGTAGTAGAATGGCAACAATGATGAAAAGAATAAGGATGTTATGAATATGTGTACATGTTGGGATAAAAACATATGGGCAATCGGCCATCATGGGCGCACATGAAGAAGAAGACACATGAAGTGACGGTGATCGGTCACGTCTAATCACCGGAGATATAAATTCTCTAAGAAGAAGAAGAACAAGTACCACTCTATGCAACTCTCTTTATTCCTTTCTTCTCTCCACCATTCTAGTTGTTATCTCTCGTTGTGGTGTCTTAGAGGTAATAGCCATGTCCCTCAGAGCATATTAAATCCTTGGAGGACAAGCTGGAGGTGTTCAACCCGATGATGGAGAATCAACGTGATTCAATCTCCCTCATCAGGAAGGTGTTGGCAAGTGGTGGGTGCAACACATAGTTGTGGGGATCGAAGGTACTGAAATACCAAAGATAACCTAGCGGAGTAGTCGTGTGGTCCTCTTAAGGCGAGACCACAGTTGCTGAGGTGACCGACGCGAAGCACTCTAATAGATTTAACAATCAACCAACAAGATATAAATCAAGCAATGAAATCAAGGTGTATGGAAGTGGATCAAAATTATTATAAACCCTACAATGAAATCTGTATAGTTGACAAGTATGGTAGGGTGTCGAACTTACGGAACAAGTTGGTGTAGCATGAATTGTTATTTATAAATAAATAATAATGTATAAATGTACACTATTTACTCTCTTAAGTACTTAATCAATGTTTTGAGAGATTTAATTTAATTCTTTTATTTTATTTTTTTATTTTTTTAATTTTAATTTTTCTTTTTTATAATCTTTTGATTTTTTTAATTCCTTTTTATTTTTAGTATATAATAAAGGTATATATGTATATAAGGAAATATGTATAATAGATGCAATAGATAATGTAATATGTGTAATAAATATATAAAAATCAGAAAATACAAGAAAGAACAGTTCTTTTTATTTTTTAAAAGGATTTAAAATTATATATCTAGGATTTATATTAATTAATAATAAAATGAGTTATATTTAACTATATATACGTATATAATACACTTATAATTATAGATGTTAATAGTCAAAATTTATGATATAAAATAAAATATACTTTTTTATTTTTCTTCTATTTTGTGATTTTTGGGTATTTTTGCTAATTTTTAGGTATTTTTAAAATCCAAAATATACAAAATCAAAGACTTAATAAATAGGCAGAATTGTGTCACATGGACGATCTATCTGCTGGAGGTGCACGCTACTTCACTTGAGATGGATGCTCCAGATTAGATCTGGAGTGTGGTTGTGATCAGAGAGACGTGCGGTGGATGAACTCGGATGAACTCCTCCTCCGACAGACTTCGTCCTTCGATTCCTGACGAATCCGGTGATGTCTTCTCGATCCAATGGCAACTTCATGATTATGGGGGCCTTCCGCACGTGCAGGGAGCTTCAGATGGGACGGAGGTGGCTAGGATAGCGATCGAGGGCTCGGATGGTGACCGGGGGCTCAAATAGCTCCAGGTGACCTGGAGCACTTCCAGGTTTATTCTTGTCTCTAGAAGGGTCTGCAGAACATGAGACCTGCACCAAAATGTTAGGAGGCTTGAGGGCTACTCCCTCGGCCACTCCTTGAAGCTGGAACGCACATGAGGTGAAATGGTGATGCATATCTGGTGAGAGGGCTACTGATGGAGCTTGATTCCCAGATCCATGATGGACCTGGTTTAAAAAATGAGGGTGAACGATGGAGAAGGCAAAGGGGTCAGAGTGGGATGGAAATCAGGCGAAGGAACGGTCAGAAACGATCGGATTTGGCCTGGAGTTCAAGCTTCAGTAGGGCTTTGGAATTACAGCTAACCTAAGCAATTAAAGTAAAAATTGATGGCAGAAATAGAAACTAGGGATTGAGATTTACCTAATCTAGCTGGAAAGAGTCCTCAACCAGGTCATGGACCTAAGAGGCAGAACCGGCAGGAGATGGGTTCCGACGGTGGCTGGATCTCCTCCTCCGGGTCTTCTCCTCAATGCAAACCACTACATCGTTGCTCCTGTCACCAGTAGCAAGTCTTAGAAGATGATCTGAGGGGCTAAAGTCCTAGAAGAGTGTCAAACCTCAAAATGACGGAGAAGGTGCAAATTATTAGAAGGTGAATGGGCTGACTTCGAAGCATTGTGGCGTGCCGAGAAGGGGGTTGGTGATTAAGGATGGGTCGGCGAGGAGGACAGACATGGGGGTTGCACTGGGGTGAGGAGCTCGAGGCGAAGAAGGCATGGGATGAAGCGTGAAAATGTGAGAAAAGAGGGGACCCATGAGTCTGACACGGGTAGATGGGGTTGGAAGTTGACCCGAGGTCAATGTTTAAGGTCCATGGTTGGTCCATGTGGACCAACCAAGAAAAAATGAAATAAAAATAGCTTATAAATTCATTTATAAATATAAAATGAATTAATTAATTTGTTATTATAAAATAAAAAGTGTTTCTAATTTTACGCAGTATTTTATACATATTTTTATTTATTTTTTTCGATGTGATTTATTAGAAGTTAATATTTACATGTATAATAATAGGTACATATACTTGTATATTGAGTGTTTGATTTTAAATTTGTATTGTATATTTTATTATTATATGCAGGTATTTTATATATTTTTAATTATTTTACTTACATATTTAGTCATTTTTGTTGTATTTTTATGGGTTTATTTATGTAGTTAAATAATTCTATACATATTATGTATAGGAATATATAAATATATTTCGTTTATGTATAAAAGTAATTGATTTATTTTAATTTTATTTTAATGTTTTTACTTTATTTTAATTATGGACATGTGTTTTAAATAATATTTACAATTTATAAAAATAAAATAAATTGAAAATATAAGGAATTAATATATTGAATATAATATACAGGTATATTGCACAATGAGGGCCCAAAGCCCAACTTTTGCATATTAACTTCAAATTGAATAAAAATACCTTCATTAAATAGCTTATTGAAAGTTATATACAATTAAAAGTGATTCTGGCCAATTTTGATACAGTATGGAGAAGATATACTTCTGTAAAGTTTTCATTTGGTTTTTGTGCATTATTTTTCTGTGAAATTAGTTTTATATTTTTCTTTGAATTTTTATCTACAGTATTCATGTTGAGGATTTTATTATTTGAGGTGTAAAAATAATTAAATAAAATAGGTCAAAAATAATATTTAGACAAAATAAATTAGGTTTGGTGTGCTTTTCTGTGTATTAGTAGTTTCTCTACCCCATCTCCCCCTACTTTATTCCTTGTCGACCAAGTTATCATCATGACTAGGTCTCGGGGTCTAGGTTCATTCAGTGTCTTTGACACTTCATTCTTTATCTTTCCTTTATTCTTTTATTTCAGAATTAAATACAATAATTATACAATATTTTGTACAGTATTTTGTACAATTTACATAGTTTGTTTTGATAAATTAATTATATATACATGTATTTAGCTAGGTATTTAAGGGCAAAAATTAAAGAATAAAGGTGAAGAAGTGAGGATTCATTAGGTACATATACCTAAACCCTTCACAGGCATTTGGAGTACAAATAATTTGGAGAACTTCATGTGGGATATGGAAGTTTACTTCTAGGTGATCAAGATGAAGGAAGCTAAGAGGATGGGCTTGGCATCGATGTACTTGTTGAGCGATGCCAACTTATGGTGGAGGAATTGTGCAGCAGATGAGGCGAAGTGAAGATCTTCAGGTAGGAGGATCTAGTCAAGGAACTGAAGGCGCAATTCCTACCAAATAATACTACATGGATTGCATGAAAAGCTCTTCGATACATGAAGTCGACATGCATTGTTCATGAATATGTGAAGTAGTTCACATCTTTGTTGTTGGAAATTAAGGGCATGTCAAAGGAAGACAAGTTGTTCAACTTCATGGTCGAGTAGCAAAGTAGGAGCAAGTTGAACTGTGGAACATGAAGTAAATGACCTGAATTCAACAATCATGGTGGCGGACATGTTGGTCAACTATGATGCCTAACCAAGACACAATGTTGAAGAGAAGGAGTTCACCACTAGGTTGAAGGAAAGATTAGCGGAAAAGGACAAAGGTGTTGTCTATAAGCCACCTACAAAGGAATGAGAGTACTCCATAAAGAAGGAACAATCCAAGAACAAGGGATGCTCTATATGTTATGGATCGCATGGGATGCAAGACTGCCCAAAGAAGGAGATGATTAACTCTCCTCTTATGGACGAAGAGTAGGAAGAAGAAAAAGAAGTAAGGCAAGGTACACTTGGAGCAATCAGTGATCTCTGGTATGTTAAGCCTCACAACACTTAACAACATCACTTTTAACTTGGTGGAGGGAGGGACCTCTACCATGAAGAGTGTTGGAGGTGCCAAGGCTCAACTAAGATTGCATATGAGTGCGAAGGTGCATGTTGAGCGCCAATGTGTGCAATGGATTTGCACACCAAACATTACAAATAGGAGAATTGTGGATGAGAAAACAATGCAAAACCCTAGAGGGTGATGTAACATGGGCAAGGCGACAGATGTCCATGTGGATAAAGTACTAACGAACCACTTCACCAATTAAAATCTTGCGTGGAGCAAGATATTGAAGATGCTTGGAGCGCAAGATGCACTCATCTCCAAAGGTGTGGGAATGCCCATAGAGAGTGTTCTAGATCGACAAAGAGCAAACGTGGAGGTGAGTACTCCATAGATGGAGTTGGAGCTGCCACACACCAGCTATGGTGACGTTGGATCCTCTCATGGAGATGGGAGGGATACACAAAAGGAGAGGAAGATCTACTTCTCAAGGTAAAAACCAAGTCAAGAAGAGTTGTTGTGGTTCACGAGAAGAACAAGTGGAAGAAGGGAAGTGGTGCAAGTTTGCACCACCCTTCACATTCAGATGCATCAAGAGGTGCATAGCAAAAGGATGATCGTGACAAGATACCAGCTGAAGAAGGTTGCTCAATTGAGGACATCTGGTTCTTTAGATGGGGGAATGAGGGAGGCTTGTCACACCCCCCCCCCAAATTCCTTGATCGAGATT
Source organism: Ottelia alismoides (assembly GCA_037367405.1). Classification (NCBI taxonomy): domain Eukaryota; kingdom Viridiplantae; phylum Streptophyta; class Magnoliopsida; order Alismatales; family Hydrocharitaceae; genus Ottelia; species Ottelia alismoides. Next base: position 1,426,940 of record JAZKJV010000454.1, on the reverse strand, counting down.
GTACGTGTAGACACGATAGTGCATGCATGGACATGAGTGATGGAGCAACTTCAGGAGGATCCTCCAGTGTGGGGTTAGCTCATAGTTTATCCATTGGAGTCCTGAAGACTCAACCATACGTGGCAATGGATAAGCATTACAAGACACTGGCGTGGATGCAGAGTGTCGTGAAGCTTCTAGCAGTGCGAGCACAGCTAGTATATATAGCAGTGCAAGATATGACAACAGATGCACACAGTGAACGCATGCGGGAGCAGCAGATGTTGAGGTGCAACGAGATGCAATTACACAGGAATATGCAAGAAGGTGAAAAGTATCAGTAACGATCCATGGGGATCCAATGAGGCATGGAAATTTGCAGGTGTTGAGTTCGGACATGGGCAAGCATGCTCAGTAGTGCACGTACGAATGTCGCCTGAAGGCCATGATAGTGAAGCTTTGATGGACTTTCCCTTAGCTTGCAGAGAGCTAAGGATGGGTTTATCACATGAGGGTTTGGAGGCCACATGATAAATGTGAGAAATCGAGTGGTCTAAAATGAACCTCACAAGGCGAGGACTCAGTCGTTGTGGCGACCTCTCAACAATTGTGTTTAATCAATAATTAACCCATGCAATGTATAGAAAATTAATGCAGGCAGTATGAATCAAAATTTATTATACCCTACAATAGATTGTATAGTGGACAAGCATGGTAGGGGTCGAACACAGGAAACAGCCGAGGATAGACAACTAAAATTGGCTAAAGGAAGATAATCAGTGATTTTTGGTATTTTTAGGGAATTTAAATTTTTGTGAGTTTTTAATTATGTAATTTTTATGGATTTTTGTTTTTATATTTTTTGCTTTAAATTTTATATTTTTTTATATTCTTTTTATATTTTATATTTTATATTTTATATTTTCTTTTTCTTTTTAATTTTCTAAGTATTTATAAAGGAGGGAATAAGTAATTATAGACATCTATCAATAAGAGCTTCTCTACTTATAAATATAGATATAAATACTCAAAAATACAATACAAAATAAAATACTTTTGTCGTCTTTTATATTTTTCTCTGTTTTGGTAAATTTTTTTATTTTTATTATTTTTTTGAATTTTAAATTGAATAAATGAGGCAAATTAGTGAACAAGATAAATTTTGTAAATTAAAAATATCAAAATAGCTCAAAATTATCCAAAACTACTTTAATTATATATTAAATATAATAGGCAAAATTCACAATGGGGGGATTTTGTAGAATTTGTTTATAATTTTTAGAAGGATTTTGAAGCTTTTTAATTTTTAATGTTTTTCTTTTTCTATTTTTAATGATTTTTGGTATGTAGGCTCAAAATATGAAAAAAACAAATATTTATATTTTTAAAATTTTAATAATTTTGTAATTTTTTTGGAATTTTGAAATCAAACAGGGAATAAAAACTCTCTTTTTATAATAAATAAAAATAATCATAAAATACCCAACCAAAAATATATGTAATATATTTATATATCAGGTATTTATAGTAGTTCTCCATGAATTTTTAGAGACCTAGAGAATTTTTAACAAAATAAAATCTACAAAAAGGAAATGCATACTGGCTGGGGCATTTAAGTAAAATTTAAAGTTATGGGACCTTTGCCAAACACAAAATGAAACCTTAGGGCCAAATCTACAATTTCTCTAAAAATATCTAATAAACAATACCCATATGGGTATATTTACAATTAATATAAAATTCCGAGAGATAAATGCAATTTTCACAGAAAAGATTACACTCGAAATCTGTAAATTAATGAACTGGAATAAAATACAAACTTCATGAGGGGCCCAATGCAAAATACCATGCCCCCTCACACATGCACGCGAGGTGACGTGGAATGGACCTGAATGCAAATAAAGAAAGTATGTGAGCTGAAATGCAAATATTATTAAAATATTTAAACTACAGACAAATATTCGAGGATTAAAAATAAAACATAAAAAGTGGGAGGGTGTATGCATAAAATAACCTCCACATGCATGATCGGTAGCGTGGGATGCTTCACTTGACATGTGTCGTCTTCTCGTCGCTGACGGCTCCGCTAAATACGTGATATAATTTGTACTCATTGTAATATGGGTACTTAGCGAATCATGCAGAACTGAATTAAATGTCTCTATGAAGAGGACTCGACTTAAATTTATATCCCGGGCCAGTCCGAGGTCGAACACAGGGAGGCAAAGGAATAACTATGGGTTAATTAAGAATACTTAGCTCTAGGTTTCTAATGTGATGCAAAAATAAATGCAAATGCAAAATGTGGTGGAATCAAGTTAATGAGAAAGCACACAACTTAGCCAAATTAAATTTTAATATAAAATTAATTCAATTTAGAAAATTTATATGTTTCCTACAAACCTAATCCAATGATGAATGCAGCATACATATTTTTGGAATTTTATGTTTCAAATACAACAATGAAAATTTTACACTTTTTAAGGGTTTCTACGCAATTTTCACTTGAACAGAATGCAAAAAATACGAAAATTTTACTGAAACTAAAACATGATGAAAGGAGACTACATGAATTTTTTTAGAATTTTTGACAATATATGATTTTTTATGATTTTTTTTTGAAAATAGAGTGATTGTGGGTAATTAATTCTTAATAAATCTACATTATTAATTTATCCAGAGAAAGAATTATTTCAATAAGGTATATTAATATGCAATCCAAGTGAGTTAGAATTTCACAAAAATAATATGCATGGATTTAATTAAAAATCATTCACGAACTCTTCAATTTATTAAAGACACAAGACAACTCCAATTTGAATGAAATTTGGATAGTAATTAAAGCACATTTCAAGGCATCGCTTTTGAATTTTGAGGAATTTTTGGAGCAACTGTGAGTTAAATATAAATTTAAGACCACAGATTGGGTAAAATATACAATTTTTCAATGATACAATTTTAGTTAATTACCCAGATCTCACAAAATTCCAAATAAATAGTCAAATGCTGGAGAATTAGTTGCTCAATATCATGATTTTTTGCATTAAAATAAATGGTGTGGAAAGATGTCCAAATTAACTTGCAAATCTAAGGGTATCTGTGCAATACAGAACACACACAAAACTTACACACAAACTATGTACAGGGATGCATTTGTAATAAGAGAAACATGCTGGATAAAACTTGCAATTTTTAAAAAAAAAATAAAAAATAAATAAATAAGACCTTCGTGTAAGTAGGACACGATGGAGGGGCGGGTGGGCTGCCAGCATCGATGGAGGGTCGCGCGTCTGGTAGGCGTGAGGGTTCCCGCGAGCGGGCGGCAAGGAGGAGGAGGGCTACCAACAGCGGAAGTTGGGAGCAGCGGTGATGACCAAGAGGATGGAAGAGGAGCAGGCGTCGATGGCGGTTAGAGGTGGTGGACGACCGTGAGCAATGGGTAGAGGAGGGCCTACGCGACAGTGTCCTGCCATGAGGGAACAACGAGCCGATGGGTTGGCGGCGTGGCCGGTTGAGGGTAGACCTGGAGCAGCGACTGTAGGTGGCTAGGGCGACGGCGGACCTGCTGTAGGGCTAGGGCGAATGGCTGCACATCTGGTAGGCCGCCGCTGGCGGCGGTGCTGACGACGTGGAGGACATGCGGGCGACGGTGGGCCACGAGCAGTTTCGCAATGGAGGGAAACAGTGGCCAGGGCGGTGGCCGACAGGAGGCGTTGTTTGCGAAATTTTTTTAGTTTTTTTTATTTTTTTTCCTTTTTTTGTAGCTTGTTTTGATTTATATATATATATATGATTTTCTTAAACTGGAAATAAATATGAGAATGAAGGGGAGATGATGGCGGTGGTATGATGTGGTATGAAAATAAATGAATGAAGGTGACAAAGACAAAATAACATTAGATAATTTAAAAAATGAGAAAAAGATAGAAAACTTATCTGAATCTTCACCAGAATGCGGAGCAGCTACACTGAACTCCTGTCGTGGCCTCGAGCATGCGGTGGAGCATGCGAGGCTGCGCAGCGGCCTGGAGTACGACGTTGAGTGGAGCTCCGCGGATCTCGCCTGAAAGGAGGTCGTCGATTCGTATCGTGGTGGAACATTGTCACAGATCGACCTCGATGCGCTCTCTCCTTATGGTGGATAAATGAATTGAAAAAGAAGAGAAGAATATAAGGAAGAAGAAGATGAAGGAGTTGGAAAAGGGGAGGAGATGGAGTGGAATGGGAGGTCATTGGAAGAAAAAGAAAGTTATTGTAGAGAAAGGAAAAATAAATAAAGAAAGAAAATAAAAGAGCAAAAGTTGGCTACTAAAAAGAGAGAAAAATAAAAAGAAAAGAATGGAAGATTTGTACAAACATATCACAAAATAAAAAAAAGCAAACAAACAATATGTATAACATTTTTTGAATTTTCTGATTTTAATTATTTGTATTTTAATAAAAAATATTTACAAAATAAAATAAAATAATTACTAGAAATAAAACAAAATACAAATGATTTTTTTAGATTTTTAATAATTAAGAAAAAGAAAATAAAAAAGATGAGAAAAGAAAAATATGTACATTATATACGATGTACACCTAGGACCCAAAACTCATATTTTGCAAACGAGCTCTGATTTTAATGAAACCACTTTCACTGGATACTTAATTTTCTAACTTAAACTTTAAAAGTGATTTGGTGAATTTGGAGTTCATACGGAGCTGGAATTTAGCCAGGAAGTTAGACTTTACGGTTTTTTCTATTTGAGATCTAGGAGTATTTACTTGGCATGAAATTTATTTTGTATTTTATATTTTTATATACTTATAAACAAGTCAGAGAAAGGATTAGCCAAAAAGGAGTTGAAATGAATTTACTAAAAATGCATGAAGTTTGGGATATTTACAGGTGAAAAACTCCTTTAATTTGTGGCCTTCTATTGTTAATTTATTTCGTACAGTTTAATATACAATAATTAGTGTATTTTATTTACAAGAATCATTTTATTAATTTATTGATTTTATAGACATTTATTTGAGATTTTACTCAAGGATTTTGCTAAGACCAATATATTGAGATGACGAATCGTGTAATCATCAGTCGCGCGATGACTGTTTGATGGTTGATAGCCTGGATTAGATCTCCCAAGCTAGATCAACGGTGAAGGTTCTGGTCAATCAAACGGTGGTTGCATGATCTGGAGAAGGGGCTTGATCAGACGGTCTTGGAGAACGATGGAAGAATTGCTAAAGAACTCACCTCTGACGAGCTTGGATTTGATAATGCGCGCAACTCCGACCACAAGGAGGTCCTCCGATGTGCTCAACACATTCCTACAGTCACTCCGCAGCAGATTGGATCTTCAAAATGGCTCGAGGCTCACCAAAAGGACTCCAGCAAGGCTTGAGACCTGAGGGTACAATCCTGCCTCGATGATCCCTGAAAAGAGGTCTGTTCGCTTTGTTTCCTGTAGGAGCATGTTAGCGGACAAAAGGCGATCGCTCCGATGGTCGGAGCGTGGCGGATGGAGTGTCAATGAGGTGTGGCGGTGTCCTTCGATGAACAACAGATAGGTGAATGAGGGTGCGTGGGGCGTAGGACTGAGGATGGGGGAGATGATGGAGATGATAGGAGTGGCGGAGGCTAGTTGAAGTGGTCAGAAACAAGCGACGGAGCCGCAGTTTCGTCGAACTCTAATTTCCTATTTTATGAAAAATAAAGCTAAATCAAACGAATTAAAAGCTTGACCTACGCTACTGCTATACTAAGGAATAGAAATAATAAGGAAAGAAGAATCTTTCCATACCTGGACCACCTAGAGCAGAACTTCGGGGAGAGGAGGCGGCGGAGCTTCAGATAAGCCTTGATTCGATGCTAACCAGGCCCCAAAAGTTCATGTGAGAAGCATGTTGTCACCAGGGTCCTCGATCGGGGATTAGGTTAGGTTTTTGGTGGCAGAAGATGGTTCAAAGGACGAAGGGAGGTGGAAGAGATGCTCTATACAGGGTGCCCTTTGACCGGCGAAAACTCATGCATTGAAGTTCCTCAGATTGACAAGAGAAGCATGCATGAAAGAGCAGTGATCGAGGAAGAGATTTGCAGAAGGAATTGACTGAAAAGAGTGAAAGAATCGGGCGCGATAAATCGAGGAAATAGGGGTCAAACGCAGTCTGACATGGCTAGGGCTAGAAGAAGGACAGTTGACCCAGGGTCAACTGTAGTTAGGTTGTGATGGTCCACCTAGGTCGCAAGAAGACAAACAAGATTTGAAATTCAAAAATAATTCAAAAAAATTAGTAATTGAACTATTTAATTGTGGATTAAAATATAAAAAATGGTTATTATTTTATGTAGTATTTTAATCTGATTTTTATTTATTTTTATGGATTAATTTATTGTAAGTTGCTTTTTACAAGTAAAAGCATAGGTATATTTACCTATATTATGTACATTTTATTTTTATTTTGTAAATTATATTTTTATTATTTTATTTACATAATTTATATATTTATATCTTATTTTAATAGATATACATATATTTTTGTTTTATTTTTCTGATGTTATTTATACACTTAGATAAATAAGGGCATTTATTATATAGGTGTATATACAGTACATTCATCTATGTATATCTGTGTATCATTTTATTTTAGTGTATTTTAATGGTTTCATTTTATTCTAAATATGTACATTCACTATTAGAATATTTACAAAATTATAAAATATGAAATGGTGAAAAATACAAAGAATAAATAAAATGAATATTTTATTTAGATATATAGTACAATAGGGGTCCAAAACCTAACTTTTACATCTTAACTTCAAATTAAATGAAACCACCTTCATTAAATAGCCTACTAAAAGTTATATACAATTAAAGATAATTTTGGTGCATTTTGAGTTCATATGGGAAGATATGGGTCTGGGAAGTTTGGGTTTAGGAATTTTACTCTCAGTATAAAATGTACACTGTGTATTATTTTTATGTGAAATAAATTTTGTATTTTTTATGTATTTTTATCTACAATTTTCGTATACAAAGTTTATTGATTGGAGAATAAATAATAAAGAAAAAAATGGGTCCTAAAATGGATTATTGGAGAATAAAATTGAGTGCTTTTATTGTGTTTTTGACCTTTACCTCCCCCTACTTTATTCCCTATTGACCCAGTCATCATGATGCCTAGGTCTCGGGGTTTGGGGTCATAAAATACCTTTGGTATTTTATCTCTTTTTCTTTTCTTTTCTTTATTCTTTTATTTTGACTTTAAATAATGTATTTTATATAGTATTTATACAGTAAATAATGAATGTTAATTTATGCAAAATAATGATATATGTGTGCATTTATCTAGGGTTTAGAAGATAAAAAAGAAAAAATAAAGGTGATGAAATGGAGATTCATCATGTTCTCTTTGGCACAAGATCGAGTGTTCGACAACATTAGTTGAGAATTTGCAAAGCTGGCATCAGAAAGGCGTTGGAGCACGAGTATGCTGATGATTGAGCAAAATAACTGGGCAAATGATGTGGAATCATCCGTGAGAAGATGAAAGGACAACTAGGTAGTCAAAAAGACAAGCAGATAAGGGTTGCCATGGAACTTGAAGAGTCTTGTGCTTTATTAGTAGTGTAAATGTAAGAATGAGAGTAACCTTGTGTTTCCTTAAATCTTGCATATAAGGAGGGGTGATGACTCATTTGTGCACACTCCACTCTAGAGTGAGCCTCCCTCTTCGAATAAGAAAAGAATACTTTGTGTGTTCTTGTGTTCTTGAGCTGTGGGTGTTTGTAACCATTCTACTAGGTAGAGAAAGGTTCATTATTTACGAGGAGCTAACTCCGCACATGTTAGATCGCTAAAAATAGAAACTGGGATTTTAACCCTATGAGGGATCTAAACTGATGCACATGTTAGCTTACGAGGAGCTAACACCACATTCAACTCTTATTAGGATTAGGTGCCCATTTTCTTTATGATTCGTGTTCCTATTATTGTTTCCCATCCTAACAGCCCCCCTTGAGTAGAATTTCATCACTAGCTCCACATTGTCTTAAGTCTAAGTTGATTTATCTATGTCATTTACAAGCTCCTCTTGTAGGTTGTCGCCACTACTGGGTGTGACTTCAATCGTTGGATGACCTCAATGTGTCTCCTCCTAGAAACGCTTGCACAATTCAATGGTGTACTTTCTAACGTAGCACTACACATCCATCATAATTAGGGAGTGTACTATCATTCTCTAACCAAGTGAACTACAGTTGCTTTTCTTTTTACACGCTTCTGTAACAAAGATGTTGGTGTTGTTATATTCGCATATTACTCGTCTAGGTAATAACTGGAGCTCCATCACCTTCCACAACCATTTTCTTGAACTTCTACACCCTATTCAGCATCATCATTTCTCATATCATCATGAATGCTCCTTTACTTGCTCTAGGAATTCTCCCTTTAGTGGATGAACTAGTGACTCGATCCTAGTGAAAATAGATTCTTCTTTCTTGTACACATGTATATGGCATCTCTTAGGGTTTGTATGCTCCATCAGACATTCAAAATTTACACAAATCCAAATCCTTTGATATAGTGAACCTCTCCACTTGCCTTCTTGGGCGTACCATCATCACATGCTCGTATGTGTGAAACTATTCCATGAATGAGCAATTTGATCTGAAAATATAGCATCCAGAAGACATCCCAAACCCCCATTCTTCTTTTAGGAGCATGTTAGCAAGTCTCATCGAACTGCATTGGAATGCTCTTTGTTTGAGTTCAAATCATAAACCTCCTTCTTCCCTTTCTCCTTCTTACATTCGAGACAACCAGTAATCTTCTAATGTGCTTTATCGTATAAAATCATATGATTAGATAGCATGACTTGGATCAACAACTCACGACCTTCACTATTTGTTTCATTGCATGTTGGCCTCTATTGAGACTCATTCATAAGTAGTGGAGAAACTTCTCATCTAATGTGATGTCATGTTTGCCATATAGTAACATTGCCATAATATGATCATAGGAAGATAAAAAGAACTCAGCAAGACCAATGGCTTATCCTCCTCGTTGAATTGAAACTCTCCATTCTCGTTATTCTCCTAAAGTGTGATCACATACATCAGAATCATATTAAATTCATCTAAGTGTGCAATAGCTTTGTCTTGTCAATCATTTTTATATTATAGAGCTTATTTTTTAGAAATGGCATGTTTGTTCAAGATGTGGGTTTGTATCTCCCCTTAAGCTTCTCGCAGACTTCCACTGTATCATCTAGGTCTCTCCATTATCTAGGTCTCTCCATTTTGTGAAGACGGTTGCCTATCAAGAATAGTTGCATTATACTGACTGTCGGATCCCTTTTCTTCTTCCACTTTTCTCTTTTATCTTATCTAACATCTTCTTTATTTCTTGGAGAGCTTTCACAATTCTTTATCGTGTGATTATGCTCATCACTTATTTTTTACACAAGATGATGTTGTTCCATTGGAAGACTCCATAGAGAATGATGCACCATAAATTGTGAACTTCAACATCATATCTACAAGGTGTAGTGTGATCTTATTCTAACATGAATCACTCAACACCTTGATTATATTGTACCACCACAAATTACCACAAAAATAGTGAAATCTAAACCATTTTGCAAGATCTAAAAAATCATAGTGAAGTCCTCCCAATATGAATCATCCAACTCAACCAGAGCATGAAAAAAATCCATACCTAGACCACTGAATCTCCTCTATCAAACTTTGGATGTTCCTAATCTCAATGGCTCAACATAACTATCAATTTTTCACATCTTCTAAAGAATACACACATGTTGTGTCACGTACTCTCTCGTCGATTCCAAATCTCACTTTGATGCTAATTGTTGGGGATAAATTTGGATATGCAATCGACCACCATGGGAGCATGGGAAGAAAAGGAGGCATAATATGATGGTAGTCAATCACCTCTAATGACCACAAGATAAGAAAATTCACTAAGAAGAAGAACACGTACCACTCTCTCGATTCCCTTCCACCTTTATGGTTCGATACCATTTTTCCTTTCAAAAAAACTCTTTTGGTTCCCTTGTTCTCTCCCCCCCCCCTCATTGTTATCTTTTATGATAGTGTATTGGAGATAATGCTCCCATCATATCTATATATTGAAGGTTATGGGAAAGACCTTAAGAGCATTACAGAAGCGTGCTGATCATATCACATGCAATCGAGAGCGACTAGTTGTACTAGTGGCTCGGAACAACGGAATTTAAAAATTTTAAGTGATGAAATCACATGATCCAAGAACACTTCTCGAATTGTTTCATCTATACCACAAAAGAAGACATAGGAATACCTCTTGAAGCGTGGTTGCGATTGAAGTCTCTAAAGCAAGAGACCTTCCGTCTCAAGTCCGACCGGACAGAGGGGACGCTTGCGATGGAGTTGATGAATCACGTCCTTCTCGCAATCCAAGATGTAGATACAAGCCAAGAATCTCCTGATTTCGTCACACGAAATACGAAGTCTTCTTCGTGTGCAAGGAGCACCGAGGAAGATGAAGATCCACGAGCGATCAAAGCAGCAACACGACGGCGTAGCAACGACGGCGGTCATCTCTAGGGCAAGAGGTGGGAGACCACTCTTGAGGGGTAGAGGTGGGGCATGTATGAGAATATGAGAGAGAGAGAGAGCTTGTGAATATTGTTGTCTAAGAGAAGAGCTTATGAAAATATTGTTGCCTCTTCTTTTATAATATTTTGGGAGTCCATGGATCACGATCCATGTACAACACAAAATCAATAGTTGACGTTGATTTGTGTTCTTCAACGATCATGATTTTGTTGTTTAAAAGTACAATAACAATTAATTAAATTAAATTAAATTAAATATATTGAATAATCATCAACATAAATCAATTCAATCAAATAAATACACATTAAATGATTAGGAAAGGAGGCAAGCTCCTTCCAATTAAAGGGGGGACGACCAGCTTGAATTAGAACTCAAGGGCAGCCGTCCACCCTCCTCATATGGAAGGGGATCCTTCTTTTCCATCTATGTGAGATCATGTCTCTCACATAAACCTTTAATTATTTGCAACAACTTTTATTGCATATTATTTCACAAAAACAATTCCAAAATATTTTATGACAATTTCAATCATACTATTGGAAATTGGGAATCATGTTCACACACCCAAAATAAAATGTAAATTGCATTTTCAATTAATTGTCCAATGTGAATCCAATTCACAACACTTAATTTATAAATACTATTTACAAATAGCTCTATTTACTATATTATAAATTACATTTATAATATATATGATTAATATGGATATTATTATCCATATTATTCATATCCATAATAATTAAATCATATTTAGTAATCGTGGATCATCATTCTCATTCATCAAATAATATGAATCACATTCATATTATTCATGATAATTAAATCACATTTAATTATCCATTTCTCAATGCTTAGATACATAATTCATCAACGGAATTATTCTTGAACTCTTTCAAGAATAATGTGCTTTCTCCACGGATACTTGGAGAAAAGGACAGGGCTCTACGTATAGTGACTTGGATGTTGAGATCACACCTCTGATCCAGATCGCGAGGACCTCTCAAAGATATTAATCTTCTCATTGCATCTGAATCGTATTCAGATCAATGTCTAAAACTCGGAATAACATCAGATTTCTCTAATAAGAGGAGTCACTAAAATCCAGACCTATTTCATCACTCCCTCGGAATGGAAGCGTCATGGTTATAGAATCGTTTATGATCACATCACCATCGAGTATTATTCCAATATCCATACATCTTGCATACTGGAAGACCTAGAATAAACCCGAAAATTTAGATCATTTTTAGACTGTCTTCATCAGGGATTGATCATTAAGTTTCTCATTAGGTCATTGGGAGTTCGTATCGATCATATGTTTTCCAAAAGCGTATATCATACCTACAAATTCTTGTCATGCTTCCAAAGCAAGACGACCATGCATGGAATTTGATCGGTCCCCATACCTAATGAGTGAGCTCATGTCTTCCGGTTCAGTAGTTAACCTATATGATCACTTCGAGAGATCGTATTACTCATATGCTCTTGTATGCATACCAGCTCGTCAGTGTATAGATCTTGATTAGATCATCAACCTATCGGTATGCCATATGTACATTCTTAGACATATAACAATACATCTATCTTCGGTCAGAGGATGCATCCATATATCGTGACATTATACGACATAGGACTTAGTTATCTCGATCTCCTTAAGTTAACTCTTTGACATAACTTATATGACACCTCTGAATCTCTATTCTTATACAGACAACTTACATCAAGAGGTCGATCAAATATCAGCCTATAGAGAATGATTACCATCTCCTTAAGCCGGAGATCAATTCTTAACAATCATTTGACGGTGCTTGATGAGTCATCAATCTAGCTCTTTAGATATCATCCAAGTACCAACTTCCATGAGTCAACCATTAAATCAACAGCTTTATGATCATTAAGATGGTCATGGTACATAATCCTATTTGTCTAAGAGACCTTATAGCGCATTCATTCATTTAATCTTAGACATGGAGTGAAATAAATTAATAGCACTTATTGATATATCAAACATTACAATAACATTTATGGCAGAAATGATTCTCCTTGGGCTTACGTCGCTAACATATATAGCCCAAGTACAGACTTATGATCAATTCCTAAACATACTATGAATAAAATGCAACTCAATTCTCATTAGGATTGAGAGCTTTTTTTCTTTTGAAGTTCCTAGTCCTAATAGTACATATATTATAATAAAAAGTAGTTTTTGAAATCACAAAGTTGGGTATAGTAGTGGTGGCAAGTTCGTCCCTATCTTTATTGCAACCATGTTGCCATTATTCGCCCACCATAAGAAGATGCGATACTTGAAATTCTTTTTACATCTACAGTTGTGACTATACATGGTCGTTATAGCAATCGCATAACTTGCGACCAGGTATTGGGACTACATCGCCTCCCTCAACGCTGGATTCTCCTTGCTCCCCCATCATCATTGATTACCAACAACGCCCCTCCTCCATTCCTCCCCGTTGCCGCCACCATCGATACCTTCTCCCCTCCCTTTCTCTCAATCAGTGCCATCACGGCCTCCCTTTATCTCCAGCGCCATCACCACTAGCACCCCCTCCCTTCTCTATTGATGCCACTACCCTCACTCTCTCCCTCTCCGTAGCCACAACTACCTCAGTTCCCTCCTTTCATCACTAACAACCGCCCACACCACATCGTGTCCTTATGTCTCTATGGTCGCTACCATGGAAGGAAATATTGCGATATATCGACGATATATAATCCATATATCGATATCGAGATGAGATCGATATGGGTACCGATATGGCGATATATCCTACTTTTCAAACATTTCCTTCACAAAAGTGTGTCGATATAAGTGATATTCCTACGATATGTCGTCGAAATATCGTAGAAATATTGTATTGACACGATATCGAAATGATATCAATATCGATATGGCCTTTCATGGTTGCTACTATCCAGAATCACTTCATCACCCATCCCTCCTCTTTGTTGTCCAGGACCAAGAAGACCCACATTCATCGTCGCCACCACTAGTTGGTGATGTTTCTTATGGTCGTTATCTTTTTTTGTCTATGTTTTCTATTTATATATCTATTGTAATTCATGAATGCTCTATTTTTTGTCTTACATGAATGAATTGATGTACTATATCCTAACATGAAGAGGATATTGAATCTTTGCATATCAATCTAACTTGAGCATTATATGGATGTTTAATTTTGCGTGAATAGATGGAGTAGATGCTAACATAGATAGGATAATGAAATGCTTGATAAAAATGCACACACATATATAGGGATGAAAATTGTTATGGATATATCTGAATATCCACTTACCATATTTGGAAAAAAATACCAGAAATGGATATTTGTATTCGAATATGGATAGAATATGGATAACGGACGTAGAAAATTTCCGAATATGGATATGGATATGATAACAATAGAAAGATTCGAATTCGGATTCGAATATCTGAATACAAAATAATATACTTATGCATATAAATACATATTTACATACATATAATATTGTTTTAATAAATAAGTAAGCTAAAATCAAATCCATGCATCCTCTCAATTTTCAACAACTGCTATGTCTCTTTGCCTCGACAACTTCATAAGAATCATGATAGAAGAAGCATCAAGTAGGCTTCAACACCTCAGTGACTATATCTATAAAGCAGCCCCTCTAACTATAACTTTTATTGATTGGCAACATATGTTTATTATTGTGTGTGCTCTGTAATAGAATCTTTTTAAAAATCACTTCATATTTGGTACTTATTCAATTCATATTCGCTTTTTATTTGATCCGGATTCGAATTCGATGAATATTTATCCGAATTCATATTTGATTATGTATGGTTCGTTAAATTCATATCCTATTCATACATGTATACGTATTTGTATTCGATATAGATGAAGCAAATATGGAAATGGAAATAGCCATCCGAACCGTTTTCATCTCTAAATTTACATACATACATATTTATATGTATATGTATCTCGAGACGGGTATTCTAGTACCATGGTTGTGAATCTCGATATAGACTAACAATTGGTGAAGGTGAGGAACATGGAATCCCTATAACTCAACTACATAGTTTTTTCGGGTTTTTTTTATCACTTGAGCTTTTTTAAATTCCTACAATATCAATTATACCCCTACCATTTTTGTAAGATCATATTTGCCCTCGATTCTTACAAAATTCATAGTTCTACCCTTCACTTAAGGTAAACTAAGGACACAACTGTTATTACAAAAGGGCAAGACTGCAAATTATCCTTTCTTAGCCACTAAGCACTTTACTCACTCATTAACTTAACTTCTAGAACCCCGATAGGTTCAAAAGAGTCATTTGCACAAAATCGGCACGACTTTGTCGTATTTTGCTTGTTAACTTTTTGTTGTTCCGATGATGCTAATTTTTGAGACTTTATGGAATGGCAAAAGGTTTTATATATATGTGAATGGGAGTGGGAATCAGTTCAAATGTGCTTAATAGAATCTTTTCCTATCAGCTTTTTTTAAATTTATATACCGATTATATGAGTTAAGGAATATTATTTAGTTAACATTCTGCCCACTTTGAAAACGGAATCAATCAGTTGCTTTTGCTTTTGCAATTTTTATTGCAATTAGTGTTTCTATTTGACAGTCATTGCAATATTGATATTGACAATGTTGTTGTTAAGCAGTAGAGCGGGTTTGTCTCTTGCTATACTTAGAATAAAATATCCCCAAATATAGAAAAGAATTATGAACGAGTTAGAAGATAGAGCTAAAATCAGGATGACGATATAGAAGTATCTTCCAATTAAAAATGGCAGGAGAGATCACATCACATGTTTTGTGCTTACTGAAAATGTTTCATGAACGAATAAAATGTAAGAGAGCAGAGGACAAATCAATCACCAGTTCATAATAAATCGAACAAGGTTGGCAATTAAGCCAAAAGGTCATTTTCTAGGGGGTCGTATCTGTTTAATATGGAGATAGATAGTCTTACCAGACGGAGTGATTTCCCATTAGAGGATATTTAACATGTGATACCAATACGTTTATTAGATTTAAAAAATAACAATTTCCGACACGGTAGAAGTAAAGGTTGCAAAAATTAGTAGGTAGTACTCAATCGGTCAGGTTACTAATCAATGATCAACCGGCAATCAGACGACTAATTAGATTCATCAATTTTATTTTCTAAAATTATTTCAATATATAATCAGACTCGTCAATTTTATTTTCTAAAATTATTTTCAATAAATATCATTTTTTGCATATATTCTTATATATATTCGTAGATTTGGATATTTCCGATACTATCATAATGAAATTATTATTATTATTATTCCAAGCGAACATTAAGCATCTTTGATTTAGTTAATCTTTATAAGATCAAGAAAAAATATGGAGTACAATTACAAAAAAAAAGACCTTGAACTATACATCCGATTTCAATATCATATATGAACTTTGAATAACAATGCAATACCCGATCTTTAAAATTTTTCTCAATATAGAAATTTAGGGGATCGTTTCGTCTTTCTAATATTAAATCATGACTTAAAAACACGTTGACATAAATATTGAAGATTGGGTATTGCATTGCTACTTTTTAAGTTTCGATTATGACATTGAAATCAGGTGTACAATTCATGAACTTTCGTGTAATTTACTCAAATATAAATAAGGTTAAAAAAAGGCCAACCACCTAGTGGGCCTGCTGGACCGACTAGTCAGGTTAGCCAATAGCAGTCCGCTTTCAATCGGACCAACTAGCCCTATTCAGGTCGGGTACAACTGTATTTGATGTTGGCCACTTGGCCTTCTCTCGAAGTTATGTCTAACCAAGCTAGAGAACTATTTCAAAATGATGCAGAAGAAGTTTACAGATATCGCAAATTGGACCGCAGTTGCATACACAGAAGAAGCATAATAACTCATGAGTGATTTGCTTACTTGGAGAACTGATTATAACTTGGAGATGTGTACAGTCAACTTTATCAGCGTCGGCACGAATTCCTTCTCTCCTGTGCTATTCTGGGCGGTAAAAAGAAATTTCAAATGTACAAAATGAGTATCTTTCCCACCCTCAAGAAGGCGACGTGGGAACGAGAAAGATCACCTATATGGATGGTGCCTGAACAGAAGAGTGAAAAATGAAAAACTCACGTACCATGCGCCAATTCTCTATATGAAGACGGTTTTTAAAGATGCTCATTTCCTGCAAAGGGGGAAGTGAGGAAGTGGTAGCGAACTTCAGGAGTAGGTCTCGACACCACATATTATGTTCATCTGTGCATACAAGATTTCTGCTAAACAACTCAGGGCCAAACAGCATGGCAAGAGAAACGAACCCCCCCCCCCCCCCCCCCCACCTAAAACCATATATCCATTCCCAATTACTGGGTCTCCCTAATCCTGAGGTTGAAGTTCTCCTTCAGTAGTAACCCAACCCAGCTTGATGCTCCGCTCGTCCAAAGGACTAGCATGCTTGTTCAGATCAACAGATGCAAGTTCCATTACAATAACTAATGTTAACGGACTATGGTCACACGAAATAAGTTGGCGCATTAAGTAAAAATATCTTTTCTCGCATTGACATTGTAATGTGATTCTACCAGATCTGCAAGTCGCGATCTGCAATGCCGAAGTCAAATAAAGTGGGTTTTAAGTTTGTAGGAAAATAAAGGTTCTAATAGATCCAATTACACAATTGACTTGGTACTTCATTGTACAAAACAACATGTTTGAGAAGGAAGCTTTGTGTATCAAATGTGGAATATAAAATAATCCTTGAGACTTGGTTTTATAGCAATCAACGATCAATTTTTCCATCATGATCCCGAAGTAAATGGGCTTGGTTTTGTATGTTCATATAAAAATGCTACCAAAGAATTTAACAGTGTATATAGAGAAGAGAACAACTTAGTAGAATCTTTATAAGGAAGGTTTCAAGAAAAATATGTTATAAGAAGCTGATAAGGAAAATATTCAAAATACTGGAAAAAAATATGGTATTAAACATGTGGTTGTACTTAAAAAGTTGCGAAAGAGATTCCTGAGTGTCCAAAGTAGTGCAATGGCACAAACGGAAGATTGGTGATGAAGCAAAGTGCAGGACACAATTAAAATGATAACGAATAGTCTCAAGGTCTTCTTTTAGATAGAGACTTGGTGGAGAGTACAAGGCCAATAAAGGAAAAGAAAGTAATTCGTATAAAAAAAAAAGAAAGATGGAAGCCATGAAAGATGGAAGCATTTGTATGTGAAATTTGACTAAAAGGAAGTTGTGAAATTCTTTCAAACTAAAACTGGAAACAAAGGAACAAAGATGTTACGCAAGTTAGGTGCATCAACGATAAGGATGAAAGAATACTAGTGTCTAACGAGGATATAAATCAAGGTAAAAGAATTATTTATTGTAGAAGGAAAATAATGAATTGCGCTAATGAGAGGTCCTTGGGTTCTCTTATATGGGAGAGGAACTTATTGGACAAATTACAAGAAGAATCAAAAGAAATAGAAAATAAGAAAAACAATAATAAAGATAACAAATATCTCAAAACTCCCCCTCAAGCTGGAGTGTAGATATCGAAGACTCAGCTTGGAACATCTCTGATAAGGCCCTCTGGCTAGGGCCTTAAGTAAGAACATCTGTTGTCTGGTCTCCAGTGCTGACATGCGTATTGACGATAAGACCCTTATGTATCATGTCACAAGTGTAGTGACAGTCCACCTCTATGTGCTTCATCTTCTCATGAAAAGTCGGGTTGTTGGCAGTAAAAAGAGCAGCCCGATTATCACATTGGAGATGCATGGGAAGAGGCACCTCTATATTCAGGTCAGTAAGAACAGATCTGGCTCACATCATCTCTGTGCTAGCATGCACCATGGCCCTGCATTATGACTCAACATTCGATCCGGCAACCATAATCTGCTTCTTTCTCTTCCATGAAACTAGGGAATTCCCTATGAACACAGCAAAGCATGATGTCGACTTCCCATCCTTTGAACACCCAGTATAATCTGCATCTGCACATGCTGTAACTAAAAGAGATGTGCCTCTACTGAAAAGAAGTTTCGTACCAGGTGAAGTCTTCAGATATTTCAAAATCATATGGACTGCATCCATATGTGTTTGTCTGGGCTGCTCCATAAACTGACTCACTTTGCTCACGACAAAGGATATGTCGGGCCTAGTAATAGTCACATATAGTAGCTTGCCAACAAGCTCCATGTACCTTCTCTTGTCAACCTCCTTAGTGTCATACATAGAGCTTCATGCTCGGGTAAATAGGAGTAGTGACAGGTCTGCAATCTGCCATGCATGTCTCTGAAAGAAGGTCTGTAACGTACTTCCTCAGGATCATCACAAGTCCTCGCAAGTTCCTGACAAGCTCCAGTCCAATGAAGTAATGTAAATGCCCAAGGTCCTTGGTCACGAACTGTTGGCCTAGGAAGTCCTTGGCATCCTGAATGCTCTGCTCGTCATCCCCTGTAACAATAATGTTATCAACATAAACAAGAATGATAATGGTACATCTCTGGGTCCTCTGCACAAACAAGGAGTGATCGGTCATCGATCGCACAAACCCCTGTTGCCCTATCAAGTTTGAGAGCTTATGAAACCATGCTCTTGGACTCTGCTTAAGGCCATAGATAGCCTTGTGCGGCCTGCAAACCTTTTGACACTCCTCCTTAACAGGAATGGTTGCACGTAGACCTCCTCGTGTAGATCACCATAGAGGAAGGCATTCTTCACATCAAGCTGGTAAAGGGGCCAATCTCGTGTCACAGCAACAGAAAGTATAATACACATAGTAGAATGTCTGGCAACTGGAGAGAGTATCCTGATAGTCCACCCCATATATCTGGGTGTACCCACGTGCTACAAGTCTCATCTTAAAGCGATCCATACTGCCATCCGTACGGTGTTTCACAGTGAACACCCATTTGCATCCCACAACGGATGTGTTAACTGGAGCAGAAGCAAGACTCTACATACCACGTGACTGTAGCGCAACCATCTCCTCCTCTATGGCTAACCTCCACTGAATGTCATGAATAGCCTCCTGATATGTCTGTGGTATCTCCACAGCTGATACTACCAAGGTAAATCTCATGAAATCCTCTGACAGCCTGCTCAAGGAAACCCAGGCTGCAAGAGGATAAGTACCATACTTATGTTTTGGCTTGCGTAAAGCAATCGGTACATCAAGATCATATGCCAAGTCTATGACTTGTGAGTTCCCCTCTTGAGATGGCACATGTTCATTCTGTATAGAATCATGATGCACAGACAACTCAGTAATACCATCAGTAGAAATAATGTGCTCATTACATACCTAAGGCGTGTTGGATGACAGGCAAGATCTGTGAGCAGGAGGAACAGAGCGAGACCTGCGAGTAAAAACACGTGGCAAAAACTGAGTCATAGTAGAAGGTGGAGCCACATGAGCAGGTGGTGGTAGTGGTGGT
Source organism: Ottelia alismoides (assembly GCA_037367405.1). Classification (NCBI taxonomy): domain Eukaryota; kingdom Viridiplantae; phylum Streptophyta; class Magnoliopsida; order Alismatales; family Hydrocharitaceae; genus Ottelia; species Ottelia alismoides. Next base: position 1,406,896 of record JAZKJV010000454.1, on the reverse strand, counting down.
GGAGGTGGTGGTGGTGGTGTGACAGTAGGAGGTGGAGGCATGTAAATCTCATCGTCAGAGTCAGATGGGGTCAGCCTGTCACCTATAGAAGAAAAATACATGACAACCTCAAAGAAAGTGACGTCAGCACTACAAAGTACTTCCGACTAAGCGGATCAAAGCAACGGTACCCTTTCTGGATACGAGAGTAACCGATAAAAACATACGTGACAGCTCTGGGAGAGCTTGTCACGACCAGGAGAGACATCATGAACAAATGCAACAAAACCAAACACACGAGGTGTAAGCGAGAAAAGATCCTTCTCGGGAAACGCAATCGAGAAAGAAATCTTCTCTCCCAACACAGACGAGGGCATGTGGTCCACTGGATAGCATGCAGTGAGAACAGCATCTCCCTAGTAAGCATGAGGAGCACAACTCTGTATCAGCAAGTTTCTGATCACATCAACTAAATGACGGTGTTTGCGCTCGGCAACACCGTTCTGCTGGGAAGTATAAACACATGAGGTCCGATGAACACTGCCCAGAGATCTAAGGAACTCAGAAAGCTGTAAAGTGCAGAACTCTAAAGCATTATCAGAACGAAGATATTTGACTTTTGCAGAAAAATATTCTTTATCTCGTTAATAAAATATTTGATCACAGATCCAACCTCAAACTTATTCTTCAATAAAAAGACCCAGGAAAGTCGAGAAAAATCATCAACACAACTAGATAAAACGGTGTCCCTAGTGATCAGGAACACGACTCGGACCCTGAATGTCTAAATGTAGGAGCTCAAATAGCTGAGAACTGCTCCGACTCTGACGGGATGGAAAGGAGAAATGGTGATGCGTCCCAAGATGGCATGTCTCACACTGGAAAGAGGGTCTTGTAGAGATCTGAGGGAGAACATGACACGGGTTTGCAGAGGAAAGTGGCCAAAACGAAGGTGCCACAGATATGGTGAGACTAGTCCAGTAGGTATAGTAGAAACACCATCATGAAGAGGTTGAACCAGTCTATAAAACCCCCGCTGCTTACGGCCACATCCAATCACCCTGCTTGTGAGTATGTCCTGAAACACAAGAGACGAAGGGTTAAAAATGGCATGACAATGCATATCCTTAGTAATCTGACTAATGCAAAGTAAATTCATCTGAAAATCAGAAGTGTATAAAATATTCTGAAGGCATGGCCTCAAATTTCAACGAAATTCGGTTGAATTTCTATCGAATATCGATATCCTGTCAAAATGAAATTCGACTAAAATGGTCGAAATGACCGAAATATGAGGGCCCTAGTACAAAAAATGACCGAAATGATCGAAATTTTGGTCGAATTTCGATTGAAATTCTGTTTCGATCTATCATCGAAATGGTGACCGAAACCAACATTTAGGGCCTTGTCTGAAGGTGCGTAGACGGCGTCAAATGCACCTCCCCTTGTCTTGTAACGGGTAAGTGGTCGCCATTAGCAATGACAACCCATTTGCTAGGTGGTATTGTCATGTACGACCTGAGTTGTACTTTGTCTCCACGCAGGTGATGTGAAGCACCAGAATCCATAATCCACTCTGTCATGTCTGCACCAGTACTACCAGTAAATGCATAGGCGATACCTGAGGAGCTCGAAGAGGCTCTAGCTGCAGTTGCGGTATCTGTAATGGTGGTGCCAGCAATAGGAGTCATGATCTCTCAAATACGAGAGACAATATCATCCAGGAGAGGATCAGCCTGGGAAGCTATAGTCTCTGAAGGTGCAATCTATTCTACTACACGACAGAAGCAGGATATCCATGCTTCCGGTAGCATGTCTAGTCTGCATGTCCAGGCCTACGACAGTAAGTGCATGGACCACGTTGTCGTTCCCCGCCTCATCCACGAGGGGTGCATCCTATGGACTGGATCGTCCCTCGGCCACAAGAAGCGACCATCACTGATGAGGGCGGAGAAGTAGCTATAGAAGGCATGATAATCCGACTAAAATGGTTATAGGCCTCCTCTATGGGAAGTATGGTAGCTCCGCTAAAAAGTTAAGTACGTGCACTATCATACTTTGTATCAAGTCCATCCACGAAGACTCCAACCATCGTGGAGTTCCTATACATCTTCTGTTGCTCAATAGATGTCGTAATACGCATGTAGCTATGAAGCTTCTCAAACATGCCATGGAGCGAAGAGTAGTATACGTGCAGAGAATGGACATTCTGCTTGGCATTGTAGATATCGAACTGTAGCTAAAGAATCTTGGCCTCATTCTTCGCTTGAGCATAGGAGGATGCCAAAGTATCCCACATCGCCTTGGCGGTGGGTTGATTCTAAATATCATTGGCTATCTATGTGGTGAGGGTCCCATAAAGCCAAACATGTGCATACGCATCATCTTGCTTCCAAGAAGCATTTGCCCTTGTTAGAAAATAGGAATGCGGAAGCATATCAAAAATAAAGATAAAGAAATATAAAACACAGGATTTTAACGTGGAGCCCTACTCCCTAAGGAGCGGGATGAAACCACGGGAGAACGCCTCAAAGGGCAGATCTATGCATTACACTTTCTCATTTGATACAGGAAGTCGGGGGCTTTTTTATATAGCCTACATAGAGCCTCCAAGTCCAACCACTTGTAGATGTGGAACTAAAAAACTGGATGTGGTAAATGGATCCTGGAGTGATCCATTTGCCTACCTACACCATATGTGAAGCATAACACAAATACTCCAACACTCCCCCTCAAGCTGGAGCATGCAATGCTCAGCTTGGACAAACAGGAAGAAATCTTAAACTCATGCTACAGGACACTACAGACAATACCAACTCAACACGCACAACTGTCGGCTGTTGTTGAGGATGTTGCTTCTCATGTCGTGCAAGTGAGGAGGAACAATAGGCTGGAGTGTGAGTAGAACTGAATGTCCTCGTCGGAGAGCATGTGCTCTGTAATGCACATGTCAGAGTCACTGCAACTGGAAATGAGTCTCCACTTGGAGAACTATGGCCCGCCACAACATGTGGACCACTGCTCCATCTCTAAAAGGGCCGAACTGAAATGGTCGTGGAGACAATCCTCGTCGGAATCCAGGGTCGCTGGAGAATGGAGTCTGAAGAAGTCTCCTCGTCAGAGAACTGTCTCTCCCATACTGGCTCAGAGAAGGGATCTCTACTCTAGAGTCCCTATAAAACCACATGAAAACCCTAGCCCACATAGCATAGAGAATAGGATCTCTACTCTGGAGTCCATATGGAACACATGAAAACTTTGACCAAAACAAAAGATGGGGACCACACAAAAGATGGCAAACATGTGCACATTAAACTGAAGAGCGCATACATGTGCGTATCTAAAACTGAAGACTCGGAACCAATTTGATGTCGAGTCTGAACAAGTGTAGAGTCTGGAAAATCTGGTCTGAAATTTTTGAATTGGAGAATCTGGAATCTGAGGAATCTGAATCATGACTGAAGAACTCTACACTTTACTCCCCCTTTCTCCCATACTTGTCGAAAATCAATAGCATCGACAAAGTTGGGAGAAGACAAGAGACTGGGGAAAACATGAATCACATAAGCCGTGTCAATTTCAAATTCTTTTCAAACGACTTTTCTCCCAAAATTTTTTAAACCATTTTTTTCTTCTTTTTAGTCGTTACATCATTTTTTACGGCTTTTCTTTTTTTCAAATTTTTTCCCGTACGTTTCTTTTGTACGCACCTTTTCTTTCAATGCATTTTTTTGAAACATGACCAACATAGGGTCCACAAATATGGCAACCCACTTGGGATTGCTCTCTCTCTCTCATTTTTTTCTTTTCTTTTTTTTTAAAACAAACAACCCAATTAGACTGGAAACAAATCACCTCTCATTTAAAAAAAATAGGACCCTTGGCCCACTTGGGTTGGAATATGCAGCATAATAATATTCTTTTACCGTGGCCTCCTTGGGCTCCCTTTTTTCTTTTGCCCTACTCGAACCTTGCCCTTATTTAGGGTTCCCATTTGGGAACCCTCTCTCAAAGCCATGCAACCCTCGATTGAGGCCTTCTGTTGCCGTCGCCGTTTCGGAAGCAGGAGAGCGCAACCGCCTGGAAGGAGGGCTCGTCGATGTCACCTGCTCGTGCAGCACCATCGTCTGAGTGGTGCGATGGGGCTCCGCCACGAGCATGATGTTCGGGAGGAGGAAGTGCAGTGCACACAGCGCCGCCTAGATTGGGTTATGGGAAAGGGGGAGTGTAGCTGGAGATGCCACTGCCGCCACTGGGTTATGCATTGCTGCCTGGAGTGTCGCTAGGAGGAGTGCATGTCGTCGCTGCATGCTGGAATCGCGAGATCCTGGAGGAGTTGGAGAGCAGCGTGCAGAGAAGATGCATCGCCTGGAGATCTCTTCTTTCTCTTCTAGGGATTTATTAACGCATAGGTTTTCCAAGATGGTTGGAGGCGGCTTGACCTGGAGTTGCGAGTATGGGTGCCTTGTGATCACAACAATCACTTTGCAATTTCCTAGGGTTTACAAAAACCCTAGGTTTTCTGGAACAACTCAAAATCAAATCCGTAGAAAAATTCTTCCCGAAGAGCTACCGAGCATAAGACTAATAATCGAAATAAATCTCAAAAAACAACAATCAAGAACCAAACCAGCTCTGACACCATGTTAGAAAATAGGAATGCGGAAGCGTATCAGAAATAAAGATAAAGATATATAGAACATGGGATTTTAACGTGGAACCCTATTCCCTAAGGAGCGGGATGAAACCACGGGAGAACGCCTCAAAGGGCAAATCTATGCATTGCACTTTCTCATCTGATACAGGAGGTCTGGGGCTTTTTATATAGCTTCCATAGAACCTCCAAGTCCCACCACTATAGATGTGGAACTAGACAACTGGATATGGTAAATGGATCGCGGAGTGATCCATTTACCCATCTACACCATAAGTGATGCATAACACAAATACTCCAACAGCCCCAGTCTTATCCATTGGCTCTGGATCTATCAAGATATACTCCTTGTTGTTGCACTGCATGAGGGTGAGAAACTACATGGATCACAAGTCATAGTTGGTCCCATCCATCTTAACGCCGGAAGACGAGCCATTGAAGGCTTCGGATGAAAAAATATCACCCATGTTCTCTGACATGACTGAAAAACTTCTGGCCAACAGAACTCAATTGAGGAGTTGATCGATATGAACAAGTCTACACGATCATACGGAGGATTGGTTGTACGTGTAGACTCATACAACCATCCTCGTAAATCTTTGTTGCTTGTTAGGGCTAAAAAACGTGATTTTTAGGTCTGAAATCACGTTCTGCGATCAAAATTAAACTGAATCAAACAGTAGATCAAGTCGTAGGGATGTGCGAAGAAGCATGGGAGAGCCGGCAGCAGCCCGAGACGGCCGGGGGGCAACAGCCGGCGGCTTGGGGGGGGGGGGGCTGAGGAAGGCCTGGAACAGCGACCTGAGCGGCGGCATCCTGGGGTTGGGCAGCCGGGGGGCCGAAGATTGGGCGGGCGGGCGGGGCCGAGGGCCTAGGCAGCCAAGGGTCGAAGCCCTGGGCAACGGCAGCGGGTTGGAGCGCCGGCAGCAGCGACGGCGGCGGGCTGGAGCACCGGCAACTGCGGCGGTACGGGGAGGAGGGACGGGTATGATTAGGGTGGGATACATAACTCCAATATAGGATCGTCGCTCTGATACCGTGTAGAGGGAAAATGATGAATTGCGCTAATGACAGGCCCTCGGGTTCTCTTATATAGGAGAGAAATCTATTGGGAAATTACAAGAAGAAGACAAAAGAAATAGAAAATAAGAAAAACAATAATAAAGATAACAAATATCTCAACATTTATCTAGGTTGTTTTTCTATAATATTTCTCTACGCTTTTTTAATGAAAATGGTTTTGCCAAGGACAGCCTTGAAGAGCTTTTCGAATCTGGATCTTAGATAAATCATGTGTGTCATCGATGTACTCAAACAAGATAAGAAAAACTTGAAAAAAAATGGATAGAAACGGCACCAAATGAATTTTTTATTCGAAAAAAGGGGGAAACATTTTGGAGGTGTCCACCCCATAAATATATTTAATAATACAACATAATGACTTAAACGGGTCTCGAGAAGAGATCTAGCCATGAGTTATATTGACAACATAGAACCTATCTGACTGAAAGATAACTCCATCGTGCGACAACCATATCGCCCAAATCGTGGCAATCGGGGGCAGTAACTCCTCCATGGACCTGAATTGGTTGGCCACCAGCGCATTCCAGAAGCCAAATAGGGAGAAGAGGTCAATCCAGTAGATATCTGTAGCAGCCTAAACTTCTCAAACATAAGTGTAAGAGTAGAAAGGGTGGTCTACGTCCTCATTAACACTACTGCACACGGCGCATGTAGTGCCTTCCTCCTGTGCAAATGCGGATCTTCTGACCTTGGTGAGAATCTCCTCCTGCCTATGCAACCGTAGAAAGATTTTCAGCTTGAGCAAGACATTGAGGGTGCCTTCGATTCGTGAAAAAATAGGAATAAGGGTGAGGAATAAGCTGGAATCATGGAAGGTCGTATCCCGATATATCGGCGATATATCGCTGATATATCGATATCGACATGGGACCGATATCGAAATCGATATATCGATATATCCGATTTCAGGCATTTTCTTCAGAAAGATTCCTAGATATAGCGATATATTGCTGATATATCGATATCGACACGATATCGAAACGATATCGATATCGATATGTCCTTCCATGGATGGAATAAGGCACTATTCATGTTCGACTGGAAGGATAGGAATAAGGTGGAATAAGGTAGCATAAAGATAGATAAGGTAGAAAAAGGATAGTAATAAGGGAGAATACGGTGGAATAAGGGTAGAGAGAGATGCGCATGGGGGAATAGATGTACGAGGAAGGAGAAGGGAGGGGAGAGGAATAGTGCCCTTATTCTTGGGGTTATTCCCCAAATGAACACCCCCTGAGGGTTCAGATTAGACTGCAATCACGCTCAAAGATGCCCAGGTCAAAAGGTCAACCCGAAGGAGAGCACTTGGTAAGCCTTCTTCATGGAGAAACACTCGTCTCACCAAACCCAATGATCGTGACCCTCAGAGGAGCCCGAGCAGTCTGCAATGGCCTCAGATAAACGCATGAATCATAGAAACATTGCTCAGAAAGAGGAGATAAGAAACACGATATACACTGGCGGTCCACCTAGGCATCCTTGACAAGAAGGTCATGATCCTTTGCTGGCGAGAAGAGGTGAGGGAAATGTTCCTGGAGCAGCCCACTATCACACCAATTATCTTTCCATAAGTGAAAAGATTCCCCATTGCCCGCAACCGGACACAACTGCAGGGAAATCTCACGAAAAACCATGCAAATCCCCTACCAAAATGCTGAGGTGTGGTGCAGGGAGGAGTCATCCACCAGCGGTTACGCCCAAATGACTAGTTCCATTCATATTTGATATAGCAAGCCTAGTGATTGTGAAATATACCAGTTTTTCCACGGGGTTTCTATACAGCATCGTATCTTCAAACATTGGATCCAAAAATAACATGTCTCTATGATTCAATCAAGATAGATGGTGGTTTGCATCGAAGTAAACCATCTTTTGCAAAAATATCCAAATGGTACTTCCTCTGTGACAAATGTAATCCCTATATCGTGCGTATCATATCAATACTTAGGAAGTATTGTAGATGGTTGCAGTCATTAGTGACAAATACCTTTTGGAGGGAGGCCTTGGTCTCAAGAATGTATGCAATGTCATCACCAATGATAACCATGTCATATCATATACATCGAGTATCATAATATCTGGCCTTCGTCTAATGAACACCGAATATTCAAACGCATTCTTGTGTAAACCAAAAGGGTGGAACTCAAAAGTAATTCTGACGAATCATGCTTATGCACTCTGTATTATAGCATAAATAGCCTTACATAGTCGGCATATATATACCCCTCGTGGAATGGGGGCTACTCCTCTAGTGGGGTGGCCATAATTTAGGCAGAGGGTATTGTGGATAGCTATGTGGTTTAAAAGGTGTTTGGATAGAGTGGTGGTTGTTGAGATGGTTCGTTATGATGTAACTTTATCTGAATTTGAGAGAATGATTGGATTTGAATTTTATTTTATAATTATTAAAAGGGAGGATGTAATGGTATACTATTTTTTATTTTTTGAGGAAAACCAGTTCGAAGGGCCTCGAGTGTGTTGTTCTCAGATCCGCTCAGACCCTTCCTATGATAATCAATGCTCATTTAGATGAAACACTAGGTGCGTTTTTCGGCACCTCCTTGATTTTGAGGGTATAAGTGAGAGAAGTGATATGAGTTAAGTGAACGGTGGATGAGAAATTGAGTTGATTGGTGTTAGAAAATAGGAACGCGGAAGCCTATCAGAGAAATAAAGAATAAAACATTATAGAAGATCGGGATTTTAATGTGGAACCCTTCTCCCTAAGGAACGGGATGACACCATGGGAGAACGCCTCAAAAGGCTGATGTATGCATTGCACTTTCTCACTGGATACAGAGGGTGAGGGGCTTCTTATATAGCCCTCAATGAGTCTCCACATCTCACAGACGTTAAATGTGGGACTAAACCAAAGGATGTGGTACCCACATAAGTGACGCATATGACAAATACTCCAACACTCCCCCTCAAACTGGAGCATGCAATGCTCAGCTTGGACAAACAGAAAGAAATCTCAACTTATGCTACATGACACTACAGATAATATCAACTCAACGCGCACAACCGGCGGCTGTTGTTGAGGACGTTGCTTCTCACGACATGCAGGTGAGGAGGACAAATGGGCTAGAGTATGAGTCGAACTGAATCTCCTCGTCGGAGAGCATGTGCTCTGTACTGCACCTGTCAGAGTCACTGCAATTGAAAATGAGTCTCCTCGTCGGAGTACTCTGGCCCGCCACAACATGTGGACAACTGCTCCATCTCTGAAAGGGTCGAACTGAAAAGTCGTGGAGTGCAATCCTCGTCAGAGTCCACAATCATTGGAGAATGGAGTCTGAAGAAGTCTTGTGGTGTGTAATTCTTGTCGGAGTCCACTGTCGCTGGAGAATGGAATCTGAAGAAGTCTCCTCGTCAGAGAACTGGGTCTCTCCTATACTGGCTCGGAGAATGGGATCTCTACTCTGGAGTCCCTATGAAACCACATGAAAACTCTGACTAAAAGATGGGGACCACAAAACTGAAGATCGCATACATGTGTGAATCAACCTGAAGACTCAGAATATGAACGTCGAGTTTGAAATTGTGCATTACATTGTGGACTCGGAGTCTGAACGTCGAGTCTGAAACTGCGCATGGAAAATCTTCATTTGAAAAACTGTAGAGTCTGAGTCTGAGCTGGATCTGTGACTCTACACAATACTCCCTCTTTCTCCCATACTTGTCGGGAAATAGTGATATCGATAAAGTTGGGAGAAGACAATAAAATGGGGAGAAAACATCACATCAATAAGTCATCACATTTTTTCGGCTTTTCTTGCAAAAAAATCTGATATTTCATTCCTCATTTTTTAATAGCCATCATTTTTTTAAATAAACCATTCACATTTTTTTGACTTTTCTTTTTTTCGTCGCGTACGCTTTTTTTGTGCGTACTCACCATTTTTTAACAAAAACACTCGGCCCAAAAAAGGGCCCAATAATATGCAACCCTTTTTTTAATTAAGTTGTTTCAATATATTTTTTTTAACAGCTTTTATTTCTCCCCCTCCTTTTTTTACCTTCTTTTTCTTCTTTCAGCATGGGCCCTTACAATAATCGATGCCTACTTGGGCCAAAAATCAAGTAGCTCAATTGAGTTTCTATCTCTCTCTTTCTTTTATTTTTTTATACTTACGGCCCAAATGAGCCATTACAAAAGCAGCAGTAAAATATTAATTAATTTTTTGTAACCGGTCGAATTTGGGGCTTATTTAGGGTTCCCGAAGGGGAACCCCTTTCTTCTAACACCGTCGCCACCGATGGAAGCCCGATGGGGCTCTGCTGCTGCAGCTGGAGATGCCACATGGGACCAAAGGGGAGGCATCGCTGCCTTCGGCTGGAGATGGCGATCCTGAAGGAGTATCTGCAGTGAAATGGGTGGCATGCCGCTTTGGATATGCTTGGAGGTTCTGCCTGGAGGTTTCTTGGAGATGAAAGAGTCATCATAAGGAGGAGATGTGTCCCCTCCGACCGATAGGAGTTGCCACTAGAGCACTCGCCTCCTCCTGGAGGCGTTGAAGATGCAGCACGGCACCATTGTGGAGAATCGCATAGGGTTGCACGGAGCGAAAGGGCTCCGCCTGGAGTGCAGGGATTCACCGGCAAGGATGGCTTACAGCCAAATAACTCGAGGAAGGAGGTGGGGGGTCCTATCTCCTGGGTGTTGGCTCACACGGGGAAGAAGAACACACATGGGATGCGGCGGTCGCCGCTTACTTTTTTATTAACCCACGCAGATCTGAAGGAGGGTGCCTCCTGGAGCAGATCTGCGTTAGATCTGCAGTTCTTGGAGAAGGAACCTCTGCCTGGAGGCACGCGAGGCCGCTGATGGAGATGTGGTCGCCCGTGATGCAGCTTGGAGAGAGATGCAGTCTGGAAGTTGAATGGAAGGCCACGCCGCCGCTTGGAGTTCTCAAGAAGTTGCGGTGGCACAAGGAGGATCGATGGCTATGGATAGATGGAACCAACTAGGGTTTTAAAAAAAGAAAACCCTAACATAATCTCGAACTGAATGATAAATAATAATCTTCAAACAACAAGCAGTCATGCTCTTAATAATCGAATCTCAAACAGAATAAAAATAAAGAACTCAAAATCCTCGAGAATCGACATGCTCTGATACGATGTTAGAAAATAGGAATGCGGAAGCGTATCAGAGAAATAAAGAATAAAACATTATAGAAGACCAATATTTTAACATGGAACCCTACTCCCAAAGGAGCGGGATGAAACCATGGGAGAACGCCTCAAAGGGCTTATGTATGCATTGCACTTTCTCACTGAATACAGAGGGTGAGGGGTTTCTTATATAGCCCTCACCAAGTCTTCACATCTCACAGATGGTAGATGTGGGACTAAACCACAGGATGTAGTAAATGGATCTTGGAGGGATCCATTTACCCATCTCCCACATAAGTGACGGATGTAACAAATACTCTAACAATTGGAAAGAGAGAGGGGGAGAGGAGATGGGGTTGGCTTGCTAACCTCCCTCATAACCAATGGTTAGTTAATGGGTGCCCCGCCAAATGGAGGGGCATGCCTCCAACCAAACGGCTCCTGAGAGGCAAAATTTGTGGTCAACTCCTGTTAAACAAACTCAAGAGCATTGTCAGTTCCAAAATATTAATGCACTAGAAGCAAGGTTTGAAAAAACTAAAGGCGGAACGAGGCGTTTTCCTCATAATCGAGGCGAGGCGTAGCCTCGAGGCGGTCGAGGCGTAAGTTTCAATTTATAGAGAAAACTATGCATAAACTATAATTATATATATGTATGTCAATGTAATTATATGTTCTCTGCCCAACATATAATACTTAACACTATAAGATATGATGAAATAATAGAGATAAGAACCCCTAAATATAAGATAGAACAACATCATATCCCTTTCTACACATTTTCATCCAATCAAAAAAGGGATTCGTCGTCATTGTGAAAGAATTAAATAATACATATCTATTTGAAATATTGTTGTAGTTAAAAGTATGATTAAATATACGTCTAAGAAATTTATGTTATGTGTCTAACATATAATATATGATCGCGAGAGAAACCGTGAATCTTATCCATTTCAAACAAATTTTTGAAATATTATTGTAATAAAAAGTACGATTAAATATATGTTGAATTGTTGATATGCCTTGAATCCCAAATAACTGACCATTGTTGAAGATTGCGTATGCACCCCTTTTGCCGTACCATACTACAACAAGATGGGGGTCTCGCTTAATTAATAGTTAGATTTAGGCATATGGATCCTTCTATTTTGGGCACGAAAGAAACATCAAATTTAGGCATAATTAATAGTTAGACATAATTAATAGTAAATATGAAGCAGTTTGCTGAAATAGTTAGACATAATTAATAGTAAATATGAAGTTATGGGCACGAAAGAAACATCAGATTTAGGCATTTAACTTGTATAACCATTATCCTAAACAAGTGTATATTTATAAGCTTCTCAAACCACCATGTAAACCATTAAAATGATAAAAAAAATACTTCAAAAAAGCAAAAACGCCTTGGAAAACACCTCATCGCCTCGAGGCTATGCCTCAACCACCTAAGGCGCACGCCTCACTGGACAAGGTCGAGGCGCATGCCTCGAGGCTAAAAAGGACGGCCTCGCCTCGAGGCGTAGGCCTCGAGGCGCATTTTTTAATTTCATGACTAGGAGGCTTTTATAAACTCAAAAAAAAAAGACTTGAGGGTTTTATTTGTCTATAAGCATTCCTTTATTAAATACACAACAAAAGATCTACTATAATCAGTAAAAAAACAACCTACTTATATCCAAACACAGCACAGACTCAACAAGATCCCCAAATGCCACACTAGACTAAAGAAAAGGATAAGTAATGACAAGGTTCAGTCCTCTGAGGAAAAGAAGCTCGATAGTGTTTACCAAACTGACATGCTTCCCACTCAAAAGTCTTCAGCAAGGTTAGTTCATGAAACATCAGAGAGAGCTCTAACAGACTGGTAGAAGGAAGATCAAGATGTAAATGTCAAAGGAACGGTTTAGCAGAGACAAAGACAACACCAACAAAAAAGGAATCCACTGAGATATCGAGGTAGTATAGATCATTCTTCTCACGGCTCCAACCAAAGATCAACATTGTCCATATTTCTAGAAAATAACAAGAGCCCTCATCAAAAATCAACTTACAGTTCAGCTCTAGACATAATTCATATACATATAATTAGCTCAAAGGAAAGGTAGGAGCACAAAAACTCTAGATAGCTAGAATTTGGAAGAAATTTCCATAGTCCCAACAGTAATGATTGGTGAATAGTCATTCTTGGCTAAGCAAAGTGACTTCATATGAGATGAATATTATGTAGAAGTGAAAAGGCTACCTTCTCTAGTCAAGTGAGTAGATGTGCTAGAGCCAGTTGTCCATGTGGGTGATGCGGCATAAGGAGTGTTAGTTACAATACTTGAGATTGTAATCAGGTTCGTAGTGGGAGCACTCTTAGAATTAAGAGAACTCTATAGAAGTTGCATGAGAATGGAGTAGTCTATAGCAAAAAGTTGGACGGTCTGTTATGTCAGCCCTGATCTGAAGTCATCTTTGTCAAGATGCATCATAATCCGACAATAATGCCAAATTGGCATGTGGAAGTTTGCCCAACTTTTTTGAACACTTCTCAGAGGAGTAGTTGGATCTGTGGTAGTGAATGCAAGGAGAGCAGGTATGACGACGACATGAGTCACGACCTCGACCTCCTCAAAAACTATAGCAACCACCCGTCCAGATGTCACAAGAAAAGCAGAGTTCTCTACAGCTTGAGTAGGACATGTATGTCCAGTGGAAGTCGCAAGCTGATGTAATCGACCAAAGATGACTTTGATGGAAGGAAAAGTACCAAACATGAGGAATCGGTCCATTTACAATTCGATAGTGATAACGAGGATGTAGACTGGCAAGGAACATGAAAACTTGCAACTCAAATGGCTCTGCCACTTTTTTGTCACATAAAGTAGGCTGGAAGATGGAAAATTCCTCAAAGGGTATGTTTGCATCAAGATCCTGATAGGCCTCGACGTCTTGAGCTTCTGAAATCCATTCATCACCGGAGGCAATGTCTTCCAAACATAAACGATATTCTATTGTTTTCTTCCTTAATTCTTTGTGTTTCAATTTGAGATTGAACATGATGTAAACCAAATCATTGAGCTTCGCTTGTGATACGATTTCTTCTCTTTGTATGGACCTATATAAACATACGTAAGTTTTAAGTACTTAACATGAAATAAAAACACTATCATAAAAATATATAATGCTTTAACCCCTTACTTGATGAACGAGCTCAAATTACGTTCCCACCCAGAAGCACTACAAGTCAAGCTCAATATCCTAATAGCAAATGCTGCCAATTCAGGTGATTCATCTCCAAACAACATCCACAATCTGCGGATAATGGTCAACACGTTTTAGTAATGATGTTAAAGTATATGCAAAACTCTTTAAATTTAGGGTTTTTATCAGTTGTGCCCCTCTGAGATATTGCAATTTCAGTTATGCCCCTCCCTTTTTTGGAATATCAGTTATGCCCCTACCTTCTTGTAAAATTCACAGCTCTGCCCTTCTGTTAAGGTAAAGTTGGGGCATAACTGATAAAGAAAAGGGCAGAACTGTGAATTTTGCAAGAAGGTAGGGGCACAACTGATATTTCAAAAAAGGAAGGGGTATAACTAAAATTGCAATATCTTAGAGGTGTACAACTGATAAAAACCCTTAAATTTATTTACAATACCTACCGGGACTTCTGATTTTCCTTGAATTAACAGTATTTGCCCATCCAAAAAATCCTTTGGCATGTATAAAAGAATCAAGTTGTGAATCTGCTTTCACCCTCGCATCTTGATCAATGATCAATCTTTCCATGCACAAAAACAATCCCATTTTGACTTCTAAGTGATTATACAATGTCGGTTCATAATGAAAGTGGGGATTGAGGAAATAAGCAGCAACATGCATGAACTACGAAATAATCCACAATATCCAACGACTATCCACAATATCCCAAATAATCTTATATCTGGTCTCGTTATTTTCTATATTTCTAGTTATCTCTTCCTTGACCATGCCCATGGTTTCATAAATAAATCCCAGCAGTGGATATTTTTCAGAATCCACCAACTTCAGAACGATGACCAAAGGTTTCGTGGTGTTGAGAACATATGCAACACCATGCCAAAAAGACTTGCTCTTCACAACTATGTTTACCACACTTTGCCCCAAGGGTCGATTCACATAAGAACCGTTCTTCCATGGTCTTGAAGTGAAGAAGGATTCAAGTGAATCCTTGCCTAAATCAAGCTTTGTAATGTAAGAAATGCAGTGGCAAATCGAGTAACGACAGGTTTCACCAAATCACAACCTGCAAATTTTCTCGCCATCGCTAAAACCCAAGCATGAGCATACACAAAAATAATTATTTTCTTCGCTTTTTTGAACAATGATGCATGAAGAGGCAATTTGAGGATATCCTCCAACATCAAATCTATGCAATGCGCTGCACAAGGTGTCCAATAAAGATTCTTCCTTTTTTCCATCAACATTCGTCCAACTGCTTTATAAGTTGATGCATTATCTGTTATCACTTGGACAACATTCTTCTCTCCACCTCCTCAACAACTTCATCCAGCACTTTAAAAAGCATCCTAGCATCTTTAACCTTTCGGACGCATCAATCGACTTCAAGAAGTAAGTGCCTTTGGGATTATTCACTAAAAAATTAATCAAGGTGTGTCCTTTCGTGTCAGTCTAACCGTCAGACATGATGCTACAACCGGTGGCAATCCAAGAAGCCTTTGCCTCATCAACAAGAGTGGTCATGGCCTGCTTCTCTTCTTTCAAAATCCAAGTTCGTAGTTCATGCATGGTTGGTGGCTTGAAACCCCTTCCATACCCACATACATCGGTCATCATCGCCAGATAAGGACTATTGGCTAGGTTGAATGACAATGAATTCTCAAAAAAATCTCTCAATGCTCCTGCAAATCCTCCTTCTCTCATCTTTTTTCCAACTTGCATTTAAAGTGAGTTGTTGTTCGGGAGGATCCGACGTACCTACACCCCTACCTCCTTGTGCAATAAAAAATCCATCGGTCATCGAGCTTTCTTGATACTACTAGAATCTGTCGGTGCTCTTTGTGACGGTTGATTTTCATCACCTCCCGATGGCCCTTGCATCCCAACTCGACAAACTTCTTACATTTCTTCAAATCTTCTTCTCTTCTCATTACTCTTGCTTTTCATGAACATCTTCATCTCTTGTTAAACTTCAATGGGAACGCTTGGACAAGCTCTCACATTCTTGCGTGTCTTTACAAGATGGTCTTTTAGTCACTTCACCCCACCGGTGGTCTTCATCAAACAAAAATTACATTCAACATATACATAGCCTTTCCCTTTGTGATGCTCGTCCATTGCAAGTTCTCAGCACTATCTCCATCCGGGATCTGATCGCCCCCTACTTTGGCCTTTACTTCCCATATCTACAAGTTATACAATAACATACGTATATACTTGCAGTACAAGATAAACACACATGTAATCTTTCATCATGGATCAGAATTTAATCCAAAAAATTAGAAAAATCCATAAAGAAGTACACATCAAAAACCCTCAAAAAAAATATCGACAGCCTCTAACATAACGAAACCCTCCAATAGAAAAACTAATAAAGAAGAACACAAGGAAAACATAAAAAAATAGAGCAAAAATACCGAGTTGGAGGTGACGGCGGCGCAGGGCTTCTCGGCGATGCTTGCAGGAGGTTCAGCGACGAAGAAGACGGCGCCGCAACGATTCCAGTTGGGTGGCGACGGGCGACTAAGCCTCCTCGCTCGCGAACCTGGCACCTGGAGATTCTAAAGAACAGAGGCAGGGGTTTCATTTTTGTCGAACAGAACTACCCCCTCTACCCGACTCTTCTGTTTTACAAAATAAGAGGTCATGTGCTTTGTACGTGACCAGGAAATGTAAAAAAAGAAAACATTTTTTGAGGCTTGCACCACAACCTCGCCTCGAGCTCCTCATGGCTCGGGTGCCTCAGACGAGGCTGAGGCATATGCCCCTTGATCTAGACCTGAGGCGTGCGCCTCGAGGCGCTTTGGGCTCGCCTCGAGGCGTACGCCTTTGCGCCTCGAGGCGCCGCTTTTTAAAACCATGATCATAGTACATAGTTGTACGCACCCTTTAGTTTGATAGATGTCCCTTGAACTACCATACAAGATGTGGATATACATATCTTAGTTTTGGCTAGAATCGTGACCATTGTTATAAGGAAAAGAAAATCAGTGAATTCCTGAAGCAATTTAGTCATGCATGAGTTAAGGCAATGATCCCACGGAAGATGGTGGTGACAAAGGCTACTTGGATGATTGGATCACACGCACAGAGAGAGACAACAATAAGTTGGAGAAGCGACGCAAGGCAAAGAAGATGGCTAGGAAAGCAACCCTCGATGGAAAAGGGTAGGCTCGAGGTTCAAGGACGACCCGAGGGAACCAAGGCAACGATCCTTCACGCGAGGGTCGGCTAGTACCCTTAGTAGGGGCTAAATGGCACCAGCTGGAGGAGAAGCATGTGCGGGGGGCTTATGGTAGCGGCAGATATCTTGGGTAAGAACTTCGATTTAGGATTGTCGCTCTACCATGTGGAGAAAGTTAAGAAGCCAATGGAATGAATTTTATTCATGGGTAAGGTTTCTTATATAGGTTGAAACCTTAGATCCCAATGGGTAAAAGTTACCTAATAACCTCCAAAGGGTTACAAATAGAAATAGAGGACATGGAAATAAACTCAAATAGAAACCATGTCACTGGCTATATATGCCTAATGACGTCAACAATAAGTGCAATGAGAACAACAAATATATAAATGCAATGGCCAGTAAACTATAGACATGTAAAAGGAATTTTTATAGCTAAACAAAGATACTCTCACGGAAGTGTTGCCATACAGAGAAGGATCAGATACGTGAAATATTCATCAGACCAAAGGTTAATGAGACACCAATTTAAGCTATAATGAAAAAGTCGGTTAATGTAGTTTATCCATTTCAATGGAGAGAAGTTAGAAAAAGGTATTGAGAATTTGAGAGTCCAAAAAACTGTTGGAAAGAGATGGTTAAAAAGGATATGATTTTGTTGAAATTAAATCAGGTCATGATCCAGATTAGATCTCGAAGAAATCTTAGTTGTTGTATAGATCCTAAAAGCGGAAAAAATGATGAAAGAAAATATTCTTGCATTATTGTTAGTACCCTCTTTAATCTGGTCATCAACCAAACTCAATCTGTCCAAAAATCAATTTGACTCACTCCTCCGTCTCAATGAATAATCATATACTGCAAAACACACAAAAAGAATTAGATAAAAGGGGCAAACGTAAAACTATATTTTGTAAAAAAACGGTTTGGGGAAACAAGATGGCCATGTGCACATATTAAACATGAGTTACAAATAAATTTCTAAACTAAGATGGATAAATGCCACCGTATATCAATCTAAGTAAATCTGCCCTCTAGATCTTGGCCTCTGTGCCATTTATGAGGCCGATGGAAAATGTAATTATCAAGCTCATACTTACCAGGACTAATCCGACGGCAGTTTGCTGCTTCGAACAACTCTGTTGCCGAGGATTGTGGTGTATGATGTGATCCAGCAGCGATATCATCAGGCTCTCCACTTACAATGGCAGGAAGGGAAAAAACATCAACAGAATGGTACAAATAGACCAGATTTCCACGCAGGCTTCTGTACCCTGATAATCTAGGAGATGACATGCTAGCACTGAAGTTTTGCCATTTGTACATTCTGATTGTACAGTGTAATTTCAAAGACGGAAAAATGGTACTATGCATTATGTTGACAAATCAATGGTACCGCATATGTTGGACTTCAAAACCCTGCTTGGCTTCCAACAACATTCAATTCGGCAAATTAATCAGGAGTGTGTAACCTAAATTGCAAAGATGGCCCAAGTGCTACTTTATTATGCCACACGGCACATATCAATAAAGATATGAGCATTGCAACCTCATCCACACCAACCATGCTGTGGACAATCTCATCAAAATGGCAATGAAATGTCCAGCCTCGTTCTCACTTAAAGCACAACAGATCGAGAACGTGAAAATACTCAATCAATTGTCAACCTATGCGATCCTTGGTCAAATTATCAGGACTATTATTCTGTGGTCCATCAAGAAAATTGTACATGATCCCATTATGATCCAAGACTGAAGGTGGCCTTCTGAAGAACATTGGGTCAGCAGAGCATCCAGTGATATTGTCATCCTCTCCGTCGTCAGCTCGTGTATCCACCCCTTCATTCGAAAAATGGTCCTCATACCCAGAATGAAGAGACAGTGAAGCTTCACCGATCTTTCTTTCACGGCGTGAAGATCTATTTGTAGCAGATGGTGGTAATTTGGACTTTGATGCCCTCCGTCTCCAGCTGAAGAAGCCCGACTCAAGAGACTCCAATACTCTCGTGGTTGGAGGTCTGTTTCTGGTGCTCTGTCTGCGGGAGCTTGTGATTCCTTGGTCAAAATCAGAACATCTCGACTGTTCAAGAGCCAGGGTGTCATCAAGTTGTTGAGATACGTCTGACGAGATATTCCCATTTGTGTTCACACCATTCCGATTGTCAGACATGTCAACAAATGTTTCATTAGCATCGGTATCAGGTGGAATATTTAGATCAATCAGCATCCTTTGTTGACATTTATCACCTGATGGTACTGAGTCATTAGCAGTACAGTTGTCAAAATGACTAAAGCTGAGAGCATTGTCACTGCTTCCATTTAAGCTATCTTTACCCAAACTCATGGATGTTTTACATAGGAGCTGACCAGGTTCCTTGCTGGAAGTATCTCTAGCATGGAGAGGCCCATAGCTGGCCTCCTCCAATTTTTGCACTCTAGGTAAAGAGCAAATGTTGTCAGCGACTGCTGTACGCTTGCATGCAGTTAATCTGCTTCTCTTCGACACAGGTGATAAGTAGACTGGTTTGCGAGGTTTGGATTTGCGACAAGATTCCATGTATAAATATTTTACAGGCAGTTCATCCAGCAGATTATGATGATGACTACCCGAAACTTGTTTAGGATCTTTCCTTTTCTTTGGATGCGCAAGAAAACGGCCGGAATGATTAGACTGTACTTTTGATTTCTCGTACATGACATCAGATTTGTTTTCTGAAGTCTGACAATCAAGTGAGCTGCGAACATTCTCCATATTATCTAAAGACCTTTCAAATTCAAAGGAATCGTGTTGTCTATCTGAACTACTGTCACTGCTGCCTTCTGTGTCATCTGAAGAACTGGAATCATGGTTTTGAGCAGAGCTAGAATACTTGTAAGAACTATCCAAAGGTAAGCTTCGGAGATTGGTTATCTTATAAGGTGCCTCCCCTTGACACATACTCGTGTCCACGATTGTAAATTTCATGAGGCCTGGAGTGGAAATGGGGAGATCAGCACAAGGACCACTGTTGAACTTGTGATCTGATACACAATTTTGATTTACTTTCATGTCTGAAATGCATACATTTCCTTCACCTACAATGCTCCCTTCAACTTCCAGCTCAAGTAGCTTCGGATCAGAAGCAACCTTATTCAATACATCAGCCACGGAATCATAATAGTGGTCACCCTTAATAAGCTTCCTCCTAGAGAATTTTTTCACTCCAGGGACGAGGAAAACCAGGGCTTGCCTAGAAGTGGGGTATCGCCGATTCTTCGGTTGCTCAGAGTGCCAACCTCTTGCAAGAAGGCGAGGCCATACTGCTTCCCAAAATAGATCATTTGACCGTGCTTTACTTATCCGGAAATCCCCTGTTAAGAAACTTATTATCTCTGTTGAAGAGAGAGAAGAACAAGCTTTGCCTACTGGGATATCAGGACGAAGAGATGGAACTGTGCTTGCTCTAGTCGGATCTAAGGTAATGCCAGTAAGGTCACGCTTCCCCTTACCAATAGCAACTGCGTCAACTATAGCTTTCATTCCAACAATTTCCTTCAGTCTGGAAACATATTCTTCCAGCAAAAGTATTCCCTCAGTGAACTTTTGACTTGCCTGCAAGAAATCAAAATGAATACCCTCTAAAAATGCATAGTAGAGAAAAGTTCGTAATTCCACCATTTTCTGCTCAGTTTTCCCTCTGGAAACTATATCAAAGGATAACTTAAAAAGAAAACAATGTGTTAGTACAATTCACTCCTCTATCAGAAGCTTATAAGTTATAGATGTAAATTAGCACATCCCAATTAGCTCCATGTGGGAGATAATAAGCTACTTGTTTATTATGAGATTCTAGATCCCTCTTATATAGGATAGGAAAGGGAGAGTCCAGGATTAAGGAGAAGATTATAGAAATGCAAAGAAAAAAATAACAAACAGAGGGCATACATTTTTTAAAAAGAGAATATACATAGAGAAAATATAATGTTATCCAATAAAGTTATATCCAGTTTGACAATAAATGGCAATGTAATGATATTTGACTTTTACTCTTGACGTGCGTCCTTTCTATAGGAGTATAGATTCGAAGTTATCGAATTAATCAAGTTAAAAAGTCAACTTGATGAGATCAAGATAGATAATCTGTAGCATTGTACACTATCACAAGATAAGAAATCATCATTTTACTGAGAGTTACACACACACGTATATATATGCGAGTGTAATCATTGGGCAAACCACTAGGTTGATAGCTTGACAAGGATTATATATCGATGAGCTGGCGCACATATAAATATATGAGATATATGATCTCTCAAAGGAATCACAGAATTTGATATAGTAATAAAATGGGAGAAAGAGCTCAGTCATGAGCAAGGTTTTAAAAAATGAAAAGCGAAATGAGACGTTTTGACTCGAATCGATGCAAGGCGTAGCCTCGAAAGCATCAAGACATACGCCTCAGTTTTCTTTCAAAAATATGCAATTTAGCTTAAAATATTATATTTGTCGAAAATATGAAATGCGGAAGCAAAATCAAAATTAAGAAACAAGAAGCATAAACATCTTGAGATTTTACATGGAACCCTACTCCAGGAGGAGGGGATAAACCACGAGAGAAGGCCTCTAAGTACCGGATGATGAATCCTTCTCCGACTATAAGTAGGGTCGGCTACATGGATTCTTGCTCAAATCCATGTTGAAAGATTCGATTATGTTTTACGCTGATTGTCGACTACTAATGCAACCTCCACAAGGGAGGATTTGAACCCTGGTCTTTTGGGTACTATGCACACTGCACTACCACCAGACCACCGGATATTCTATTGAAATCTCTCAATGAATGTAGGAGGTGCGAGGCTTCTTATATAGCCTTACAGACAGGCCAGAGTCCAATAGATATGCGATGTGGGATTAAACATGAGAGGGGGTGATTGGATCTTTGATACATTCTCTCATATTCCCCCTCAAGTTGGAACTAAGAAAGCTGCATCTTGCAACAAAAGAAAATATACAACACATCTTCACTCGATACATTTGAGAGAGATGGGAGGAGACCCGCTCCAAGTAGTCGGTGCTCGGAGAAGACCTCGCACAAGGATCGATATGCGACCATCAGGTCGTGCCTGTAACAAAGTCAATGTACAAGAAGTCCAACACGAAGAGTAGTCGATGCTCAAGAAGATGATCGGTGTACAGTTGTAGTTTGGAGTGTAGTCTGTCATGTTGCGGATGGGTAGTAGGAGTCAGAAATGATCCCAGGCAGAGAAGTCCATGTTGATGTTGCCGATATACACCCGACGATCGGGGATAGGCACCCGATGCAATAGTTGTCCTTCTGATGTCGAGGATAGACACCAGACAATCGGGGTTAGGCATACGATGTAGACTGATCACTTTTGTTGAAGAGCCACGAGTAGATGATGATGGACTTGATAAAATCCTGTGGATATATCTTAAGTAAAAGATGTGCCATCTCTCACTCCCCCTTTCTCCCAGCCTTATCGTGTAGAAGGGAAAAATGAATAACGATATTGAGAGGCTCTTGGGTTCTCGTATATAGGAGAGGAACCTATTAGACAAATTACATGATGAAGATAAAATAAAAATATAAAAAGAAAAACAAGACAGAAAAGAGGAAATATCTCAATACTCCCCCTCAAGCTGGAGCATAGATATCGATAAGGTTCAGCTTAGAACAACATCTCTGATAAGGCCCTCTAGCTAGGGCTTTAGTAAAAACATCTGTTGTCTGATCTACAAAGCTGACGTGAGTAGTGGCAATAAGACCCTTCTGTATCATGTCATGAGTGTAGTGACAGTCCACCTCTGTATTTTGTCCTTTCATGAAAAAATGGGTTGTTGGCAATGAAAAGAGATGTTTGATTGTCACATTGGAGGTGCATGGGAAGAGGCACCTCTATAGTCAAGTCAGTAAGAACAGATTTAACACACACATCATCTCCGTGCAAGCCTCCGCCATGGCCGTGTATTCTGACTCAGCACTCGAACTGGCAACCACGGTCTGCTTCTTGCTCTTTCAAGAAACCAGGGAATTCCTTATGAACACCGCAAAACCTAAAGTAGACTTCCCATCCTTTGGACACCCAGCATAATATGCATATGCACATGTTGTAACTGAAAGAGATGTATCTGTTAAGATAAATATAGCTTTCTGTCTCTTTTATGTAATTTCAGTTTCTCTGAGTACTTATCATGTAATTAACCCAAGGGCTTTTCTCCTATATAAGAGAGCCCTCGGGTACGTCCAACTCAAGCCATTCGTTTCTCTCATCATGGTATCGGAGCAACGGTCCTAGACCGGGGTCCAGGTATCCCACCCAAAACCCTAACCCTAATCTCCCCCCCCCCCGGCGCCGTCGCAGCCCTCTTGCGGCCCAGCGCCCATCTCTCTCACCGCCCCAGCGGCTACTCGGCGCCCTAGCGACCACTCGCCGCACCCAAGCGGCATCGGCATCCTTCTACGCCGCTACAGTCGTCCTCCCGTGCGGCCCTAGCCCCCTCCGCGCGGCACCAGCCGCCCCCAGCACCGTCTTTGCCGCCTTCGGACTAGATTCGGCGCTTTAACGGAGATTAGGGATGGTTGTATGAGTCTACGCATACAACCTATCCCTCATATGATACTGTAGACCGACTAGTTTGTTTACCTCCGTCGGTCTGCGGCTCTTCTTCAATCATGTCAGAGAACAAGGGTGACGTCTTTACATCTTCGGGTGCCTTCAAAGGCCCGGCCCCGATAGTAAAGATGGACGGGACCAACTATGAACTATGGTCCATGCAGTTTCGAACCCTGATGCAGTGCCATATTAAGGAGCACATACTGACAGAATCCGAGCTGGAAGTCAAGATTGGAGCAAATGCGACGTAGAAGCAAGACGATGCTTATGCTCGTATATGGCTCTCTGGGACGCTGACTACAAAGATTGCCAATGACATTGTGAATCAACCCACATCAAAGGCTATGTGGGATATACTGGCAACTACATATAGACAGTCGAAGAATGAGAGCAAAATACTTCAGTTACAATTCGACATCTTTTCCACCAAACAGAATGGAAGGTCACTCCATGCACATTTCTCTCATCTGTGGGGCATGTTCGAGAGATTGCATAGCTTCATGCCGATCACAACCAGTACGGAACAACAACAGTCATATCGAAATGCCACGATGATGGGGGTATTTCTGTCCTCTCTTGATCCAGAGTACGATGCAGCCCGTACTCAACTTCTGACTGGCGAGACTATTCCACCTATGGAGGAGGTGTATAAGAGATTGAGTAGGATTACTAGTGCATCAGCGTCTACAGCACAGCCTACTCCTTCAGCTATGGCGGCCACCTGTGGCAGAGGAGGATCGTCAAATTTTCGAGGTCGTGGACCTCGTGGTAGAGGGGGAGGCAGACATCGTGGTCCCTGTACTCATTGTCACCGTCCAGGCCACTCTGAGGAAACATACTTTCACAAGCATGGATATCCAGCCACTGCATGTGTTGCGGAGCAGACTGAGGCTGCAGCAGTGCCTCTCCTAGATGCGCGCTTCGATGACTTCGTCTCAGACGCCGTGACATGATGACTACACCTACGTCTCCCTCGGAAGCTGCAGCTCCTGCCAGAGCAGCGTCTAGCTCCTCAGGTATCCATTATGCACTTACCAGTACTACTTGCTCAGAGTTGACAGATTGGATTATAGATTCCGGGGCTTCCCATCATATGTGTGGCGACAAAATGCAGTTTACTACCTACAGAGCACTTGCACTAGGACGATCTATTGTCATTGTCAATGGGGTTCGATTACCCATTGTTGGTCAGGGGGAGATTACTCTAACGCCTTCCTTAGGTCTTCAGAATGTGTTACATGCACCTGACTTTAAGATGAACATGTTGACTGTTAGCCAGCTTACTAAAGATTTACACTGTCGTGCCATCTTTGACCCTTCTACTTTTGTGTTTGAGGACATACTGACTGGCAGGATGATTGGAAGTGGCCGTGAGCAGAGAGGCTTGTATAAGCTTGCTATATCACCATGTGCTGGACTTGTTACTATTCCCTCTGGATCTGTTTCTCCACTTCTTTGACATCTTCGATTTGGCCATCGTCCTCTACAGAAGATGTGTTATGTCTTACCACAGATATCTGCCCGTACTGAGTTGGATTGTGAAGCCTGTCAGCTTGGGAAGCACCATCGGTCTTCGTTTCCAGGTCGTCCGAGTCGTCATAGTAGTCGGTCTTTTGAGTTGTTTCATTTTGATATTTGGGGTCCGAGATGGTTGCTGTGGATGATTATTCCAGACTATCATGGGTTTTTTTGTTGAAACAAAAGTCTGAAGTGGGTACTATTATTCGAAAATTTATTCTTAAAGTTAATAATATCTTCTCTACCAATGTCAAAGTAATTCGCACAGATAATGCTTTGGAGTTTTCAACATTACATTTGTTGGATCTCAGTTCACAGGGCACTGTTCGCCAAACTTCGTGTAGTTACACTTCGCAACAAAATGGTGTGGCGGAACGCAAACACCGTCACCTTCTTGATGTCACTCGAACATTGTTGATCCATAGTCGTACCCCTCATTCTTTTTGGGGGAATGTTGTTCTTACTGCGTGCTACCTGGTGAATCGTATGCCATCTACTGTTCTTGGAGAAAAGGTTCCCTTCTTGATTGTGTTTCCCGAGAAGGACCTATTCTCCATGACACCTCGAGTCTTTGGATCTGTGGCTTTTGTGCATAATTCTACCACTGGTCGTGATAAGCTCTCACCAAGAGCTATCAAATGTACGTTTGTTGGGTACTCTCGTACCTAAAAGGGTATAGATGTTATGATCCGGTGGGTCGGCGATATTATGTAAGTGTTGATGTTACTTTCTTTGAGTCCATTATGTACTTCTCTCCTACAGGTGGTTGTCCAATAATAATGCAGATGACATTGTTGTTCCTCCACCTCCATCTCTTCCAGCATCTGAACATGAGCAACCATTACCTCCAACTTCGCCACCGCCACAATCACTTCTTACATATTGTTTACACTCGCAGGTTTTCTACTAGCTCTTCTGCTCATAAATCGTCCACATCATCCAGCACGCCTCAGGTATGTCATGATCACAGTATTTCTACTGATGGCACTAGAGTTTTATAGAATACACAGGATGATTCTGCTACAAAGGACAGAGAGGATGCAGATTTGGATGTTCCTATTGAGCTAAGGAAGCCTCGACGGAAATGTGCCACATACCCACTTGCTGCACATGTTTCTTTGGATCATCTTTCTGATGAATACAAGAAGTTTGTTGTAGGACTTTCTGCGGCTACTATACCCCGAACATATATGGAGGCTTTACAGAACTGCAAGTGGCGTCAAGCCATGGAAGAAGAAATGGTGGCCTTAACGTCACGAGGGACATGGACTATTGTCTCGGCTCCACGAGGTGCTTCGATTGTCAGCTGCAAGTGAATATTTTCCATTAAGCAAAACGCAGATGGGAGTGTGGATCGCTACAAGGCAAGGTTGGTCGCCCGTGACATTACCCAGACATATGGGGTGGACTATCAGGACACATTTTCTCCAGTAGCGAGGCACTCGATGCTTCGGGTCTTACTAGCAGTGGTTGTTTCACGTAATTGACCGTTATTTCAGCTTGATGTGAAGAATGAATTTCTCTATGGAGACCTTCAGGAGGAAGTTTACATGCAGCAGCCACCTGGGTTTACTGCTGAGGGGGAGTCCCAGAAGGTATGCAGGTTGCATAAGGCAATTTATGGCCTGAAGCAAAGTCCTAGAGCTTGGTACCAAAGCTGTCAGAATTGATTGCGTAACGGGAATTAAGAGGTCCACTACAGACCACTCGCTTTTCGTTCAGAAGACACATAGAGGTAAGGTTGCCATTCTTGTGTATGTGGATGACATTATTGTTACAGGAGATGATGCTCAAGGCACTCAGATAGTCAAGAAATTCCTAGGTAAAGAGTTTCTGACCAAGGATCTAGGTACTCCTCGCTACTTCCTGGGGTTGGAGTTTGCCAGGAATCATCGTGGTCTAGTGATGACCCAGAGAAAGTTTGTCATGGATCTCCTTTCTGAGACAGGTATGACTGGGTGCGAGCCTGCTACGACTCCCATGGATCCAAGTATGAGATTGTATGATGAGGATACTGAAGAAGTTGATAGCAGGAGGTACGGGAACTAGTTGGAAAGCTTCTATACGTTACTATCACCAGGCCAGATATTATGTTTGCTGTAAGCAAGGTCAGTCAATTCATGGAGCAGCCCAGAAAGGCACATATGGATGCTATCTTTATGATTTTGAGATATCTGAAAAACTCACCTGGTTCGGGACTCTTATTCAGTAGGGATACATCCTTGGAAGTAACAGCTTGCGCAGACGCTGACTATGCAGGATGTCCCATAGACAGAAAGTCTACTTCGGGGTTTGCAGTGTTTGTTGGACACCCACTTGTCTCATGGAAAAGCAAAAAACAAACTGTGGTTGCTAGATCAAGTGCAGAATCTGAGTACAGAGCCATGGCCCAAGGGAGTGCAGAGATGATGTGGGTTAGATCGGTGTTAACTGATCTTACCATAGAAGTTCATCTTCCTATGCAACTCTTATGTGATAATCAAGCTGCATTATTCATTGCAAATAATCCTACATTCCATAAACGTACAAAACATATCGAGGTGGACTGCCATTACACTCGAGGCTTGATACAGAAAGGACTCATATCTACCTCTCATGTGTCTACAGGAGATCAAACGGCAGATATCTTCACCAAGGCTCTATCTCGAAGTCCATTTCAGAAGTGTTGTTCCAAGCTGAGCATGATAGATATATATGATCCAGCTTGAGGGGGAGTGTTAAGATAAATATAGCTTTCTGTCTCTTTTATGTAATTTCAGTTTCTCTGAGTACTTATCATGTAATTAACCCAAGGGCTTTTCTCCTATATAAGAGAGCCATCGGGTACGTCTAATTCAAGTCATTCGTTTCTCCCATCAGTATCTATGTCAGTGTTGCAACAGTCGGCCGACTACGCCGACTAAGAGGTGCGAGGGGTCCCCGACTGAATAACCTCTAGTCGACCAATAGTCAACCTAACCGAATAGTCGGTCTAATTATTTGGTCGACCGGCCGACAATTAAGTCAACTGGTAGTTTAATGCAGGAATTTTTTTTTTAAATCTAAAGGAGTTACCATTTGCCATGATATTACCAAAAATGTCAAAGCTATGTATATGTAAGTTGTTAATGGACTTTTATGTTGGATTCTTGTTGATCGATGATAATATATGTATAAATTTATAAGAATATATGTATTAAAAATCATTTTTGTATTAAAAATAATTAAAAAATACAAAGCCGAATAATTCTGAATAGTCGTCCAAATACCGATTATTCTTTATTCAGTGACCCCTTCGACTGAATATCGAATACCGACTTCTGCAACACTGATCTCTGTTGAACAGAAGTCACGTAACTGGTGAAGTCTTCAGATACCTCAAAATCATATGGACTGCATCCATAGTGCTTGTATGGGTTGCTCCATAAACTGACTCACTTTGCTCACGACAAAGGATATGTCGAACCTGGAAATAGTCACATATAGTAGCTTGCCAACAAACTCCATGTACCTCCTCTTGTCGACCTCCTCAATGTCATCATCATATAGCTTCATCCTTGGGTCAATAGGAGTTGTGGCAGGTCTGCAATCTACCATGCATGTCTGTGACTGAAGATCTGTAACATACTTCCTTTAGGTAATCACAAGACCTCGTTGGCTCCTGGCAAACTCCAGCCTAAGGAAGTACCGTAAATTACCAAGGTCCTTGGTAACAAAATGCTGACCAAGGAAGTCCTTAGCACTCTGAATACCATGCTCGTCATTTCCTATAACAATAATATCATCAACATAAACAAGAATGACAATGGTACCTCTCTGGGTTCTGTGCACAAACAAAGAGTGATATGCAGTTGTTAGAAAATCGGAAGCGGAAGCATAAACATGGAAAAGATAAATAACAAAGAAGAACAGCGGGATTTTTTACGTGGAACCCTACTCCTTGAGGAGCGGGATGAAACCACGGGAGAAGACCTCAACGGGGCATATTTGTCTATTGACTTTCTCAATGAGTACAGGAGGTCTGTGGCTCCTTATATAGCCTCTCCAGAGCCTCCAAGTCCCACCACTGGACGATGTGGGACTAAACACTGGATGGGGTAAATGGATCTCCTCTAGGATCCATTTACCCTGCTACAACTCAATAAGCACATACAACTTATGCTCCAACACTCCCCCTCAAGCTGGAGCATGCAATGCTCAGCTTGGACAAACAGACAGAAACTCAACTCAACGCTACAAGACACTACGGACAATATCAACCCAACGCGCACATTGCTGCAGTCGAGGACGTTGCTTCTCATGCCGTGCAGGTGAGGAGGACGAACGGGCTGGAGTGTGAGTCAACTGAAGACTCGGAATCTGACCATCGAGTCTGAACTGCGCCTGAAGTCTCCTCGTCGGAGAACTGGGTCTCTCCCATCTGGCTCAGAGAATGGTGCACTGCTCTGGTGTACCTATGATACCACATGAAAACCCTTGCCCTCAAGGGAATGGTCCTCTGCTCTGGAGTCCCTATGGCTCATATGAAAACTCTGGCCTGACAACAACAAGAATGATGGGGACCGCGAAACAAATGATGGCAACTTATGCTCATCTGACAATGACCGCAAACTCATGCGTGTCTGAAACTGGACTCGGAACACTGATCATCGAGTCTGAAACCGAACCGTAGAGTCTGATCATCTAGCTGGTCTGGAGACTGATATCTGAATCTGGAATGTGGATCTAGACCTGTGACTCTACATATATACTCCCTCTTTCTCCCATACTTGTCGGAAAACATGGACGTCGATCAAGTTGGGAGAAGACAAGATAAATAGACGGTAAATACAACATGAATATCCTCGAAACATTCCTTGCGGCTTTTCAATTTTTTTTATAAAGCCGTCACATTTTTTTCTTTAAGCCGTTGCAACTTTTTTTTACGGCTTTCTCAAAGCAACTTTTTTTTTAAACTTGCGTATGTCTGTTTCTTGTACGCGCCTTTTTTTCTTCAAATCAGATTTTTTAAAACAAAAAATTCAGGCTGGGCCTCCCCCTATCTCTAACATTTCTCCTTTCCTTTTTCTTCCACTAACTCTCGGCCCACCTTTGGGCCCAAAATATTCAACCCCCTTTTTTTCAAACAGACCCTCACTTTTCTTTCCCGGCCTGTGCATTCCCCGCACCTTTTTTTTATACCTCCCTTTTTTTTTAAACAACACACAGGCCTAACAGGTCCAACAAAAATAGAGAATCTTTTTTTAAAACAACCCACGGCAGCAGGCCTTATTTAGGGTTCCCATGAGGGAACCCCTTGAATGACGAGCGCCCACGATGGGACCCGCCTGCGCCGCAGATGGGAATGCCGCACGATCTGGATGGCGCCGCTGACTGGCGCGAGGGGCGGAAGGAGATGCGCCTGGCGATGGGGGTCGGCTTCTTCTTGCCGCCGCCGCTGGTAACCCGCGAGGATCCGCCTGTGCCTGACGATGGAGAGGATGGGCGGCTTTCAGCGGTGTGGTTGCTTAACCTGGAGCCGTCTGTGCCTGGGGAAGGATCGATGAGCCGCGCGATGGGAAGGAGTTGCGCGCCTGGGAACTATGGCGGGGATGGTGCCGCATGATGGTGTTGCGCCCGGGTGTGGAGCGCTAGAGGTGCGGGATTGTTAGAGGTGCGCCGCCTTGAGATTTTCGACGAAAAGAGGAGCCTCCTGTATGTAGAGCCGCCGCCCGATGGGGGGGCACTCGCCAACGCCTGCGCGGCACTGGATGGGGTAGACCTCCAGCGTACTTGCAAACCCTAGATCTGTGATGCACTGGAGCGTGCGCGGCTGGGAACTGTGCCGTTGTATGCGGCTTGAATCTGGAGGGGAGGGCGCAGCTTTGCCATTGATTCATCTTGAACAGGAACTTCAAGGGTTTAAACAAAACTCTAGATCTCAAGCTTTGATCAAACAACAATATTTCTCAACTAGTAAATCTTCACGTACATAAACCCTACGAACAAATCTTCAAAATTAAAGAACTCGAAAATCCACAAGAATCGACCTGCTCTGATATCATGTTAGAAAATCGGAAGCGGAAGCATAAACATGGAAAAGATAAATAACAAAGAAGAACAGCGGGATTTTTTACGTGGAACCCTACTCCGTGAGGAGCGGGATGAAACCACGGGAGAAGCCCTCAACGGGGCATGTTTGTCTATTGACTTTCTCAATGAGTACAGGAGGTCTGGGGCTCCTTATATAGCCTCTCCAGAGCCTCCAAGTCCCACCACTGGACGATGTGGGACTAAACACTGGATGGGGTAAATGGATCTCCTCCAGGATCCATTTACCCTGCTACAACTCAATAAGCGCATACAACTTATGCTCCAACAGCAGTCGATCGCACAAACCACTGTTGCTCTATCAAATCTGAGAGCTTCTGAAACCATACTCTTGGGCTCTGCTTAAGGCCATAGATAGCCTTGTGAAGCCTACAAACCTTCTGGCACTCGCCCTCAGTAGCAAACCCGGGTGGTTGTTGCATGTAGACCTCCTCCTGTAGATCACCATAGAGGAAGGCATTCTTCACATCAAGCTGGTAAAGGGGCCAATCTCGTGTCACGGCAACGGAAAGTAGAATGCGCAGATTGGAATATCTGACAACTGGAGAGAAAGTATCATGATAGTCCACTTCATATATATGGGTGAATCCTTGTGCCACAAGTCTCGTATTATAGCGATCCACATTGCCATATGCACGGTGTTTCACAGTAACATCCATTTGCATCCAACCACGGATGCATCAACTGGAGCAGAAACAAGACTCCACATACCATGCGACTGTAATGCAGCCATCTCCTCCTCCATGGCTAAGAGGCGTTTGATGCCTTCTTCCCATGTATGTCGCGGTTCTGGAAAACTCCATCTCGACATGTTCGAGTCCTTATCGGTTCACGACCCTAGATGATGCCGCCCACCCTCCTTGTCATTCCTCACAAGAACATGTATTGCGCACTCCAGACCGCATCGCTTCAGCGCAATATCTCGGCAACACCTCCCCAGCATGCAAAGATCTAAGACAAAAAAAGGGGGAGATAATGACCTTCAAGCCCACCTCTCGCTGGCTACCCTCTAGCACAGCATCTCCATCCCTCCTCTTGCGCTTGAGCATCTCCTCCTCTCGCGGGAGATCCTTCTCCAACATCTCCAGGCGACGACGAAGAAAAGCCCCATTGGGAGCGACGCAGGTTCGTGATTTTGGTTCCCACAAGGGGAACCCTAAATAACAAGGCAATTTTTATTTTGTAAAGGCCTAATTGGCCCCAAGTCGAACTGCTACTTTGCAAAAAAAAGAGATTATTTTGTTTTTTGAAAAAAAAGTGTGTACAAAAAAACTGTCCACGGGAAAAAATGAGATGGTTAAAAAAACAGAATAGCCGAAAAATGATTTAAAAAATTGCAAGAAGAAAAATTGGAAAAAAAATTTGAGATCGGCTCATGTGGACTTTTGTTTCTCCATCTTTTCATGCCTTCACTCAACTTTATTAATGTCATTGTTTTTCGACAAGTATGGGAGAAAGGAGCATGGTGTAGAGTTATGTGGCTCATATTCATATTCTCCAGTCGATATGCCAGGCCAGTTGTCAAACTTTAAAGTTCATATTCAGACTCAACGTTCAAATTGGTTCCGAGTCTACAATTTGATGTGCACATGTACGCGATCATTATTTGTGTGGTCTTCATCTTTGTTTTTGGTCTCAGAGTTTTCATGTGATCCATATGGACTCCGGATTAGAGATATCATTCTCTATGCCATTATGGATTAGGGTTTTCATGTGGTTTCATAGGGACACCAGAGTAGAGATCTCATTCTCTGAGCCAGTATGGGAGAGACCCAGTTCTCCAACGAGAAGACTTTCAGACTCCATTCTCCAGCGACCATGGACTTCGACGAGGATGTTTCCACAGCTTTTTCAGTTCGACCCTTTAGAGATGGAGCAGTTGTCCACATGATGCACAGTTTTCTACATGTGGCGAGCCAGAGTACTCCGACGAGGAGGCTCATTCCAGTTTCAGTGACTTTGACGGGTGCAGTACAAAGCACATGTTCTCCGACGAGGAGACCTAGTATAACTCACACTCCATGCCTTTTATTCCTCCTCACCAGCACGACATAAGAAGCAACGTCCTCGACGGCAACCGACAGAAGAGTATGTGTTGAGTTGATATTGTATGCAGTGCATTGTATTGTGAGTATAAGATTTCTTTCTGTGTGTACAGGTTTGAGGGGGAATGTTGGAGTGTGTGCTTCACTTGTAGTGATGGGTAATTGGATCCCTCCAGGGTCCAATTACCGCATCCAGTGGTTTAGTCCCACATATACTATTTGTGGGACTTGGAAACTCAGTAGGGGATATATAAGAAGCCCCATACCACTTATAACCGATGAGAGAAAGTTGAATAGAAAACACAAGTCCTTGAGGTGTTCTCCTGTGGTTCCACATAAAATCTCGGTGTTCTTCATGTTTATTCTATTTCTCTGATATTACGCTTCCGCATTCTCGATTTCTAACACCAATACAAGCACATTGGGGCATGTCCAGCAACAAAAGCAATGATGATGCATCCAGAAGACGATGCCAATGGTGATCACCTAGCAGATGGAGGCGGTGATGACGATGTACGAGGGTTAAAGAAGAAGCACAGGTCATGCAAGTGATGTTCCAAATAACAATGGAGGTGGAGCAGGTAGAGAAATGTGGAGGAGGTGGCGGTGGGTGTCAACTGAGGTGGGTTGGGTTTTGGCGTAGCAAACTGAAAGACAGCAAAGCAAGGAGAGGAATAAGAATAACACCTCCCACACGCCACTAAGTAGCCACCATGGAGATCGATCCAAATGACCATTGACTCAAGTCAACAAAAGAAGACTTTGCTTGTTGCAGGTGTGTGCCTTAATAGGAGGCAGTCTATGATAAAGATACTCCAGAACAAGAACATGTGGCATTGCTCCAGTACAAGCACATTGGAGCATGCACAGCAACAAGGGCAATGATGATGCATCCAGAAGACGGTGGCCGATGGTGATCACCTAGAAGATGGAGGCGATGATGATGATGTACAAGGGTTCAAGAAGAAGCATAGGTCATGCAAGTGATGCTCCAAATAACAATGGAGGTGGAGCATGCAGAGAAACGTGGAGAAGGAGGTGGCGGTGGGTGTCAACCGAGGTGGGTTGGGTTTTGGGGGTAGTAAACCGACAGACAACAAAGCGAGGAGATGAATAAGAACACCACCTCCCACACGCCACAAGGACGCCACCATGGAGATCGATCCAAGCAACCATTGACTCAAGTCACTGGGAGGTCAACAGTGCTTGGTTGACAAGGCAAAGAGAACAGGGGGGCGCCAATGCGAGGCCATAGCATGACTTGGTTGACTTCAGTTACCAAGCCACATGGCTGAAGGAGAATATTCATAAAATATAAAATAAAAGCAAAAGCAAAATGAAATAGAAAAGGGAGTTAAATGAAAAAGTGGTCCTCATCAAAGTTGTAGATCTTGAGGAAAACTACAACTTTCATGAAGGCCAACATCGTAAAAGATGCTAATTACGTAAGTTAGTGATTTTTGTAGGTATTTTATGTCTAGAATGCCTATTTTTTATGGTTTTTATTTTTTTCCTCAATTTTCTTCTTAATACTATATACATTATATATTTTACTATAATAGGCGATGGACATCCCCTATGTAGCTCCATAGGAGACTACTTCATCGCCCAAAAGCCCAAATGGGACAAAAGATAATTGGGCACAATTAATCTTGAGTCTTAAAATCTCACCAAAAATGACAAGTACCATAGGCATACCTCTGGACTCCTGAGATCCACCCTCCACAAAGAAAATCGTGTCTTCATCCCATCGCAGTATTAGAATCGCCATATCTTCCTGCCTAAACCTTGCACAGATCTACACATGTTGCTTTATCCAAATTATAGAAAGAGCATCTACCACGATCACAAATAAAAGAGGCACAAGTGAACAGCCATGCCGACCCTATGCTGTGATTGGAAGAAACCACCCTAGAAACAACCATTGATTAGAAACACCCACGAAGTGTTAGTGATGCAATGCTTCATCCATTGAACCCATAAATCCAGGAAACCATGCTTATGCATAGATGCCCAATTGAACATTTGGTACATGCAATCATAGACCTTAAAAAAATCAACTCTCCAAAGCATCATTTTAACCTTCTGCCTCTTCCACTCAGCAAGCACCTTATTAGTCATCGCCGCGCTATCCATCAAATGACAACCCGAAATGAATGTCGACAACACCGAAGAGATTTTTCTTTGAAAGGACATTATCGAACATATAATGTAATCAAGAACCCGTTTAAGAAGATAGGTCGCATTAATGCAAGAGACCGTAAATCCACCACCTTCGCAGCCACCACTTTATGCAACAGGAAGATAAGAGCATGATTCAGGCACTCAAAACCTCGATCCCCTCTCCGAAATTATTCAAGACATTTTTCATCACTTTCAACCAAATCTCAAAACCCCCGAAAGAAAATAATCGGAAAACCATTCGAACCAGTGAACCATCTATGTTCAGAGCAAAAACTGTCTCATTTACCTCAGACGGTCAGAAATCACTGATGAGATTAAGATCCACAGCCTGCTCACAGGATAATAAGTTCACACCCCTACTCAGAATGTCACTGGAAAAGGTAAGATTTTTGTTCTCATTCAACTTCAATAAATATTGTAGTACAAGGATGTATATATGTACTCATTTTATCATAGTGGTGAGTTAGAACGGAGACTAAGCTACCAAAGTATCAAGACATAAGTCGGACAATGGTGTTTAAACTTTTTGGATCTGAATAAGAAATAAATGATGGATCTGATACAAAGTTATCAGGATATTGTTCAAAGAGATAAAACAATGATGAAGCCTTCACCCGCTTTAAGTAAAATAGGCCACATGGATTCTTGCTCAAATCCATGTTGAAAGATCAGACTGTTTTTTACACTAGTTGTCTACTACCTAACGCAACCCCCACAAGGAGGGATTTGAACCCTAGTCTTTTAAGGGGTAGGCACATTGTATTACCACCAGACCATTGAAGTGGATACATTATTCAAAGAGATATGTTTGGATTAAATTAAGTAGAGGAAAGTAGCATGTCTATAAGCTAGTGCACCATTCTCAAGATAGATATCATCATTTAATAGATTCCACGTTTAGTTTTGTACCACTCAATCATAGAAATTTATGTGAAGGTGTGAGGCTAAAAATTCAGCCATGAACTACAAAAGATGCAATAGAAGCAACAGAAGTTAAATAATCTCCCATGGAAAAGGATGGTCCAGGGTCCAACAAGGTAAAGGTCCATACGAACTTCAGGTGGTTCTTATTATTCCCCAGTGTTGAGTTATTATATTTATATGGGTAAACGGATCTTTGGATGAGAGACCGTTTACCCATCCTTCTCTATATATTGTACTCATCCCTCATTTGAAAATAGTTTTAGTGAAGAGTGCCCTAATCTCTAGTGAGGGAGATTAGGGATTGAGAGCTCCCGTGGTTTTTCCCTCTCCGTAGGGTTTTTCACGTAAATCCGTGTCTCCATTTTTGTGTGTGCTTAGTGCCTTTGATTCTAACATGGTATCAGAGCCTCGTTGAGGCATTTGATTGTGTTTTCTGCTGCTTAGAGTGCTGGAAATTGGTTCTACCGTGCTGGATTTTGTCTTTTGGTGGTGATTTTTTATTTCTCTTGTCGCCGATCAACCATATTGCATTGCGGCAACTACCCCACGCGTTGTGGAGTTGTTGTGAAGGTCTGAATACACCCGCAAGAGGCTGTTGCTGCTGCTTGCTGCTACAGTATTTTTTGGCGTCTAAAATTGATCCGAACTCCATTGGTGTTGTGAGGTAAGTTCCCTAGTTGTTGGGGGAACAACCCTTAGTGTGAGCTTTGTGCTCTTAAGTGTTGTTGTGGGCGTATAGCCCTTTTCTTGGGACTTTTTCTACCCCTCTTTTGCTGAAGAAAATTAGGTTGTTTATTGTTGTCCACCAAGTGTTCGACAAAAAGCCACAAAAAGACTCGTTGAGATCTTCTGTGTTTCAAGTTCTTTGTGCTGAACTACTACTCCTATTGTACTCAAGGTGTATGATTAAATATCTGTGAGAGATAGTCAAAGTCTAAAGGCTACGAATTTTCTGGTGAATGATCCCATGATGCTTGGAGCATCCACAGAACCCGACTCGAAAAAGGATACCATTATGGAGTTGCAGTCCTTCTTGAAGAAATCATTTACGAAAGAACATGTCTCCTTGCAATCGACAGACAATGGTTCAGCTTTTAATATGAGGAGAACTAGCAATGCTTGCTCTACCAAATCTGAGTGGATTATTGACAGTGGTGCTTCCGATCACATGACAGGTGATCATAGAATGTTTCATGATTACAAGTTATCGTCTGGAAGAGAGAAAGTTACAGTTGCAGATGGGTCTCCAACTACTGTTGCTGGAAAAGGAACGATTTCTGTTGTTGATCGTTTCCTCCTTACTGATGCACTTCACGTCCCCGATTTCCCACTAAATCTTTTATCAACCAGTAAGATTACTAAAGAATTGCACTGCATGCTGATTTTTTATCACAATTCGTGTGTTTTAGAAGACTTACAGACGGGGAAGAAGATTGGAATTGGATTAGTTGAGGATGGATTATATCGTCTTCCAGCTCGAGTGGGTCAAGCCCGTACATCTGTGATGAAAGCTCGCTTTGAAAAGGATATTTCTACTTTAGTACGAAAATGGCATGAGCATCTTGGTCATATCAATTTTTCTTCTCTACATAACTTGATGCCTGAGATTTTCTCTGGATTGTCTGAGGATGATTTGCAATGTGAGGTTTGCCAATTTGCAAAGCAAACACGAACTACATTTCCTGCATCTACTGGTAAATCTACTTATGCATTCGAATTGGTGCATTCTAATGTTTGGGGTCCGTCAAGTGTGAAGAGCATGGGTGGCCATATGTACTACATCACTTTCATTGACGATTTTTCACGGAGTACTTACGTGTACCTTTTAAAACATAGAAGTGAAGTTCCTGCTGCTGTAAAGAACTTTATAAATATGGTAAGCACTCAGTATGTAACAAGAGTAAGAACCCTCAGGACTGATAATGCCAAGGAGTACATGAAAAGTTCCGTACATGTTTTTCTTGATGAGAAGGGTATCATCCATGAAACCTCATGTAGTTACACGCCGCAACATAATGGGATAGCTGAAAGAAAAAATCGTCATTTATTGAATGTCACAAGAGCACTCCTACTCCAGTGAAATGTGCCAAAGAATTTTTGGGGAGAAGCCGTCTTGACAGCTGCCTATCTAATCAATAGGACACCATCTGCCGTAATCGGAAAGAGAACTCCTTTCTCTGTCATCCATCCAGATACCTCTCCCTTCAGTTTGGACCCACGGGTTTTTGGATGTGTCTGCTTTCTTCACAATTCTAGACCAGGTTGGCGTAAGTTGGATCCAAGAGCCACGAAATGCATCTTTCTTGGGTATTCTGAAACTCAAAAAGGATACAAATGTTATGACCCCGTGGCACGTCGTCTTCATGTAAGTAAGGATGTTACTTTCTTCGAGAGTGAGTGCTACTTCTCTAAGAGATTTCCTCAAGAGGAGTTTGTGAGTACAAATGTTGAGAAAAATGAGAATGGGATTTACTTTCTTGGTGACATGCCAGAGACTATCCATGTGGGGGAGAATAATGAACAAGATAAAGACAAGGACAGTGAAAATGCATGTAGATTTGGACAGACTTATAGCAGACGAAAGGGATCAGATAAAGTGGTGGAAGTTGAAGAAGAGATGATACCGAACCAGGGTATCAACCTTTCCTCCGACCATGACGTCAACCCTTTCATGGGTGATTTTGGCCATGAAAGCCCTACAAGTGTTTCTCTCCCTCCTGATATTCATACTGATAATGTCAACCCTTTACTGGATGAGCGTCCCATTGCTATGAGAAAATCTACTAAAATTGTTCGAGGCTCGAGCCTCTACTCGTTAATCCAGTGGAGGACTTTGTTGCTTATATCAATATGAGTTCAAGATATAAATGCTTTATTACCTCTCTAGATGCTCATCATGTTTCCAAAGATTTTGATGAAGCCAAAAAGGATCCGAAATGGAGTAACGCTATGAAGGAAGAAATGGATGCCTTGGTTAAAAATAATACATGAGATATTGTTGATGCGCCTAAAGGTATTCACCTTGTTGGCTCTAAATGGGTCTATGCAATCAAATATGATGCGGATGGGAATGTTGACAGATTCAAAGCTCGGCTTGTGGCTAGAGGATACAGCCAGAAATATGGGATTGACTACCTGGAAACATTTGCTCCTGTTGCCAAGATGAATACGATCAGAGTTGTTATTTGTCTAGCAACCCATTTTTCCTGGAAAATGTAACAGTTAGATGTGAAAAATGCTTTCTTGAATGGTGATCTTAAAGAAGATGTGTATATGAAATGCCGCCTGGGTTTGAAAAGGACAACAAGTGTTGCAAACTAAAAAGGTCTTTGTTAACGCATATAGTAGTTTCTGTGTATCCCTCTGTTATTTTTATCTACTCTCCTATATAAGAGAGCCTAGGGCTTATGGAATAAACATCTCGTTCATTTTTCCCAACATGGTATCAGAGCGACGGTCCTAGACCGGAGTTCTCGAAACCCTAACCCTACCCCACCCGCCGGCTTCTCTTTCTCTCTCCCTCTCATCGGCGCCGTCGGGGCTCACCGCAGCCGCACCAGCACCCTCGTGCGCCGTTGCTGCTGCCCATGCGCGCCTGCGCGAGTACCCTGCGCAAGTGCGCAAGCCTCCTCTGCGCACTGCGCGCTACGACTCCTCCGCCCACTGCGCGAGTGTGCCTCCACTGCGCGTTGTAGCCCCCCACGCCTGTAGCCCTCTGCGCGAGTGCGCCTCCTTGCCTGCGCGCTAGCCTTCTGTGCGCAATCCAGCAGGCGACTGCTTCTGTGCTTCCTGTGAATGTGCGTACTCCCAGTTGCGTGTGCGCGTGCTCCCTGCGCGCGCGCGCGTGTGCTAAGCCCTAAAGCGCGCACCGTCATCTACATGGGTTTAGTTGCTTGAGGTATACACGTGCAACTAAACCCGTCTATGTCATTGTAGACGAATTTTCATCCTCTGTCAATCGTTCCAGTCTTCAGTCTCCAGTATGTCAGAAAGCAAAGCGGATATCCCATCCATTGGCGCCTTTCGTGGTCCAGCACCTATTGTAAAGATGGACGGTACAAACTATGAACTATGGGCAATGCAGTTCATGAGCATGATGAAGTCAACGGGTAAGAAGCACATTCTTACCGAACCAGAGCCTGCTGAGAAGACTGGAGCCAATGCCTCTTGGGAGGCTGATGACGCATACGCCAAAGTCTGGCTATCTGCTACGCTGGCAATTGAGATTGCCAATGACATTCTACATCAACACACGGCCAAGGATATGTGGGACATTCTGGCGGCTACATATTCACAGGCGAAGAACGAGACAAAGATTCTGCAACTCCAGCATGATATATTCACTATAAAGCAGAATGGTCGCCCTCTACATTCTCTCTACACATCACTGAGAGGGATGTTCGAGAAGCTCTACAGCTTCATGCCCCTGACAGCCACGCCAGAACAGCAGAAGACATATAGGAACGCGACTATGGTGGGCGTGTTCCTTGCTGCACTTGATCCAGAGTATGAGGCGGCACGATCCCAGATCTTGGCCGACTCTACGATTCCTCCCAAGGAGGAAGCTTTCCATAGACTGAGTCGGATCACAGTTTCTTCCACGGCC
The DNA here is from genome assembly GCA_037367405.1 of Ottelia alismoides. Classification (NCBI taxonomy): domain Eukaryota; kingdom Viridiplantae; phylum Streptophyta; class Magnoliopsida; order Alismatales; family Hydrocharitaceae; genus Ottelia; species Ottelia alismoides. The sequence goes on along the minus strand of JAZKJV010000454.1, from coordinate 1,365,713 downwards.
ATGAATCAGAATACTTCAGCCATGGCACCCAACAGGGGTCGCGGATTTCATCATCAGAGCCGTGGACGTGGACCCCGTGGAAGAGGAGGCCGCACTCGGCCAACATGTACTTACTGTCATCGCGCTGGACACAATGAAGACACATGCTACTCGAAGCATGGATTTCCTGCATCTGCACGAGTCGCTGAGCAGAGAGCCTCCATCCGCTGCTACTTTGGATCAGCGGTTCGATGATCTAGTTGCCCGTCTGAGGGGCATTATTCCCCCATCTGGCCCAGCACCTACTAATGAGAGTCAATCTGATGCTGTTGCTTCTGCCTCTACGTCGACCAGTGCTTCAGGTAGCATACTTGCATTTACCAGTAGTAGATCAGATACATTACCGTGGATTATGGACTCGGGCGCTACACATCACCTATGTGGCGATCAGAGTTTACTTACAGGATACTCTCAGATTCCTCCAGACCGAACAGTAGTCATTGCCAATGGTACGCATTCCCCCATCACTGGTCAGGGGGAGATTAGATTGACATCTTCTATGCAGCTCAAGAATGTGCTACATGCACCTGACTTTTCAATGAATTTGTTGTCAATTAGTCAGATTACGAAGGATCTACATTGTCAGGCAATTTTTGATCCATCTTCTCTTATTTTTCAGGACATCCATACGGGCAACGTGATTGGTCGTGGCTATGAGCAAGGAGGCCTCTGCCGCCTAAATCAGACTCCATTCGCTGGAACCTCATCCCTTCCTACTGGACCAGTATCTCCCTTATTGTGGCATCTGCGCTTTGGGCATCTACCGCTTCAGAATTTGCGTCGTGTGTTACCCCAGGGTCTTCCTCACACACCTATCCAATGTGAGGCTTGTCAGTTGGGAAAGCATCACAGGTCGACCTTTCCCAGTCGTCCAGGTCGGAGTAGTACCTCCAAGTTCGAGTTATTTCATATTGATGTCCGGGGTCCGAGTCGTGTACCTGATCATCAGGGACACAGATTTTATATAGTTTTTGTGGATGACTTCTCTCGTGTGTCATGGGTATTTTTGATGAAAAATAAATCTGAAGCAGGCAATATTATTATCCATTTTCTGAATGAAATTCAAAATGTTTTCTCCACATCTGTGAAGTTTGTGAGAAGTGATAATGCCCTAGAACTGTGCACTCACGTCCTTGCCAACTATTACTCCTCAAAAGGGATTATTCACCAAACATCTTGTGCTCATACCTCTCAACAAAATGGAATTGCTGAAAGGAAACATCGCCACCTACTTGATGTCACAAGATCACTTCTTATACAGAGTCATGTTCCATATTCTTACTGGGGTGATGCAGTTCTCACTGCATGTTACCTAATCAATCGTATGCCGTCATCTGTCTTGGATGAACAGATTCCGTTTTCCCTTATCTATCCTGGGAAGGATCTGTTTTCTCTTATTCCCCGTGTGTTTGGTTCAGTCGCCTTTGTCCATCAGTTGTCTCCTGGTACTGACAAGCTCTCTCCTAGGGTTGTCAAGTGTGTCTTCGTTGGGTACTCCAGAACTCAAAAGGGGTACAAGTGTTTTGATCCTCTGCGTCGGCGGTATATGGTCAGTGCAGATGTTACATTTTTTGAATCTGTAATGTATTTTTCAGCCCCAGGTGATCAGCAGCTACCTCCACTGCCTACCGATGCCATATACATGACACCACCACCTCCAGCACCGTCACCACCACTACCACCACCGCCACCACCACAAATCCCCATCTCACCACTACCGTTCCATTATACCCGCAGGCATCCTTCCGCTCATGGTCATGACTCGTCTCCTAGCTCGCCTATGGTATGTACTGAAGATACTTCTATTGATGGATCTAATGATATATATGAGCAGGATATGTTACAGGGGCCAGATGAGGACACAGCTGATTTAGACGTTCCAATTGCTATACGCAAATCGAAGAGGAGTTGCGTTACATATCCCTTGTCAGCTTCTGTGTCATTTGAGCGACTATCTGGGGATTTCAGGAACTTTGTGGTGGCCCTGTCAGCTGTAGACATTCCACGGAACTATCAAGATGCTCAGCAGGACAGTAGATGGCGGCTAGCAATGGAGGAAGAAATGGCGGCACTTCAATCTAGAGGAACTTGGAGTCTAGTTCCTATACCTCCAGATGTGACCCCGGTGAGCTGCAAGTGGGTGTTTATGGTGAAGCACAATGCAGATGGTTCTATTGACAGATACAAGGCACGCCTTGTTGCACGTGGTTTTACACAGACATACGGGGTGGATTACCTTGATACATTTTTGCCAGTAGCCCGTCATTCCACTCTCCGGATCTTGCTGCCAGTCGCAGTTAATCGAGAGTGGCCGTTGTATCAGTTGGATGTGAAGAACGCGTTCTTATATGGAGATTTGCAGGAGGAAGACTATATGCAACAGCCACCCGATTTTGCTGTTGAGGGGGAGTGTTCCAAGGTGTGCAGACTTCATAAGGCTATCTATGGCCTTAAGCAGAGCCCCAGAGCATGGTTTCAGAAGCTCTCAGACCTCTTTGAAAAACAAGGATACAAACGCTCCAATGTTGATCATTCCTTGTTTGTACAGAAGAATTCTAGAGGTATTATTGCAATTATGGTTTATGTAGATGATATCTTAATGACAGGAGATGATGAGCAAGGCATAAAGCAGGCGAAAGAAAAGCTGGGGAGTGAATTTGTTACTAAGGATCTTGGAGTCCTTAGATATTTTCTGGGGCTGGAATTTGCTAGAAATCCTTATGGATTAGTAATATCGCAGAGGAAATATATTACAGATCTGTTGAGTGAAACAGGTATGCTTGGGTGTCGGCCTGCTACGACGCCAATGGATCCCAGCATGAAGCTCTATGATGATGACACAGAGGAGGTGGACAGGAGAAGATACAGAGAACTAGTAGGCAAACTGTTGTATGTCACGATCACTAGACCTGACCTGATATATCCTTTGCAGTGAGTCGTGTGAGCCAGTTCATGGAACAACCACGTCAGGTTCATATGGATGCAATACATATGATTCTTAGATATCTCAAATCATCTCCAGGTGCAGGTTTGCTATTCAAGAAGGGAAAGGGGATTTCTATCTCAGCATGTGCGGATGCAGACTATGCAGGATGTCCCAAGGACAGGAAGTCCACCTCAGGGTTTGCAGTCTATGTTGGAGATGCTCTAGTCTCATGGAGGAGCAAGAAACAGACGGTGGTAGCTAGATCTAGTGCTGAATCCGAATATAGGTCTATGGCCCAGGCTAGCACAGAGATGATGTGGGTGAAGGCTGTACTTACATATCTATGTCTAGATGTACCACTTCCTATGAACTTGGAATGTGATAATCAGGCAGCCTTGTTCATTGCAAACAACCCAGCATTCCATGAGCGGACCAAGCATATTGAGGTTGACTGTCACTTCATACGTGACATGATTCAGAAGGGGTTCATTGCTACATCTCATGTTGCCTCTGAGAATCAAACTGCTGATATATTCACCAAGGCATTACTACGAGGCCCATTTCAGAAGTGTGTGTCCAAGCTGAGCATGATTGATATCTATGCTCCATCTTGAGGGGGAGTGTTAACGCATATAGTAGTTTCTGTGTGTCCCTCTGTTATTTTTATTTTCAGTTGCATGCTTTATGTAATTTACCCATAGGCTACTCTCCTATATAAGAGAGCCTAGGGCTTATGGAATAAACATCTCGTTCATTTTTCCCAACAGTCTTTATATGAATTAAAGCAGTCACCAAGAGCTTGGTTTGAACGTCTCCGTGTGGTTATGATTAAGAACGGATATATCCAAGTGAATGGAGATCACACCTTGTTTATAAGGAGGAATGACAAAAAAAGATCTATTCTTTTAGTATATGTCGATGACATGAACCTTACAGGTGATGATGAAGAAGAAATTTCCAGGATAAAGAAAATACTTGCAGGTGAATTTGAATTGAAAGACTTGGGGAAGTTAAAATACTTCCTAGGCATTGAGATGGCTCGATCTCCAGGAGGTATGTGTCTAAGTCAACGAAAATATGCTCTGAACTTATTAAAAGATTGTGGCATGTTGGGATGCAAGCCTACTACTAATCCTATTGAGGCAAATCATAAATTGAATAAAGAGGATGGTGACCTTCTTGATGATGCAGGAAAGGGTAGGTATCAAAGATTGGTGGGAAGGTTGATCTATCTTACCCTTACTAGACCGGATATTACATACGCTGTAAATGTTGTGAGTCAATTCATGCATGCTCCTACTACCTCTCATGGTAATGCAGTAAATAGAATTCTATGCTACATAAAAGGGTCACCGAGAAAAGGTCTTATGTTCAAAAAGAATCATGAGGTCACTATTGAAGGATACACTGATGTTGATTGGGCTGGTTCCATTGATGACAGAAGATCCACCTCAGGTTATGTGGTATATTTGTGCGGAAATTTGGTTATTTGGAGAAGTAATAAGCAAAATGTGGTTTCAAGATCAAGTGCTGAAGCGGAATACTGAGCTCTTGCCAATGGCGTTACAGAAATTCTATGGCTAAAAATTTTGCTCCATGACTTGGGAATCAAAGTTAGTATGCCAATGCAGATGTTTTGTGACAACAAGGCTGCAATAAATTTGGCCAACAAACCTGTAATGCATGACAAAACGAAGCATTTGGAGATTGATAGACACTTCATCCGTGAGAAGATTGATGATGGACTGTTGTGTCTGCCTTACCTGAAATCTATTGATCAGGTTGCTGATCTCTTCACAAAGGGGCTGCCTACGGTACAATTTGAGTTGAATGTAGGCAAGTTGGGCATGGTGGACATGTATGCCCAACTTGAGGGGGGTGTTGAGTTATTATACTTATATGGGTAAACGGATCTTTGGATGAGAGACCGTTTACCCATCCTTCTCTATATATTGTACTCATCCCTCCTCATTTGAAAATAGTTTTAGTGAAGAGTGCCCTAATCTCTAGTGAGGGAGATTAGGGATTGAGAGTTCCCGTGGTTTTTCCCTCTCCGTAGGGTTTTCCACGTAAATACGTGTCTCCATTTTTGTGTGTGCTTAGTGCCTTTGATTCTAACACCCAGGACTTCTTTTTATATAGGGTTTTATCACTTGTGTCCCTCTTAATTTTTGCAGTATCGCGTATACCCCTCCCTTTTTTGGAATATCAGTGGTGCCCCTTCTCGTATCATTATCGCTTGTGCCCTTCCATTAGTTTGACCATTAATGAATTGAACTAAACTATGATTTAATATCAAGGTGTGATTAGGAGGATATAACGGTCAAACCCCTCCCTCCTCCATCAACAGTTCTGTCCAGCCCCTCTGCCCATCGAGCTCCTCCTCCCCCAACCCCTCCGCATCGACTTCCTCCTACTCTGCTCAACCCCACCACTCCCAACCTCCTCCGTCACTCAGCCCAACAGCCACTGACCTCCTCCCCCCACCCCATCCACCCACGACCTCATCCTGCACCCTGAGGCCTCTACTTCTGTTGTGGGACTATGATTCGAGGTCTAAGCAGAGGGACCTGCAAAAGATGCCGATGACTTCACCTGCTCTACCCTCAAGGTCTGATTCAGACTATGATTCGATGAAGACACTTGTCCTTCCCTGACTCTCTCGTCAAATCTGGTTGCATGCCATTATTCTTCCCTAATTCGTATCAGGTCCATGTAGTGGTTTCAAATCAGAGCAGACAAATCTGGTTGCATGCCATTATTCTTCCCTAATTTGTATCAGGTCCATGCAGTGGTTTCAAATCAGAGCAGATGTTGCTGATCTATTTTGATGATGGGTTGATTGAAGGCCTGATGCTCACGATAGAGGTTCTCACCACTAGACATGGTTTGCTCTCACACTGGACGCGGTTGTGCCCCGGTTCCCCCACCACTCATCAGTTCAGTGTGTGTCGCGGCCTCCCAACGCACGTGTTGGTCACTACTGGCATGTGTGCCATTGCGCTATGGCCCTCCAACTGTCCGTCGGCACATACGTGCATGTCAGGTTTGCTGCCACCGCAACCTCCTAACATCGCACAGCACTCCGGCCATCTTTTCTAGGGCTCGAGACCCTCTTCGAAGAAGAACAAAGAGGACGAGGATGAGGTTTCCTTTCCCCCGCCCAAACTCCTTGACGATTGATGTGATGTTCTCGTGTTGTTGAGATGGTCTTTGAAGGCAAAATGGTGGTAGGGCTCCATACACGAGGGCCTTGTTTTACTTTTCCTACGACCACCTTGATTATTCGGGAACCAATGTTAGATGTTGCTCTTGAGTCCATTTTGCTACAGTCCTATTGCCGATGTGAGGTCCAATGATGGTTGAGCCATGAAAAGACTCACAGTTGTGTTTTCGCAACAGGTGGTTGGCAATGGCTATTTGTGTCCTAACTTTTCTTTCTAATTCCCTTATGTCTTAAAAGTTGATGTCTGTTTGGAAGATGCTTAAACGGCAACCAACCCGAATAGCACAGATGATAATGGTGCACGAATGTAAGGACACAACAAATATTCCAAAAAAGGGAGGGGCATAACTGATATTACAGAAGTAAAGAGGGCACAAGTGATAAAAACCCTTTCATGTATTGATATAAATATAGAACAATAACTTGAGTATAACCCAAGATGGGATAGATATGGATAGAGGTAAGGTTGGAGATATCGATATCGTATCAAAAGGCTTGGAAAGGGATATATCATAATACATCGATGATATCAATGGAAATTTAAGAAATGGCCCAAAAAAGTGATTTTTTTGTAAATTAAGTTCATCCAAATTCTTAAAATAATAACATACAAATGCATTCATATATGCAAGAGGGAGGTGTATTTAGCACATCAATATACATTATACCACACATATCGCGTGTATAATAAATACCCTGACGATTGCTGATTGTGTTGAGTATTGAGTGTGATGATTGTTGATTGTTGAGAAATGCCGAAAGGGACATAGAGAAATATTTATACAACATCTTATGAACATAAGGTAGGTGTATTTAACACCTACATTATAATGTATATTGCATCATATATTATGTATAAACAAAAGGTTGAGCTATACCGTAAATCAAACAAACAAGCAAATAGGCATAGTGACATATAGACTATAAAGAACATCATTTATAACTACTATAAATTTGAAGAAGATGAAGCATCACAACAAATTAGAAAATAAACTTTCTACATGAAGTAAAGATGATCATTTAATTGGAGTATAGCAACTTTTTAATATTAATATAGTAATATATACAATATATGTGTGTAGATCTTTGGTTGGATTTAAAGTTATTTTATCTCCATCGCCAAAAGGGGGCGAAGTCACCGTTCAAAAACAGAGGTCTCACTTTATAAACAAGATCATAAATCATAATGTGTTGTTAATATTGGGAGTATCTATACAAACAAAATCCCAAACAAATCAACCTTTAATACCTTCAAAGATTCTTCACCAGAAAACAAGAAGCGAAATCAAGCAACATTGATGATATCGATGATATAACATTTATATCAGCATAATATCGATGACAATGGAATCCTCTAATTTTCAGCGATATGACACAGTGCATCGATAACTTGTCGATATATCGCGATGGAAAAAGATATACTAAGGTATATCGATACCTCGGAACTATCGTTACCCGATATATCGATAATATCACGTGATATCTTACACCATGACTAGAGATAATGACCCATGGAGCCGGCCCAATGTAGCATGGAAAAATGCAAGGATTTGGTTTTTTTTAACCATATGTTAAGGGTTCAAATCACTAAACTAGGAAGGATATGCCTTGCAATCCACAAAGTCAATGCCATCTAGTGAAAATAAGTCCAAAAGACAAACTATGCGTGATGTCAATAATTTAGGATTCTACCATACAAGAATATTATATATACCTCCATAAGTGCACTTAGATTTTCTTCTGATAGATCTGAGAGCAACCGTGACAAGATCTCCTGTTGCCTCCAACCAGTAAATATACGTTGCCCCTGTATATATTTTCTGCTTTTAGTCTTTCTGCATTCTGACCATTTTCGATATGCATCTGACTGATAGAAAGTTCCATAATAATACAAAAGTATATCGCCCATCCCTTTAGTTTCCATAAACCTCTTAACAAGGAGAAGATTTTTGCCAAATATGTAAAGCCCCAGTAAAAAACTGTCTTTTTCAGCATTAGACCAAAAGGTGGACTTTGTATCTGGAAAAGAGGTGAACCTGCGCATTTCAGCTTGTTGAAGCAGTGGGTTTTTGCATTTCCATTCCCTGTCATCACCAAGAACATCATCCTTGCATCTAATTTTGGCCAAAGGACCACGTTTAGGATTCAACCCCTTCATCCTCGAACAATTTGTTTCAGCTTTCGGAACACCATCTCTAGAGCATGAGAACCCCTTCTTTTCATTTGCATTGTCTTGTATTTTAGTAGGAATCCAATATATTGGGATAGCTAATCCTATTCCAAACCTGCAGTCAGCATGAATAGCCCCGTTTGAATGGACCATTTCCTGAGGAGGCTGAGAATTACCACATGCTTCTTTGATGGGTGGCAATGCAACCTGGTACTCATCGCCTATACGAGGAGGTATCGGTAGATCCTGAGAGCCATCTGCATCTACAGGGGCATCAGCAAAATGTAGATTACTCGTAGAAATCTCCATTACGCACTCCAAACACTTCTTTCAATCAAAACTATCTGCTGACAAAGCAAAGCAAGGAACTGGGATTTAGTATTTCATAACATCAGTTTATTATTTTACCAAATAAATGAAAAGTGACGTTAAGGAAAATTACTAGTAAACATACTTTCGATCGAAACTATTAAATCAAAGCAAGGAACTAGGATTAGTATTTCATAACATCATTTTATTATTTTACCAAATAAATGAAAAGTGGCGTTAAGGAAAATAACTAGTAAACATGCTCCTCCAGAAAAATATGCAATGGACAAAAATATTCAAAAATATAAAAAATGCAAAAATTATATCAACTGTTTCCCTAACAAATTATGCAGTTTAATCAGGCTTCAATGCACATATATGTATTTATTCTCTCTGTTGGGGCATGCTATTTCAAGGAGACCATGAGGTCTGTAGGATAGTGGTGGAGCACTTTCGGGAGGTCAGTAGGCGGAGGCATGACAGAGGTTTGTGGTTGCTGAGGTCCTGAAGACAGGTGCAAGCAGATTGAATCCGGAGATATTTGTGGGGCTCGCCAAGCGATTTAGGAGCAGGACATCCTTGAAATGGTTGGGGAGCTCAACGCAGATGAGTCACCTGATCCAGATGGATTCCAAGTATTAATGTTCAAGGAATTTTGGGAGGTTGTGGGAAATGATGTTTGTGTTTGGAGTTCAGAACCAACAATATCAGTTTTAAAAGACTAATAAGGTGTTCATCTTTTAGCTTCCCATGAAGGAGGTCACCCATCAAATGGAAGATTTCAGACCCACTGTTCTTTCCAATGTATTTATTTTATGGTGCAGATGAAGTTGATGAACCATTTGCTGGTAGTTTTGGATGTTTCATTTGAGCAGATGACCTTTGTGTCAATCAGGCTCATGATGAACAGTCTAGCGATGAACATAGAAATAGTGGTGGACAAGAGGAGATGGCATCTGGCTTCCCGGAGGTTTGGGTAACATGGATGAAAAGGTATATCGCTACAGCATCCTTGCTCGGTTCTCGTTCACGGCCATCCTGATGGGGTGTTTTAGCCGCAGGGTGGTGGTCAGGCACAATTGTCCCCTTATGTCGCTTTCATTTTTTCTTGGCGGACGCACTGTCTATTACAATGGACCAATCTAACCAATGTAGGAAACGCCGATTACTCTCATGGTGGCCTTTCAATCCAATGTTGCAGTATGCAGGTGATACAATGTTGTTCATTGAAGGGAGTGGATATGGTTAGAGGGATCTCAACGATAGTGGATATTGGGGAGATGATGGGGTAGTTATTATGGAACGCGAGCATACTGAAAGGTTGTAGTGGGCTAGCCTCCTACTCATGTATGTGGGCTTCTTGTTGGCATGCAGTAAGCTTAGGAAGGGTGGTTGGCTACCCCTTGTGGGGAAGTTGAAGTGTAAGCTTGTCGTTTGGGAGGTTTCTACCCTGTCAAGGAGGGCACATGGTAATTTTTAAAGCCGTTTTGTACGTCATGTCGATCTTTTTTCTCTCTACCGCATGTTTTATGTCAGGATTCAAGATAGTCATGCATCTTTGATGCAAAGGTTCTTCTAGTTTGGTAGTGGAAGTGATGGTCATGGCATCCCTCTAGAGCCTAGATGAGTGGGCCTCCATAACTTAATATTTCGAAGACGGGGCCTGGTGTATTGAGATTAAGAGAGATGAAAGAGGCTCTTATAATTTGTGATATGAAAGAATAGATTTATTTATTATGTGAGCCTAAACCTATCGTACACAGGAGAGAAAGAATCTTGCAATTTTGGAGAATATTACAGAAGTATCCTTAAGAGGAGGATGAGATGTGTGGTATTGTAATCCTCCCTTAACAAATTGCAACTCTGATGTAATGGCAATCAACCTCGATAGCTCGATATGTTTGGCATACTCACGGGGTTCCCTTAACCTGTCCTGCAAAGGAAGATTAGCAGAGAAATATTCCCCACACGGGAACCAAGCAAAATAATCGTAGCACAATAATCAAGCAATCACAGAGAGAGGAGAAATTTTACGTAGAGAAACCCTCCTCGACGTGAGAGAGGGGAAAAACCCACGGGGCACAACGACCCGCAACAAAATCCACTAGGCCGGAAAAATGAGAGGGCACAATGTCTTCTCAGTTTTGTTGCCCAACAAAACGAGGTTCAGTTACAAGAATAAAATCAGATAACTATCACCTTGTACTTGGAGAACACGATACCAATGCTTCTCCTCGTCACGAGCTGTCCCTCCTCAAGAACAAACCTCCCTGGCGGCTGCTCCTCGCGCCTCCGGTGCAGACGCTCCTCGTGGATCTGACTTCTCTTCGCCCCTGTGGGCTAACTCTTCGCGCCTTGCGCGAATTTGTTCCTCACGCCTGCGTGGGTTACTTCTCTCCTTGCTTGGGGAGAGAGAACTAAGAGAGAAGAGAGGGAGAGATGCTTGAGTTGGAATGCCTTGCAATGCCATCATGGGGTTCCTTTTATAGGACCTTCCACCGCCTCTCTCTCCTCCAATTGCTACGTGAAGTAGGACTCCAGCGTGCATTGGGCATGCAGGATTTGAGGAGGTCGTTGGGGCCCTCCTTCAATCGTGCCCCCTACAAATCTTGGAGAAATTGCAAGAGGGGTCCCCAATGATTGGGACCGAACTTATTCCCAACAACCTCCCCTCTGGTCCCAATGGGGATGTGTCGGTAAGAAGATGATCACTGAGAAGTGACACCGCTCAGCTCTCTACAGAGCTGCACCTTATCACAAGTCACGGCCTTCGTCAGCATATCTGATGGATTTTCATCTGTGTGGATCTTCTTAAGAATGAGGTGCTTCTTGTCAATAGCATCTCTCAGCCAATGATATCGCACATGTATATGCTTAGTGCGAGCATGGTGCATCGTACTCTTGCTCAAATCAATGGCGCTCTGGTTATCACAGAAGACAATCGGCTCACTGTCTTCGCATCCAAGTTCACCAAGAAATCGTTGCAACCACAACACCTATTTTTATGCTTCTGTTGTTGCAATGTACTCAGTTTCAGTCGTTGAGAGTGAATTGCATTTCTGCAACTTGGGCTGCCACGAAATCGCTCCCCCTGCGAAAGTGAAAATGTATCCGCAAGTCGATTTCCTTTGATCCACATCTCCTACCATGTCAGCATCTGTGTATTCACAGAGTTTGGGATCTAACCTTCCAAAAATCAGATACATACTTCAGGTCCCTCTCAAGTATCTCAGAATCCACTCCACAGTTTCCCAGTGATCCTTCCCTAGATTTGACATGAATCTACTCACTACGACCACAATATGAGCACTGTCACGTCTGACGTAAACCATGGTGTACATAAGGCTGCCAATTGCGGGCTGGTAAGGAATCTTGGTCATCTCAGCTTTCTCCTCAGAAGTAAACGGATATGTTTCTTTCGTCAACTTGAAATGAGCGGCAAGGGGCATGCTGACAGGCTTTGCATTCTTCATGTTGAACCGCTCCAGAATGCATTCAACATACTTCTCTTGTGACAACCACAACTCGTGCTTCTTGTCGTGAGTGATCTGCATCCCAAGCATGTTGCTTGCCTTGCCTAAATCCTTCATCTCAAATTCCCTAGAGACTTCCCTTTTGAGCTTTGCAATCAATCCAGGATCATGACCAACTATCAACATGTCATCCACATAGATTAATAGGATAACGAAACCTACATTGAGAAGACATCGAACATACACGCATGCATCCGATGTAGTCCTCTTGAAGTTTTGCTTCGTCATGAAAGCATCAATATTCAAGTACTACTTGTTGAGATGTTTATATCTCACAGTATTATATTTATGTTTTATGTTTTCTTTGGGTATACTTATGTAATTAACCCATGGCTCTTCTCCTATATAAGAGAGCCCTGGGAACTCTTTTATTGTATGAATAAGTTTTATCCCAATTCGTGTACCAAAACCCTAAACCTAACCCTAGCCCCACCCGTCGGCCCCCGCCTTCCCAGCACCGCACGTGCCTTCGCGCACCTCAACGGCATCCCTATGCCGCTTGAGCCCCCAACACCGCCGCCAGCGGCCTGCTGCTTCTCCAGCGGCCCTCCAGCGCCGCTGCTACCTTTCAGCGGCAGCCGTCACATCCCAACCGGCCCGGCGCCGCCCCTCTTGGAGGTCCGGATCCTTGTTGACGCACGTCGAGGTCTGGACTGATCTGCGAAGGGTGATATAATCTGATTTCTCCCTTCATTTGCGGCCTTCGGCCTCAAACACATCATTAGGGATGAGTGTATAAGTCTACAGATACACCTCATCCCTCATTTGATGTTGTAGACAAGTCTATTGCTGAGAGATTCCCCTCTTGTTCTGTACTTTGGCCTATTAAAGAATGTCAGAGATCAAGGGTGACGTTTTCTCCTCTTTCGCTGCCTTCAAAGGTCCGGCTCCTATCGTAAAGATGGACGGGACCAACTACGAGTTATGGTCTATGCAGCTTCGTACCCTAATGCAATGCCACAACAAGGAGCATATTCTGATTGATTTAGAACAGGCGAACAAGACTGGGGCCAATGCATCATGTAAGCAAGATGATGCATATGCTCGTATATGGCTCTCTGGGATGCTTAGCACAGAGATTGCTAATGATATTGTCAATCAGCCGACTGCAAAAGGCAATGTGGACTCACTCGCGGATGCTCCTTTGGTCCCTATCAGGTTCCACTTATTCAGTTTGCTGATGACACTATCTGCTTTATCGAGGTGGAACCTCCAATGTTTCGGGTATGGCTACTACCCTTCAATTATTCAGTGAGCTATCGGTCCTCCTCATCAACGGGAATAAGTCCAAGGTTGTTCCTTTCGCTATGACGCAGGAGGAGGCCGTGGATTGTGGCCAGATGCTGGGCACTTCCCCGGGCGGGCTCCCTTTTGAGTATCTTGGTTTGCCGTTGACGGTGGACCGCGCCCGGATTCGCGACTGGAAGGCGGTGGTGGAGAAGATGGAGGTTCGTTTGGCCGGATGGCGCGCGGCTCTTCTATCCAGGGGGGGTCGGTTAGTTCTACTCAAAGCTGTTCTATCTTCGATCCCAATATATTTCTTATCAGTGCGCGGTATGCCAAAGGGGATCCGGGTGAGGCTGGAGAAGTGTATGCGGGGCTTTCTTTGGGGAAGGAAGGGAGATGGGAGAAGGGGGGTACATTTGGTGGGATGGGCTGTCGTTACGCGGCCTAAGCGGGAGGGGGGTTTGGGTGTGAGGCGGCTGGAGGTGGTGAACGATGCCCTTTTGCTCAAATGGGCTGCTAGGGTGTGGGGTCGGGAGGAAAACTTCATGCTGAATTGCCTGAGGGAGGCGGTGGGGGTCGACTTGATTTCCGCTTCTCGGGGGCGGCTCGAGGGCCACACTTCTTCTTTGTGGCGTGGTGTGATATGTGCTCTTAATCGCAACAGATCCTTCTTTAAACCAATGCTCGGCGATAGGAATTCGTTCTGCTTCTGGACGGATGATTGGACCGGGAGGGGTGTTCTCCAGGACTTATACCCTCGTTTGTTCGCGTTGGTGGTCGACAAAGACGCTACCGTGGCCTCCTGCTGGGACGGTGCCTGTTGGTGCCCTATGTTTGCTGCTAACTTATCGGACCAGCGATTGGACGACTTCATCTCCTTGATGGTTTTCCTCACGGACGCTTCCAAGCCCACTGGGGGCCGTGATCATTTGGCTTGGAAGGACGGTTCATTCTCTTCCAGGAAGGCGTACCACGCGCTTATTACTCCCACTGTGGGGGATGACGCTACCTTCTTGCGTGATTGTACTTTCTTTTGGGGACTCAAGCTCCCGGAGCGGATTGGCATTTTCCTTTGGCTCCTTCGGCGTGGTAGACTATTTAGAGACCGTTGTGCAATTACGTTTCCCAATGTCTCGCACAATTGTGGTCTCTGTGACATGGAGAGGGAAACAAACGAGCACCTCTTCTTTCATTGTGGCCGTGTTCGTGCTCTCTGGGATGACCTGGGCTGGCTGAATCTCTCGACCTTTGATTCGTTTTGCGAGAGCTTGGTGAATTCTGGGGGTCGATCTAGGGTGGAGCTGCTGGACCCGATTGCACGTTTGTGGAGCATCTGGTTGGGAAGAAACGACGCACTCTTTGCTCGGCAGCGGTTCTACAGGGAGAATATATGTATCTCGGCAATGCGTTTTCTTCTTGATTGGACTTCTGGGTAGCGTGTTACGTTTGCGACGGGGGGTATCTCTTCTTGGATACCAACCGGTTTTTTGTTTTGAGTAGATGTTGTTCTTTTCTCTTGTAAGTACTTTTTTCTCTACTTTTTTAATGCATTGGGGCGAACACCGCTGAGTGCTTCCCCATTTTTTGAGCGTCAAAAAAAAAGGCAATGCGGGACATATTGGCCGCTACCTATGGATAGGCGATAATGAAAGCGAGATACTCCAACTTCAGTTCGACATTTTCTCGACTAAGCAAAATGGTCGACCTCTACATGCACATTTTTCACATCTGAGAGACATGTTTGAACGACTCCATAGTTTCATGCCTATCAATGCCAGCGTGGAACAACAACAGGCGTATCGGAATGCTACTATGACTGGAGTTTTCCTGTCCTCCCTTGACTCGAAGTACGATGCCGCTCGTACTCAACTTCTAACTGGCGAGACCATACCACCAATGGAGGAGGTCTACAAGCGGCTGAGCAGGATTACTACCACACCCACGCCACAGTCGACGTCCTCGGCTATGGCTGCCTCTCGTGGATGAGGCAGTGCGTCCCATTTCCGTGGTCGTGGACCTCGTGGTAGAGGAGGAGGCCGCCATCATGGTCCTTGTTCTTATTGTCGTCGTCCTGGCCACTCAGAGGAGACGTGTTTTCACAAGCATGGTTTTCCGACGTCTGCACGTGTTGCTGAGCAGACTGACTCTTCACCTGCACCTACTACTGATGCGCGTTTTGATGATCTTGTCTCAAGACTTCGAGACAAGGCCTTAAATGTCGGTTTCGGTCACCATTTCGGTATCGACCAAAATAGAATTTCGATGGAATTTCGGTGGAATTTCGACCGAAATTTCGGTCATTTCGGTCATTTTTTGTACTAGGACCCCCATATTTCGGTCATTTCGGTCATTTCAGTCGAATTCCGATTTCGACTGGATATATTCGACAGAAATTCGACCGAATTTCGCTGAAATTTGAGGCCATGCTTCGAGAAATGGTGACCACTTCTGTGACTCAGAATGCAGGACCATCAGATGCAGCGGCCACAGCCAGAGCACTACCCAGTTCATCAGGTATTTCATATGTGCTTACCAGTAGCAGCAGTTCCGATGTGACCGATTGGATTATGGACTCGGGAGCATCCCATCATGTGTGTGGCGATCGGACACAGTTTTCCTCATACAGGGCTATTTCTCCTTAGCGATCCGTGATCATAGCCAATGGGGTTCGGCTACCCATTGTTGACCAGGGGGAGATTGTTTTGGCCCCTTTTATACGTCTTCAGAATGTTTTACATGCTCCAGACTTTCAAATGAATCTTTTGTTTATTAGTCAGATTACAAAAGATTTACATTGTCGTGCCATTTTTGACCCCTCTTCTCTTATGTTTCAGGGCATACTAACTGACAGGATGATTATTCATGGCCGTGAGCAGAGAGGATTATACAAACTTGTTGTTCCATCATGTGCTGGGGTAGCCTCTATTCCATCTGGATCTGCTTCGCCTTTTCTGTAGCATCTCCGCTTTGGCCACCTTCCTCTTCAAAAGATGATACGTGTCCTCCCGCAAATATCTACTCGTACTACTCTGGACTGTGAAGCTTATCAGCTTGGGAAACACTATCGCTCCTCCTTTCCGAGTCGTTCAAGTCGTAGTAGTAGTCGGTCCTTTGAGTTGATTCATTTTGACATTTGGGGTCCAAGTCGTGTTCCTGATCATCAGGGGCATATATTTTATACTGTTGCTGTGGATGATTATTCTAGACTTTCTTGGATTTTCCTGCTTAAACATAAGTTTGAAGCGGGTGCTATAATTAAAACTTTTCTTATTGAGATTAACAACTTATTTTCTGCTAAAGTCAAATACATTCGTACCAACAATGCTTTGGAATTTTCTACTCTTCATTTGGCAGAATTTATCTAGTCTCTAAGTATTGTTCATCAGACTTCATGCACTTATACATCACAGCAAAATGGGGTTGCAAAACGCAAACATCGTCACCTCTTAGACATCACGAGGACTTTGTTGATTCACAGTAGCATACCTCATTCTTTCTGAGGGGATGCGGTCCTAACCGCCTGTTACTTAGTAAACCGCATGCCATCCATTGTTCTTGGAGAGAAGAGTCCCTTCTCGATTGCGTTTCCCGAGAAGGACCACTTCACGCTTACACCTCGTGTTTTTGGATCGGTGGCTTTTGTCCATGACTTTACTCCTAGCCGTGACAAGCTCCCATCTAGAGCTGTCAAATGCATCTTTGTTGGTTATTCTCGTACCCAAAAAGGGTATAGATGTTTTGATCCTGTTGGGAGAAAATACTATGTGAGCATTGATGTTACATTTTTCAAATCTATTATGTATTTCTCTCCTACAGGTGACAGGTTGTCTAATACTGGATCCAGAGAGGATGTTGTGGTTCCTCCACCTCCATCTGCTCCTTGTAATGTACCTAGGTCTTCAACACCCCCACCACCACCTCCACCTCCTCCCAAAGAATCTACATTCTTACCCCATCCCCATGTTTATACTCGTAGGTCGTCTACTCGCCCCTCTGCTCATGCGCCTACCACATCATCCACCATGCCATAGGTATGTCAGGAACATATTATTTCTACTGATGGCACTGGAGTTTCTAATAATGAATAGGAGGAGTTACTTCCAGAGGACTGTGAAGCTGATGACCTGGAGATTACCGGTTGCTCTAAGGAAACCTCGTCGCCAATGTGCCACTTACCCAATGGTTGCACATGTTTCCTTGGATCATCTGTCAGAGGACTACAAGAAGTTTATAGTGGGACTATCTGATGTTACTATCCCACGGACGTATCAGGAGGCGCTACAGGACAGTAGGTGGCGCCTTGCTATGGAAGAAGAAATGGTAGCTCTACGATCACGTGGCACATGGAGCATTGTATCACCTCCACCAGGAGCATCTATTGTGAGCTGCAAATGAATATTCACGGTCAAGCAAAGGGCCGATGGCAGTGTCGACCGATTCAAAGCAAGACTTGTGGCTTGGGGATTCACCCAAACCTATGGGGTGGATTATCAGGACACCTTCTCTCCAGTAGCAAGACATTCGACACTACGCATTCTGCTATCTGTTGCCGTTTCCAGGGATTGGCCTTTGTATAAACTTGATGTCAAGAATGCATTTCTCTATGGGGATCTCCAGGAGGAAGTATATATGCAACAGCCACCAGATTTTGCTACTGAGGGGGAGTCTCAGAAGGTGTGCCAACTTCACAAGGCGATTTATGGCCTGAAGCAGAGTCCGAGAACTTGGTATCCAGTGTTCACTAAATCGGCCGCACGGGCCGCATATGCGGCCGCATATGCCCGTGCGGCGTGCAGACCGCACCGATTACTTGAATCAGTGCATTATGCGCCCTCCCCGCATATGCGGTCCGCATATACCGCATATGCCCCGCATACTGCTCCAGCAGCTCCAACTTTTCAATCTTCTCATTCAGGTCCTTAATTCTGTAACTCTGCCTCTTCATTCAATTGTTAGAATATGACATGCATTTCTATACAATTGCAATGCATTATACCATTATATATATGCAATATTTTATGTTTTTCTCATGTATTATTTTCACGAGTATATGCAATGTATCGTCGAATATTTTTTAGATATGCCGATTGAGGTTTTGCTCATGTAGTGCATGTATGTGTATTGAAGTTTTGTTATTACGAATCATATAATGTAAAGTTTTTATGGTAAATGCTTTTTTTGTGATTAAATGAGGCAATTAAAAGTACATATGCACACCCATCTAACATGAACCGTTTTTCTTAGATCTTCTTTAACTCCACTTATATACATAACTTCAGTGGTAATGTTATTCATAGATATTTTTTATTTTTAAATTAAAAATTAGAAAACCGCTTAGAACCGCATATACCCCGCACATGCCCCCGCATACCGCTTAATCAGTATTCGGTGACCAATCCGAACGCATACGCATACCGCTTTCCTGAACCTTGTTGGTATCAAAAGCTATCGGAGTTGATAGAGCAAAAAGAGTTTGTGCGGTCTAGTGCGGACCACTCATTGTTCGTACAGAGGACACCTAGAGGTATTGTGGCTATTCTTGTTTATGTGGATGATATTGCCATTACAGGAGATGATGAGCAGGGTATTCTTACTGCCAAGGAGTTTCTCGGTCGGCAGTTTGTGACGAAGGACCTTGGCAATCTTCGCTACTTTCTTGGATTAGAGTTCGCCAGGAGTCAACGTGGACCCGTGATGAATCAAAGGAAATTTGTTATGGACCTTTTATCTGAGACAGGTATGACAGGGTGCAAACATGCTTCTACTCCTATGGATGCAAGCATGAGATTGTATGATGAGGACACCGAAGAAATTGACAGGAGGAGATATAGAGAGCTTGTTGGGAAGCTCCTATACGCCACCAATACCAGGCCGGATATTGCTTTTACAGTTAGCAAAGTCAGTCAGTTCATGGAGCAACTCAGGAAGGTGCATATGGATGCCATCCACATGATCTTGAGGTATTTGAAGACTTAACCTAGTTCTGGTCTTATGTTCAGTAGGGATGCATCACTTGAGGTGACAGGATGTGCAGATGCAGATTATGTTAGTTGTCCCAGGGACATAAAGTCGACTTCTGATTTTGTTATCTTTGTAGGCAGCTCACTTGTTACATAGAAAAGCAAGAAGTAGAATGTGGTAGTCAGATCAGTATTAACTGACCTTACTGTTGAGGTTTCTCTTGCTATGAAGCTTTTATGTGATAATCAAGCAGCTTTATTTATTGCCAATAACCCTGCTTTTCATGAGCGGACAAAGCATATCGAGGTGGATTGTCACTACACTAGAGACATGATCCAGAAAGGCCTTATATCCACCTCTCATGTTTCCACAGGAGATCAGACAGTAGATATCTTCACGAAGGCACTGGCCAGAGGTCCATTTCAGAGATGTTCCAAGCTGAGCATGATTGATATTTATGCTCCAGCATAAGGGGGAGTGTTGAGATGTTTATATCTCACAGTATTATATTTATGTTTTATGTTTTCTTTGGGTATCACTTATATAATTAACCCATGGCTCTTCTCCTATATAAGAGAGCCCTGGGAACTCTTTTATTTTATGAATAAGTTTTATCCCAACACCACTGTCTAGGGGCTTGCTTCAAGACATAGAGATTCTTCCTCAGTCTGCAAACTATGTGCTCTTCCCCCTTCTCCTGGTATCCATGTGGTTACTCCATGTAAATCTCTTCCTTCAGATCATCGTGAAGAAAAGACGTCTTCACGTCCACCTGCTTTAGCTCAAGGTCTAGGCTTGCAACAAGATCTGGCACCACTCTCACAGAATTCATATTCACAACTGGTGAGAAGATCTCATCATAGTACACGTCCTCTTTCTGGTTAAAAGCCTTCACAACCAATCTGACCTTGTACTTCAGTTGCTTGTCGCACTTATCTGACTTCAGCTTGTAAACTCACTTGCTCTTTAAAGCTCTTTTGCCTACAGGAAGCTCAACAAGATCATAGGTATGATTTTTCTTAAAAGATTGCATCTCTTCATTCATTGCAATTTGCCAATGATCTCTTTCCTTATACTCTTGTACCTCCTCAAAAGTGCATGGCTCATCATGATCAGTCAGCATCACGTACTAGAAGTAGTCTAGCGAGATAATGGTTGATGTGCCCTCCCAGATCTCCTGACATGAGGCTCTTTTGTATCTACTTCTTGATGAAGCTGCTCCCCCTGCTCAGGATCACCTGGACCTACATCAACAGGGTCTACATCTGGCTCATGTTGTTCTGGTTGTGCATATTCTCCATTTGTACTTGGTACTGGAGAAGGATCTGAATCCTCATCGTTGTCATCATCCATAACAATCCCATCCGAGTCACATCACCACTGTCGTCCTCAGCCAAAGTCTGGTTCTCATAGAAAAGTACATTTCTATTTTTGGTGATGGTCTTCTTTCTTGGATCCCAAATTCAGTATCCAAACTCCTGATCTCCATAGCCAACGAAAATGCAAGGCACTGCCTTGTCATCAAGCTTCTTCCTCTGTTCCTTTGATATAGATGCAAAGCTTTGCATCCGAACACCCTTATGTGAGCATATGATGGATCTTTCCCAAACTAAATGCGCTCTGGGACCTGAAAATTCAAGGGAACGAATGGAGATCGATTAATCAAGTAGCAGGCGGTCTGAACCGCCTTAGCCCAAAAAGTCTTGAGCGGCTTTGATGTTTGCAGCATGCAGCGAACTCTCTCCACAATGGTCTTATTCATCCGTTCAGCGACACCATTGTGCTGGGGTGTGCTGGACTCTGTCCTTTCATGCATGATCTCGAGCTCTGTACAGTAGCTCTGGAAGCTATGAGAGGTGTACTCCCCTCTATTGTCCGTGCACAGACACTTCAACACTTTGCATGTCTCACGCTCCACCATGACATGAAATTTCCTAAAGCAATCAAAGACTTGATCCTTCGTCTCCAGCATATAAACACACATCTTCCTTGATGCATCATCAATGAAGGTCAAAAAATAATTGTTTCCTCCCAAAGATGTTGTGTCCATGAGACCACACACATCAGAGTGAATCAACCGCAGGAGATCTTCCTTTACCTTTGATTTGTCCTTGAAAGGTGCATACATGTTCTTTCCAACCTGACATGAATCACAAGATGATAGTGTAATATCAGTGTGGCATGGAATCAACTCCTTCCTGCTCAAAAGTTGTAAGCCCTTTTGACTCATGTGTCCAAGTCGACGATGCCAAAGATATGACGTGTAGCCTCACTAGCATGTAGGCTGTCATGCATGACCTTCACCCGAATCTTATAGATCGTGCAGCACAACCTGCCTCTAACCATGATAAGAGAGCTCTTGCTAATCTTGCATTTGTTGTTGTCAAACTTCATATGGTAGTCCTCACTGTCCAGTTGAGAACCGGATATGAGGCTAAGTAGCAGGTCAGGGACATGCCTAACATCTTGTAGAGTCATTGCACATCCGATATCAATCTGAACTGAGATGGTCATCGTGCCAACGATCTTGGACTAATTGTTGTTCCCCATCTTGACTCTCCCAAAATCTCCGTCTGTATAGGAAGTGAAGAACTCCTTGTGCAGAGTCACGTGATAGGAGGTGACCGTATCAACGGCCTACTCGGAGTCATCCCCTGCATGTAGACTCTACTCCTGTATAGTGAGAACCAACTGATCCTCATCGTCATCAGCCACTGTTGCAGCAATGTCCCCATCTTCATCTTTCTTTTGATTCTTTTTGACTTCTGCTTGCTCTCTTTTCCAAACTCTACAATCTCTCTTCCAGAGACCAAGCTTGTTGTAATGATGGCACTTTCCACTGTTTTTGGACTTCTCCCTGTGTTTATGTTTCTCTTGTGATGGTCCCCTGATGTTGGACATGCCTCTTTTCTCTACTGCGTAAACATATGAAGAAGAGGACTCTCCAGATGATCGTCGTCTGATTTCTTCATTTAGAAGATTGCTCTTGACCATAGGTATGGTCAGCTTGCCATCGTAGAAGAGTTGCTCACGGTAATCACCAGGGTTTTCCAACTGTCTGGCAGGGATCCCAGTAGAAGAAACGCATGTAATTCATCATCTAGCGTCATGTTCATGGTACTCAGTTGATTGATGAGACTCTAGAACTCATTCAAGTGCTCAGCAACCTTCATTCCGTCCTTGTACTTCAGATTCACCAACTTCTGAATCAAGAACGCCTTTTTGGTGGATGTCTTTTGCTCATAAAGCTCTGTCAGTTTCTCATAGATTTTTTGCATCTGTCTCTTCTGCGATATGGTGGAATACAGACAAGTCCACCCACTTCCTGATGGTGTCGACTGCTTTCCTATTCAGCTTTGTCTAATCACCTACGGGCATGTCCTCGGTTTTGGTTATTTCTCCTTCCGCCATATCATGTAGGTCCTTGCAATACCAGATTTCCTCCATCTTGGCCTTCCAGATTTGCCAATTTGTGTTCGTCGGCTTGATCACCGTGCCTTCGTCATCCTTCCCCATGTTGACAACGTGAACTCTGATACCACTTTTTGGAATATCACGGGGTTCTCTTAACCTATCCTACAAAGGATGACTAGCAGCGGAACCCACATGGGAACTAAGCAAAATAATCGTAGCACAATAATCAAGCAATCGCAAAGAAACAAGAAATTTTACGTGGGAAAACCCTCCTTGATGTGAGAGAGGGGAAAACCCCACGGGGCACAACGACCCGCAACAAAATCCACTAGGCCAGAAAAATGAGAGGGTACAATGTCTTCTCAATTTTATTGCCCAACAAAACCGAGGCTCAGGTACAAAAATAAAATCAGATAATTGTCACCTTGAACTTGGAGAACACGATACCGATGCTTCTCCTCATCACGAACTATCCCTCCTCAAGAATAGACATTCCTAACGACTGCCCCTCGCACCTTAGGCGCAGACGCTCCTCACAGATGCGACTTCTCTTCATGCTTGCGTAAACTTGCTCCTCACGCCTTGCATGGGTTACTTCTCTCCTTGCTATGGGAGAGAGAACTAAGAGAGAAGAGAGGGAGATATTCTTGAGTTAGAATGCCTTTCAATGCCATGCATGAGGTTCCTTTTATAGGACCTTCCACCGCCTCTCTCTCCTCCAATTCCTACGTGAAGTAGGACTCCAGCATGTATGGGGCATGCAAGATTTGAGGAGGTTGTTGGGGCCCTCTTTCAATCGTTCCCCCTCTAAATCTTGAAGAAATTGCAAAAGGAGTCCCCAAAGATTGGAACCGGAATTATTCCCAACAGATAGCACATGTGTTGTTGCAATATAGAGGAGTAGAAGCTTAGATATATAATTAATGATGTTAGGGTTCTTCTTATTCATATGAAGATTCATCCAAGTGTTCAGGGAGGATGTTGTTCTTACTACGGTCTAGATAATGAATAGCGGTCCTCATCCATTCAAGGTAGGTTTCTTATAGGTCGATATTTGTCCTTTGCCCATACTACATGTGAGTAAATAAAAGAGAAATGAGAAATCAAAAAATAAAGAACAAACATGAAAAGCTTTATTTATGGGAGGATGAAATCACGAAAGAAAGTGCTCTAACACTACATGTAAAACGGCCTCCGTGACCGCGTGGCAAGCAACCGCCTCCGGCGGTTGCGACGAGGTCGGGTCTCACGGAGACCCTAACTGCAAGGTCGTGATGGAAGGGGACGGACGTGGCAGGGGCTTACGCCCTATAAAAGACCTCCCA
Organism: Ottelia alismoides; assembly: GCA_037367405.1. Taxonomy (NCBI): domain Eukaryota; kingdom Viridiplantae; phylum Streptophyta; class Magnoliopsida; order Alismatales; family Hydrocharitaceae; genus Ottelia; species Ottelia alismoides. The sequence continues at coordinate 1,341,583 of JAZKJV010000454.1, read as the reverse complement.
CATGGAGGGGAACACATCGATCACATGAACCTCGACTACGGGAGCCCCCTTCCTAATCCATCCCTCTCTCTTGCTCTCTCCCTAAAGGAGTCGACGACAACTTACCTCGTTTTCTAAATGGTATCAGAGCTAACCGTTCACGATACGACTCCAATCATCGACTCCTTTGATGCACGTCTTCCGTGGTCGACGCTGCTCGGTCGTCTTCCTTGGCCATCACTGCCACCCAACACGTCCCCATAGAGAAACCCTAGACGAGAGGTGTTTTTTTGCTCATTTCTTTTAGGGGGGAGGGGTACACGTTATTACTCAAAATATGGGGACTACAAGCCTATTTATTATTATTATTATTTCTTTTATCTTTAAGTAGGGACATCATTTTTCCTTATTGAAATTATTTTCTTTGGAAACAACGTGAAGACTGTATGCTTCTTGCCACACTACTGAGGTTAGTTAAAAAACTGCAGAACCACACTCACGTTCCTTTCAAATTAAATTACAGAGAAAAATTGAATATTCCTCTGCCCTGTGTTCTAATTAAGATACTCCAACGACTAAACTTTTTGCCTAATCCTTTTTAAATAGAATAGTTTGATAATCTTTATGCATGAAGACATCTTTTAGATTTGAATCTTAATGTATTTTTAGAACACCTACATCTGAAAGAAACTTAGTTGTATACGCTGGTTTGAGTTCTTTGTACTTGCATAACAAGGACGTTTAGTTGGTTCCTGTTAAGTTAATTATGGCCTTGGATATGTACCATTCATGAGTGCTTCACGGAAGCTGCCCTGCATTCCCTGCAATTCCTGCCCTTGCTATATGGACTTGGGTTGGTCCTACATTTTTTGGTCTTGCGTGCCATTGTTTGATTGCCATAGTTTGATAATAGTTCTGTGTTATGAGATGCCTAGTTATCATATTATAAATATACTTTTTGTCTAACTAGTTTGATATCCCTCTTTTTTGTTTTACCTTTAAAAACTAACATTTTAAATATATTGATCACGCGCTAAGAAGGTTAATCAGAAATGAGAAAGGTTGATTGATTAAAAAAAATAAGGGGGAAGGGTTTATAACTGTGTCTTATTCGCATATATTTTTATTAGATTCAAAAATGACAAGCAAGACTACTGCCACTAAGGTGAGAAAAATTGAGTACCTTAACGATACAAATTATGAGTTGTGGAGTAGAAAGATCTACTATGGCCTGCTACACGATAGCATACACTCCATAATAGACAAACATGTCCCTACGTTGTCTGAAAATCCAACGATGGAAGAAATCAGGTCCCGCGAGCAGTGGGAGAAAATAGATAATAGGGCTAGGAGTTTTATGCTGACATGCATGGATTTGAATTTGACTCGCATCTTCAAGACCTACGAATCATCGTATGAGCTCTGGATTGTGGTTAAGGAGAAATATCACTCCAAGTCAGAAGTGAGCGTACAGCTTCTTCTACACAAGTATAACTCGTGTAGAATGAAGGAATCTGAAAGTGTCCTCGAGTACGTGAACAAGATGATCGTGATGACCAAAGATCTAGCGGTTGCTGAATGCGTAATTCCAGAGAGGATGCAGATAGCAACCATTTAGGAAGTCTACCGTCGGCAATCGACATGGTTGTCACATCTTTGAGGATGAATGGCAACATTAAGAGTGTGACGGACCTACCTGCACAGTTGACAATTGAGCAAGACCTCTCAAAGTAAAGATCGAGCATCGAGATCTTTGAGGTCGATGAGGAAGAAGAAGAATCAAATACGACGCACGCAAAGAAAAGACCGGGACCTTCCGAGGCGTGTTCCAAAGGAAAAAGAGAAAAATACCTATGTTGCTTATGCTACGGTTGTGGCAAATATGGTCATTTCAAGGTTAATTGCCCCAACAAGAAGAAGCCAGGAAATTCTAAAATGCTTGAAAATAAAGCCCCAACAAGAAAGGGCTGGATAGGTAGCACCGCGACGGCGGAGAGCACAGTGTCGCAAATGACCCTCACAATGGTTGGGGCACCGCGACGACAAGAAGAAGATCCTCGCACAGAATCCTCTTCTTTTTTTGTTTGGGGCAGTTGGTGGCGGATGGAGGAAAAAAATTAGGTCAGAGCATCAGTCTAAGACCGCTACTCTGATACCATGGGGAGAAGAATGAGAGAAAGGAATTGCTTGCTTATTCCAAAGGTCTAGGGGTCCTTATATAGGACAAAACCCTAGAGAGCTCAATGTAAGAAGCACATAAATGCCCCTAACGAGGTTGTATTTAATAACTACTAACAATATATATGTGTGATATAAAGGACATAGATGAGTGATATAAGTGTTATAAGTGTGTTTTCGTAAGTTATTTATTTGTTGTAATAACTTGGAAGATCTTAATTTGCGAAAAAATTTTGCGAAAAAATGATCGAAAACAGTTTTTTGAGTCATTTTTTATATTTCCACGGAAACGGCCGAAAATTCCTAAATTTCAATTTTGGGGAGGGGGGAGGGGAGACCGAAATCGAGAACCTTGGATTACTTTCATCAGTCAGTGGTCAGACCAAGCCTTGGTCCTTAACCCCCGCTTGAGGGTTGTACCTTGGATCTGGAGACCCTCCTACATGTGTCATTCGGGAGGGTGGACTGCAATCACCTTTCCTAGTTGGAGCTGATTGGGTCGACATGTTGGCTCACTGGGGTTGCGAAAGCTGGTGGGGCAGCCCCACAGAGGACGAGGCATCCAACACATGGGCAGAATAGCACCCAGACTCGAGGTCGGCGTTGTGCATTGAAGAGAGGGATTGCATGGAGTTCTACATCCGCAAGAGGCCTAGGTTGGGGCTGCTTGGGGCATCTACCGAGCCGGCAGTTCTGTATCCACCTCGTAATGTGTTGTCGGTCGATGTTCTCTGAGAGATGCAAGTGTGGTCCGCAAGGAGAGGAAAAATTGGTTGTGTAACGAAGACTATTTCATGTAATGTAAAGGGTCTGGGTAACCCTGAGAAACGATGTGCGATCAAAAGAATGGTGTCGGAGTAGTGCGTGGATATTATTTTTCTTCAAGAAACGAAGATACAGGATTGGTCAAGACAGATTTGGCCTTCCGATGGGGGCATCGTTCGGAGTTTAGGGCCCTACCATCTGTGGACAATGAGGATTGTTTGTTGGTGTCATCGAGTGGTGATCTCTTTGACTTAGAATCTGAGCTCATGGGGATCCATGTCATGTATGTTCTGCTTAGGAACAGGAACTAGGGGCTATGTACGATCTTCTCCTGTGTGTATGGGCCCAATGATTCCTAGGTTTGTAAACAGCTTTGGGTGGATATGTAGGTCACCAGACTATTCTACCCATCCGAGGCAATGGCTTATCGAGGGGGACTTCAACGTCACAATTTTCGTTGCATATCGCCCTCTGCTACGGGGTGGCTAGGATGTGGGATTTTGCAAAGGTGGTGAGTGATTTCTAGTTGGACATTCGGGATGATGTCGACTGTTGATACGCGTGACATAGTTCGCAGTCCATATCCAGAATTGATCGGTTCCTCGAGTCAGTGGATTCCATGTCTTGTTTCCCTTTGGCTGGTGTCTCCACCTTACCTCGCTCGAGATCAGACAACACTTGATTTTGTGGAAGACTTCGGGGGAGAGTTATGTCCTTTGCACGTTTTTCAGGTTTGAGAAGTCATGCCTTCTTGAGGATGGGTTCAACGAGTTAGTGGAGAACTTCAAGGAACTGTAATGGCGGATGGGTCGGGAACCATTTGTTTGTTCCGCAAGCTGGTGGAGTTAAGGAAGAAGTTGTGTGATTACAAGACGGAGGTGCAAAAGAGCCGTCTAGTATGGTAATAAGAGGCCTAGAGGGTGGTTTCATAGTTAGATCGTGTGAAGATGTTAGGGACCTCTCTGTGCTGGAGTTAGTAGAAAGGGAGGATGGCCAACGGATTCTAATGGGGGAGGACAGAAAGCAGACGGTGGAATGGAGGCAGAGATCCAAGAAGAAATGGATCAAGAAGGGGAGCATTAACACGAGATTCTTTTATGCGATGGCTAGTGGCAGGCGTCTCGAATTTAATTCAGAACCTCTCGGTTAGTGGGGGTGCAGGTTGAGGGCATGGAAGGCCATATCGATATCGTTTTGATATCGTATCGATACGATATTTCGACGATATATCGATGATATATCTTCGAGATATTGCTCATATCGATGCACTTTTGTGAAGGAGATACCTGAAAATGAGGATATATCGTCATATCTATACCGATATCGATCTCATCTCGATATCGATATATCGGCGATATATCGATGATATATCGTGATATTTCCTTCCATGGATGAGGGAGATAATGAGGTTGGCAGGGCAGTGATGGAGTACTTTCGACGTATGTCGCGTAAGGCCCCGAATGGGGGGCTGGCGTTTGATGAATTTATGATTAATCATATTATCTATCAATTATTATCCTCCTTGATTAAACAATTCAATAAAATCTTCATTAATTCCGCTTTATTAACAATTGAGAATTGACCCTCTTCCTGTAAATATCCCTAATTGTTGTGTATAAAATAACCCCTTTTTATTTTCCTTACTTTTCTTAATTTATTTCTTGTTAAAATCCCAAAAATTAGAGTAATTACTGTATATATTTATTTTGATTTTAAAAAGAATTTGAAAAGATTAAAAAAAGAACAAAACAAGTGTTTTTAATCCTTTAAAAGTACTTCCAAAAATATTTCCTTGTATAGTTAACCTCTTTTGACTTTTTATCCCACATGAAACTTGTTGATCTCCTCGAGATCTACAACTTTCATGTTTTGACATTTTGCTAATTCAGCTTCCTCTTATTTATTTTGTATTTTTCTCTTTATTTTCTCAATTTCTGAATAATGTCATTAGGCCATGTGACGCTCCCCAGAGCCGTTACGCGACCCAGCTCTTTGGCTGCCACGCGCCTTCCTCCTGGGCCCTTGGATCTAGCCCGCCCAGCTTTATCTCAGCCATTCATCTCCGTTCATTCCACAGCCCTTGGATCTCCCCCTTTGATGCAATCCCAGCCCTTTCTTCCCGCCTTAACCTCTCCTGTTGGATGGCTTAGCATCCTACGGTTCCACTCCCTCCACATCACATGTTATTTTCCCACCATAAGATCACCCCTGGCCTCATCTTGGTCATCCCCTAGCGCTCTCTCCCCACAGTTGGATCAGATCCGATGACCTGATCCAGACTGCTCACTCACGCCGCTCTCCTGACCGTTGGATCGCACGATCCAATGGTCTAGCCACCATATTCCACCTCTCGCGTACCTCTTCTCTCCCACGTAACGCATGACGCGCCTCTTGCCCCATTCCATTTCTAGCACCATCATTCCGTCGCCTCTCCACTACCTAAACCCTCGTCCTTGTACCCTTGACCGCCCCGACCTTCGCGCAGCCATCAAAGCCACGAACCACGTCCTCTTCCCCTCAAGGCTATTGTTCAAACTCGCCCCACGACACTCGTAACGCCCGGAGCTCCACCCTATAAAACCACCTCCTTCGTCGTCCTTTAACGTTTTCCATCAATGGCCTAGGGCTAAGCCTTCTCCTCCTCCTGTGATAAAGGGGCGAAGGATCGAGGGCCGACGACCCTTCTGTGCCAAGGTGTTAACCTTGGTTCCTCCAGCCAAGACACGAAGCTCTAGCCACCATTGAGCATCATACCAAGCAGTGCGACAACCCGAGGCTCCAATGGAGCCTCAGCCCAGGCCTCCTCCGCCGCAATTCCGCTTCTCAGATCAGGTACTTCTCCATCGCTTTTTCTTCACTTTTCTCTTAAATTTCTCTATGCACACACGCACCCTCTCCTTTCACCGACCATCTCATAAGCTACGCCGCACTTTAACGATCCTCACGCTACCCTCCGATCACCACCCTCCTTCCTCCACAACCACGTCGAGTCCAGGCCATCTCCTCTGTCGAAGGCGGATGAGATCACACCATGGGCTTCCACTTCTCTGCTTGATAACCTGCCACTTCATCCCCCTCGCTTCAGCTATACCTCTCGCTAACCCCATGCAGGTCGAACTCCATTGGTCAGACGCCTCGGAGGAGCCTCATTCTAGAGCTCCTCCGACGATGAGGTTGCACCGCCAGAACACGCCAGCCCCTGCCAGCTTCTCCGTGTTGAGCTCAGATGCTTATGCGATCTTTGGATGTCACGGAGGAGCAAGGAGGTGGGAGCTGGCCTTCGCCGGAGATCCATAAGCATCGCCATCTTCGCGGCGACGGAGGGTGCCCAGAATGAGCAGATACCGTTGGATGGTGCATCCTAGGCGTCCATCCAATGACCAGGAAGTGTTCATGTCGTCCCGCCAAAGCAACCAGGCTCGGTGGAGCAGAGCCACCTCCGAAGCGGATTGGGCTGACACGTCGTCGGAGCCACCTGCCCCGACCCTCGTCGTGCTCCGAGCTTGGCCCGTACGCATGCAGCATGCATGCGTTCTAGGTAAATTGCAATACATCCCCGCCACTTTTTACAATTTGCAGATAGCTACTCCCTAGGTGTGTGTGCCTTACGTGTCGTGTCTGGGAATTTTGCAGCAGGGCCCTCTAGCTTCCACAAATTACAAAATGCCCCTATGGGACCAACTGCATATTTTATCTATTTTTTCCATATTTTTCTTGCATTTATGCCCCTGGACCATATTATTAATATCTTGAGCATATGGACTCCTTTTCAGTTGATTTCAATTCCATTTTAAAGCTAATTTGATACTCTACATGATGGCATGCCTATTTTTCTGATTTGACGCATAATCTATGATGTTAACTTTTAGATCTTTTGTGTCATTTGTTCCCCATTTAAATGGCATTCATTACTGTCGTGTCTCGGTATCGGTTAATAATAATATTAAACGTCTTTTTGATTGCTCAAAGATTTGACTATTTTCTAGGCATATATATGCTTGCATAATCATATGTCATTGCATCCTGCATTTTTTAAAATTGCTAAAAACTAAATGAAAATTGCACTTGTCTCCTTTATGCATTGCATAGCTTATTATTGTGCATTGCATCATAGTTATTTTGCATAAAATTAAAAATTAAAAAAAATAACTCTCTCATTTTGTGCGCATCATTATTTAATTGTCTTGTCAATTGCATCATTTATTTTATGAATATTGTTTCGTCTACATTATTCATGTGCACCATGTGTGCATAAAGAAGATCTAGATCAAAGATTTTAATCACTCAATCTAATCATTAATCTTTGATTAATCAATGAGGCTCGTGTCTCTGTGTTCGACCTTACTACACTTACCAAGTATAATTATCATCCACCTATTCAAAGGTGTACAGGTTTACGTTATGTCATGATGTACCTTTTCGTATTTCTTATTTCCTCAGGTCTATTTATGTAATTTACCCAAGGGTTTTCTCTCTATATAAGAGACCCTAGGGCTATGTGGAATAACATCTAAGAGGTTTACTCTAACATGGTATCAGAGCCAAAACCCTGATCTAGGGTTTTCTCCACCCCCCCCCCCTCCCGCCGCCGCCGCTAGGGTTTTCTCCACCCCCCCCTCACCCGTCGTCGTCCCCTCGCCCTTGCTCGCGGGTTCTACAGGCGTCGACGAAGCCCCTCTCCGGGCTTCTCCTTCTCCGCTCGGCGCCGATTCCAACATGGGTTCAAGTGCATAAAGTCTACATATGCACTTGAATCCAACCGGGTCTTTGTAGACACTAATTCTTGTGTCTATCATCCCCTATCTTCTTCTCCGGCGATATGTCAGAACAAAAGGTTGATATACCCTCCATAGGTGCCTTTAAGGGTTCGGCGCCAATCGTCAAAATGGACGGACCAAAACATGAACTGTGGTCGATGCAGTTCATGAGTTTGATGAAGTCAGGTGGTAAGAAGCACATTCTTACTGAAGAAGAACCGGGCAGAGAAAGACGGGGATATATGCCTCATGGGAGGCTGACGATGCTTTCGATGGAGATTGCAAATGACGTCCTCCATTCAGCCCACCGCCAAGGCGATGTGGGATATTCTTGCCACTACCTATTCTCAGGTGCGGAACGAAACTAAGATGTTGCAGTTGCAGCATGATATTTTCACGATGAAACAGAATGGACGGCCACTTCATTATCTGTACACGGCCACTGCGAGGGATGTTCGAGAAGTTATACAGTACCATCCCGCTCACAACCACTCCAGAACAACAGAAGACTTTCCGCAATGTCCATATGGTGGGAGTTCTACTTACCGCTCTCGATCCTGAGTGCGAGGTTGGTCCGCTCCCAGATCCTTGCCGATGCCACTATTCCTCCTATGGAGGAAGTCCTACAAGAGGCTCAGTCGTATCCCTGTTTCGTCCAGCACATCTACTCCACCTCCTTCGGCTATGGCAGTATCGCGTGGGGAGAGGTGGTTGCGTCTTCTTTTCGTGGCCGTGGTACACGTGGTCGTGGAGGTCGTATTCCAAGGACGTGCTCGTATTGTCATCGCACTGGTCACTCAGAGGGCACATGCTATTCTAAGCATGGTTTTCCACCTTCGGCACGAGTAGCTGAACATGTTCAGCTTCTTCAGCGTCTACTCAGATCACGGTTAAGTTGGGGAGCGTGTGCAGACTTCGATACATTATGCCACATTCATCATCGGATGCTGCGAGTACCTCAGATGTTGCAGCATCGGCATCAGCCAGTTACCTCTTGTGCTGGCCAATACCTCAGGTAGTACTACTGTCGGGTCCTCAGTTACATGATCTATCTGGTTGGATTATCGATTCTGGAGCCACACATCATCTGTGTCGTGACAGAGACTTGAGTCCTCCAGGGATATCTCTTCAGGTCGATCTGTGCTTATAGTTGATGGCACTCATTCCCCTATTGTTGGACAGGAGGAGATTTCTTTGACCACCCTCCATGCGCCTACAGAATGTTCTACATGCACCTGAATTTTCCATTTGAATTTATTGTCAATTAGTCAGATTACAAAGACCTGCATTGCCGTGCTATATTTGACCCATCATCTCTCATACATACTAACGGGCAGGGTACTTGGCTGTGGCTCTGAGCATAATGGCTTATATCGTCTGGTCCCGGTAATTCCTTTGCTGGTGTCTCTCTTCACTCACAGGGATCGATTTCACCGTATACATGGCATCTTCCAGTTTGGTCACCTTCCACTTCAGGAAAATGCATCATCTCCTGCCTCAGATCTCTTCCACTTCATCATTTCGTTGCGAAGCTTGTCAGTTAGGAAGCACCATCGTTCTAGCCTCCCAAATCATCAAAGTCGGGCAGTAGCTCCCGTTTGAGTATTTCATATAGATATTTGGGGTCCTTAGTCATGCCTTCGCCATCAGGGACACAGGTTTTATCTGGTTGTGGTTGATGATTTTTCTCGTGTTCTTGGACTTTTCTACTTAAAAAATCTGAAGCAGGGAATGTTATCAAGAATCTCATCAATGAAGTGCAGAATATTTTTTCATCTAGCGTTAAATATGTCCGCACAGATAATGCGCTGGAATTTTGTACTCGGTCTCTCTCTCACTTCCTTTCTTATAAAGGGCATTATTCACCAAACCTCTTGCGCTTACACATCACAACAAAATGGTGTTACCGGAAAGGAAACATCGTCACTTTCTTGATATTGCGTGAAATTACTTATTCAGAGTTGTGCGCCGTTGGCTTTTTTGGGGAGATGCTATACTTACAGCATGCTATCTAGTTAATCGCATGCCTTCGTCGGTTCTTGGGGAGAAATCTCCAATTTCTGTTCTTTTTTCGGATAAGGACTTGTTTTCACTTACTCCTCGTGTATTTGGTTCAGTTGCCTTTGTTCACCGTTTGTCTCCGGGACTTGACAAGCTCTCTCCTAGAGTTGTCAAGTGTGTCTTTGTAGGTTATTCGAGGACACAGAAGGGCTATCGATGTTACGATCCAATCCATGACAAGTACTATGTCAGTGCAGACGTTACATTTTTTGAGCATGTTATGTACTTCTCCCCTGCAGGTGATATATTGGCCTCTTCCTCCACGCCTTCGGATAATCATGTCTATGTTCCTCCACCACCAAATATGGGTCAACCCGTCTCAACTATACCACCACCACCACCAATACCTCAATCTTTTCCCATTCCGCCATTCCCTAAGTTCTACACACGACGGTCAGGGCCTGCTCAAGCTACAAGTCAACCATCCACCACGCCTCAGGTATGCTCCGATACGGCTACTAATGATGGGTTAGATAATGTACCATTGCAGGACTCTTTGCTACAGGAGGCGGATCCCCCAGTTAGTACAGTGGATAATGATACTGATATTCCTATTGCACATCGAAGGCCGAAGAGGAAATGTGTGTCCTATCATCTTGCGTCACAGGTGTCCTTTCATCATCTTACTGGTGATTTCCAGAGGTTTGCAGCTGTTGTTTCTTCAGTGGAGATACCACGGACTTATCAGGAGGCCATGAAGATTGAGTGCTGGAAAGTTGGCCATGGAGGAAGAGATGCGTGCTCTACCAGTCTAGAGGCACTTGGACCCTTGTTCCTATTCCATCAGGTGCGTCAGTGGTTAGCTGCAAAGCCTGCAAATGGGTGTTCACTGTTAAATATCATGCAGATGGCCGTCTTGATCGTTACAAGGCAAGACTTGTTGCATGCAGATTTACCCAAACATATGGTGTCGACTACTTGGACACCTTTCCACCAATGGCTCGCTACTCGACGCTTCGCATCCTCTTATCCGTAGATGTGGTACGAGAATGGCCCATTTTCCAGCTTGATGTCAAGAATGCATTTCTGTATGGAGACCTACAGGAGGAAGTCTACATGCAGCAGCCACCAAGTTTTACTGCTGAGGGGGAGACTCAGATGGTGTGTAGACTTCATAAGGTGATTTATGGCCTTAAACAGAGTCCAAGGGCATGGTTCCAAAAGCTATCTCAACTGATCAAACGACAGGGGTTCAAGAGATCAAATGCGGACCATTCGTTGTTTATTCAGAAGACTCTCGAGTCAGAGGTACAGTTGTTGGTCATGATATATGTTGATGATATACTGGTTACAGGAGATGATGCTCAGGGAGTCGAGATGACAAAAGCCCTCATGGGCAGTCAGTTTGTTACAAAGGATCTGGGTATCATACGATACTTTCTGGGGATAGAATTTGCAAGAAATGCCCAAGGGATGGTGATGACCCAAAGGAAGTATGTTACAGACTTGCTTGTTGAAACAGGAATGATGGGTGCAGGACCATCGAGCACCCCCATGGACCCAAGTATGAAATTGTATGATAATGATACTGAAGAGGTGGACAAAAGAAGATACAGAGAGATGATGGGTAAGCTTCTGTACATCACCATAACTAGACCTGATATTGCTTTTGCTGTAAGCCGTGTGAGTCAATTCATGGAGCAGCCTAGGCAAGTCCATATGGAAGCACTATACATGATACTGAGATATCTAAAATCTTCTCCAGGCTCAGGTTTGCTATTCAGAAAGGACACGGATTTGTCCATTTCCGCTTGTGCAGACGCAGACTATGCAGGATGTCCAAAGGATCGTAAGTCTACTTCAGGTTTTGCTATCTTTATAGGAAGCTCTCTGGTTTCTTGGAAAAGCAAGAAACAAACTATTGTGGCAAGATCGAGTGCAGAATCTGAATATAGGGCCATGGCACAAGCAAGCACAGAAATGATGTGGTTCGAGCAGTCTTGGAAGACTTGCATGTGAATGTCTCTTTACCCATGCAGCTTTAGTGTGACAATCAAGCAGCGTTGTTCATTGCCAATAATCCAGTGTTTCACGAAAGGGCGAAGCATATCGAGGTAGATTGCCATTACACTAAAGACATGATCCAGAAGGGCTTTATCTCCACGTCACACGTCAATTCTGAGAACAGACTGCTGATATATTTACCAAGCCGTTGCTCAGAGGACCTTTCCAGAAATGTTCTTCCAAGCTGAGCATGATAGATATCTATGCTCCATCTTGAGGGGGAGTGTAGAGGTTTACGTTATTTCATGATGTACCTTTTCGTATTTCTTATTTTCCTCAGGTCTATCTATGTAATTTACCCAAGGGTTTTCTCTCTATATAAGAGACCCTAGGGCTATGTGGAATAACATCTAAGAGTTTTACTCCAACAAAAGGGGTGGTATTCTGAATGAGATCCAAGATCGCTTCCTATACTACGAAGATAAAAGGACGAATTAAGCAGGCAATTTCTGTGGTTCATCAAATGGCACTGTTGTCGGGGACACGGTTCATTCTTGTTTATTTATTGGATTTTATTGTATTATTTGAGTTAGTTGTTTTCAAAAATTTAGTCTCTTTGTTGTGTTTGTTTTTTCATCATTTGTTAATTAAATTTCTTGATGTACTCCTGAAATTTTTCTTTTAATGACAGGGCCCGTAGAGATGGAGGACGCTCGATTAACATGGAGTGTGGAGTTGGGAGCTCCCGCTACAAGGAGCCGCAGAAGAAACTCAAGAGAATTCGAGGATTTTAATTAGCAAATCATTTCATTTTCATGTTGTGTATATTTGTAATAATTGCATTTCCACGGTCCTCGTCCGAGGGCTCGTGTGTGTAAATCAAACTTGAACCTTGCATATGTTGTATGGAGCATGTTTCACCCCAATCCGGGTAGGGCTTCACTTGAGTGTTCGAACCTACATTTAGGCACGCAGCCCGCTGAGCTTCTCTTATTTTCGTATATCATGTGCTAATTCATATGTTAGGATACACCAATAAGAGTCGAGGAGATTCACTTCGTCTCCTTGACTCATTGAGACGCATGTAAACATCGATCTATCTAGCCAGGTCCAATTCTTCCTGCTAATAGTATCATGTTTAGGGTGTAGTTTTTTTGACTTGCATGCATGTAGCATTAAATTTCAATAGAGTCTAGCACGTGCATGGACATTGCTGGAGGCACTGTAAGTCCTTCTCTCAAGCATGCATCATAATTTTCTCGAATACATTGACTTTTCTCGATCTTCCTCTTGATTTATCACTTATATATTAAAGGAAATTGCGAATGGTCGATTAGATGATGATTGCTTGATTTGTACTCTCACATTAATATAGTGATAACCTAAGCATAAAATCGAGACTGTTAATGCAAGTCGACACAAAAAAAATGGAATAAAAATGAACTTTGGATTATGGAAAAGCAATGCCCGCATTGTGTGCAGTTGTAATTGAATGTTGAGAGGTGGGGGTGTATCTATAGGATAGTGCCCAAAACCTATCATTAAGCCCTGTGTAATAGACTCTAATTTTGAATGATCACCAATAAAAATAGAAAAGATAAATGGCCAACACATGTTGGTCATCTTGTGTGTGTTGGTGAATCAAAGGCCTGTGTTTGCTTGGTTAAGCATGATTTGTGTATTCTACCAAACCCTCCCGTATACATTAGAAAATCTCCAAAGATTCAGTCATTTGTAAATCCATCCCCCGCCTCTAACGCTAACCCTGACTTCAATCCAGGTCCCCCAGTTAGCTCCATATCTAATACTTAGGGTTATTTTCAACCTAAGTATAGGGGGACCCGAGTCAAGTATATTCCTCTCTCCTCTTGTTCCTCTTATACTCGGGTTATTTTAACCTAAGTATAGGGGGACATCCGAGTCAGTTCTGGTATGTCACCTTGTATTTTAACTTGAGTCAGTTCTGGTATATTACCTTGTATTTTAACTTGAGTTATGGCTTCATATCATTTTGTGCTTCCTCTCTCTTCTTGTTCCTCTTATACTCAAGTTATTTTAACCTAAGTATAGGGGGCATCCGAGTCAGTTTTGGTATATCACCTTGTATTTTAACTTGAGTTATGGCTTCATATCATTTTGTGCTATGAGGATATAGCAACAGTTAAGTATAAGGGGTACACCGTATATATTGTATATATACTTTAGCCATAGCTCATATTTTGAAAATTTTAAAACTTTTTTGGGGCTAGGGTATAAGTATTTTTGAACTGATTTCCGTAAAAATGTTTGTATATGCTTTGGAAAATTTTCTAACTATATGATACTGTTTTGAAAAATATTTGACAATGGTTGAAAAATAGGATTTGACTCGTTTTGAAAATCGTTTGAAAATGCTTTAAAAAATCTATATATTATGTGACATAATTTGGAAAATCTTTTCAAAAATCTTTTCAAAAATAAGGGACTAACTGGCTTATTTTTGTAAATACAACTAACCTTATTCAAAAAATCCATAAAAACCTAAAAAAACAAAAAAAAAAAAATTCGTTAGCAGTGATTCTGACTATTGAGCTTAAAACTGAGTAGCTACGTCTCGATGAGGGAACTAAGGTCTCCCTTAGCAGAGTTGTTGGTTAAAAGACAATGCCAATGGCACCGTCTTGAAATAATATGGGTAGTCATCAAACGGTCTGTAATTACACCCATACTGGCTGGAAGTAGATACAACTATTCATCTAAGCTTAGACTAGTCATTATTTCTCTAAAAATTTAAAAAATCCCATAAAAATTGCAAATTTTGAAAAATAAATACAAAAATCACTAACTTCAGATTTTGTGTAGCACATTCATTAGCACTCAATGCTTAAGGATTCGAGTACACTTAATTTTGAGATCTTGAGTTGAGAGTCTGAGTTAACCAGCCATAGTCATTAGGGTTTGAGACTTAATAATCCATACCTCCCTAGTTTGAAAGATAGGCGCTATATTGCACTCCTAATCTCTACCTTCTAAAAATATGATCAGTAGATCACTTTCAGAACTGCATGAATGATGAGATGAGTTGAGGTATCACTTGAGGGACCGGGACTGTAGATTTGAGTCTAGATCCGATTTAATGATGCTCGAGGATGGGATAAAATCGATAAAGGCTTCATGAAACCTGAGTTTCAGAAAACCCTAGCCAGTATGTGAACAAGTTCGCATGCTTTCTTTTGATACTGACCTATGTGCCAGGGAGTGATGAAACTAATTAATTGTTTGATCAGTGTGCGCCAACTTGGTAAAAGATGTAGAGCTAGCCTACCAAAAAGAACAACAACAACAAAGCCTTTTCCCACAATTCAGTAGGGTCGACTACATGGATTCTTTGCCTCCATTCAGATCTATCTTGGGTCAATCTCGGGCTTATATTCAAAAAACTAAGATCCATTTATATAATCTCATTCCAACACTTCTTGGTTCTCCTCGTCCTCTCTTAGCCGGCTCAACATCTCAAAACTCGCATCTCCTAACTGGTGCATCAGTTGACCTTCTTTGCAAATAACCAAACCATCTTAAGCGATTTTCTCGCATCTTATCCTCGATCGGAGCTATACTTTCTTTCTGATTGCATCATTCCGAATCTGATCTTTACGTGTGTGTGTGTGTGTCCACACATCCACCTTAGCATTTTCATTTCTGCTACAGCCATTCTCTGCACATGTCTATGGTTCACATGCCAACATTCAGATCCATAGACATAGCAGGTTTCACAGCTGCATTATAAAACTTTCCTTTGATTTTTAAAGAAGTTTTATTATCACAGAGAACACCAGAGGCTCCTCTCCACTTTAACCAGTCTCTTTTTATTCAATTAGTAACATCTCCATCAAATTCCCCATCATGTTGCAAAATAGATACCAGGTATCTAAAAGAATCTCTCTTCCGAATGTTATCATCACCAATCGTCACCTTGATTCCTTCACCAAATAACATACACCCAGGTATCTCATCCTGAATGTGACTTGTCAACTCGTCCATAATCAAAGTAAAAATAAATTGACTCCAAGTTGAACCTTGATGTCAACCAATGTTGATGTCAAAATAGTCAGTCTTCCCAGGCTGGATACCTACACAAGATAAAGCCTCATAGATATCCTTTATGAGGCTAATGTATAGGACAGGTACTTGTCTCTTCTCTAAAACTCTCAACAATATCTCTCTTGCGACAGAATCATAAGCCTTCTCTAAATCAATAAAAAACATATATAGGTTCTTCCTTTTAATTCTATAAATCTCCATTGTTCTCCTCGCCAAATGGATGTCTTCAATAGTTGAGCAACATGGCATGATTCCGAATTGGTTTTCTTTTACTTTGGAAACTTGCATCAACCTTCTTTCGATCACACGTTCTCAAGTGCGACTCATCAGCTTGACACCTCTGTAATTTGAGCTAGTTTGAATGTCTCCTTTGTTCTTATAAAAAGGCATCACAGCGTGCGGAGCGGGTGGGAGTCTACATCATCATGAAACCGGCGACACTGCTCGCTCCAAAGTAGGTTCTTGATTGGAGGAAAGAATGCGCGTGCCTGGCCTTGACCGGACAAGCAAGGCACCAGGATTTGTCAGTGCGAGAACCACTTAAATGGAGGAATCGATTGTATTTCGTCCTTTGTTCCCCATAGCAACTGGGGCGATACTCCTCCAATCTTCAGGCATTTCTTGCTTCGTCAAATAATATTGAATAAATTCGTAAGCCAAGTCAAACCACGCACACATAAAACTCTCCATACTTCTACAGGCATTTTTAATTATTGCATTTTAACCCCTAAAATTCCAAAAAAATGTGTTTTGTGTTCATCTCTGGATTAAGACTCTAGGAAAAATACGAATTGGCTAATTTGGACTTCTTTTCCATTAAAATTAATTTGGCCTTGTTGTATGTTTTCTTAGTGTTGTAATTCACCCGCATTTTATTTTTGGCTTTCTTCTTGCATTAAAAAATCTAAAAAATACCACTTGGAAATCTAAAATCTTCATTTTCAAATTAAACCCAAGTTGTTCCTTTGCCTCCCTGTGTTTGACCCCGGACTTGCCCGGGATATAAATTAAAGCCGAGAGACGAACCGCAAAATCGGCCCCTTAAGGGTGCGTTCTTAGCACCTCAGCATGTCGGTGCAGTCGGGCCGATTCTGGTCGTCAAATGATCACCTCATTTAAAGATATGCAATAATGAATCGAAATGAGGTGATCGTTATTTTTTACTTGGCAAGAAACCAAGGTCGAACTCAGGGACACGAGCCTCTCTCGTATTGATCGGATTTAAGTTTGTTTAACTAAGCGTAGAGTTATAGGCATATAGGTCAAGTCATGCATGTAGACACAACATGACAATGATAATGCATTAAAAATAAACGTGCATTTTTTAAAAAAAAACATTTTTTTAATGCAAATAAATGATCATGCAATGCAATTAAAAAATATGCCCTAGGTGAAAAGAATGAGCAGAAATAAATAAGAGTTAATTTCAAGTTCCTTAAAAAAAAGGCAGATGTGATGAATAATATTAAGAAAGGCATCATATTGAGCTCAAATAGACACATCGCTATAAAATAATACATAACAAAATCATTGTGTCCAAATCAGTAATCAAGCATGCCATTTGAAAGATCATCAAACCAGCTTTAAAACGAAACTGAAATCAACTCGATTGGAGATACGTAGCTCAAGATATTCAACAAAGAAAGCAGGGGCATAACTGAAAGAAAACATGAAAAGATACCTACAAACAGGTCCCTGGGAGGGACGAAAATGTAATAAAAATAAAGACGAGTCCTTCCCTGTAAATTGTCCACAAGCACAGGGGCATTTTTGCAAATGTTGAAAATCGCGAGGGCATAAGTGCAAAATGCCCGATGTGCACGTGGACTGCACATGCTTCTGGACCTGCTTGCAAATGTGGAGAAGTCAGTGGGCTCCTCTGCAAATTTCCCAGGTACGCACATGCCAGGCACGTGCGGCCCAGGCTCGGATGGAGGCTCGGTCAAGGCAGAGGTTCGGAGGTGCTTCGGGTAGCCTTCCGTTTCTTCGCAACCCCAGACCACTCCGACCCATCTCCTCCGCCACCCACGGCGGAGGAGCTACGAGCTCCCACCTTCTCCATCCGCAGAGCTCTCACTCCACTCCATGTCGCACGCACAACACTCCACCTTGCTTCGGCTATGTGTATTAACGCTGCAGGTCGAGACCCTACTCAATGGCCGGAGAGCTCGCCGGGCCATTTTTGTCGTCATCCATTCTCGACATCAGCGATCCGAAGGCCCACGCCAGGAGGTCCATCACCTCGCCCGAGCTCCCAGCTTCATCGACAAACCTTCAGGAGCCTCGGGCGAGCTCCACCGCGCCAAGGATGAAGCGGCGGAGCTGGAGCTCCTTCACCGGAGCTCAGTTCCCGCCGCCAGCCGTAGGAGGAAGATGAATGAGCAGTGGCCGTTGGATGCACCTCACCGGTGTTCATCCAACGGTCACAATTCAGCCACGTCGCCCACAAGGAGCCACGTTCAGATGCCGTCGGATCCCTGAAGATCGGACGGTGCACTCTCAGCCACGTGTCCTCCCCAGAGCTTCACCGAGCCTCAACCCCGAGCCTCCAGGCTTGGGACGTTCGAACCTTCCCCGAGCCTGCAGCGGATCCGATCCTCAGCCGAGCCTACCCGAAGCACCTCCGAACCTCTGCCTTGACCGAGCCTCCATCCGAGCCTGGGCCGCACGTGCCTGGCATGTGCGTACCTGGGAAATTTGCAGAGGAGCCCACTGACTTCTCCACATTTGCAAGCAGGTCCAGAAGCATGTGCAGTCCACGTGCACATCGGGCAGGTGATCTTGGGAATCCTCCTTTTCTTTACCAACCCTTTTATTTGCGCATCCATGACTAGATGTTGGGTTGTCAAACTCTCTCCTGGTATTACTTTGAAGTCTTTACAACACAATCGATCTCTTCTCCTCAACGCAAAGTAATCTATTTGTGTTCTAGTCGGGCCACTCTTATAAGTAATTAAATGCTCCTCCCTCTTCTTGAAGAGAGTGCTTGCTATGAAAAGATCATATGCCATTACAAAATCCATAACGATTTTTCCTTCTTCATTTTTATCCCCGAAACCATGGACTCCATGAACACTAGCATACCCTGAAGCATTCTTTCCCACATGTCCATTAAGATCTCCACCTATGCAAATCATTTGTGGGATTCCTTGTAAAATCTTATCCAGATCCTCCAAAAAGCTTTTTTAGTCCTTTCATCTAAACTAATTTGTGGTGCATAAGCTGAGATGATATTCAGAATTTTTTCTTCAAGTACAAATTTTAGCAAAATAATCCAATCCCTGAATCTTTGCACTCAACCACACAATCCTTCAAATCCTTATGAACAACCACTCCAACATCGTTTCTACCCTTATCTTTACCTGAATACCAAAGTTTAAAGATTGTCTTCTTGATCTCCCTTACTTTCTCTCCAACCCATTTAGTATCTTGAAGACATAGTATATGAATCTTCCTTCTTTCCATCAGATCCACTATATCCATCAATTTTCCAGCTAAAGTGTCAACATTCCAACTACCAATCTGCAACTTCCTTTGCAACATCTTTTGAACTAACTTCTACATGCATGCGTCCATCATGCGAGAACTCTTGCAAATTTTGGACTGCATCCGGGCGTTGATGCAGCGGAACTAGCTTATTTACTCGCATGTGTTTTTCATGTGAGAACCCTTACAAATTTTGAACTACATCCAGGCTACGTTGCAGCGGCCCTTGCCAATTTTGATGCAGTGGAAGCTTATTTACTCGCAAGTAGGGAATGCTCCAATGAAAACTGAAGGTTTGCTTAAATCATGTTGAAAAGATCTGACTGTCAAAAGGCAACTTCCTAAATAGTATTTTTAAAAAAAATACTAGTTAGGAAGTTGTCTCTGATTGTTTTACATTGGTTGTCAGCTATCTAACGTAACCCTCCTCATTTGTCCAGGCTTAGGAACGGCCATGGCTGAGTTAGCCTACCAATAAGAAAAGAAAAGAATATGAATGAAAAGAGCTCTCAAACACAAAGACAAAATTTAAAGAGCTTCGATCAAAGACGAGTGCTCCCAACCATTTCAAAGTGTCCACTTGGACCAAAGCAATTAGGACCAATGAGTCGGGCTAGTACATCAAAAAGGGCTCTGTACGTAAGCGATACAAGTATGGGTATAAGTATATTAGATACTTAAAAAAAGACATACCCTGGTGTACTCTCACAAAAACAAGTACATGCGACTCAAATTCTCTTGACGGGCACACTGGTCAACAACCAAAAATACATGTGTTGAGTAATAAGGCACTCGAGAGGATCATTGTTCCAATGTGAGGGAGAGAAGAAAATACACAAACGCATGCTCTCCGCCATTTGGCCTTCCATCTGCACTTTCAAGTCTGACAAACTAATGAGACGGTGGATTGAACGCAAGAACTGACTTATTCCATGGTGTTGAGGATTAGGTCTAGGGGAGAGTCTCCTAAATAGCAACCTTAGGTGACATCTCGACTTGATTCTCGTGATTGCAGTACACTAATTTGTCATATCCTTATATTATATGTACCAATAGAGAGTCTGAAAATTAGAGACGTTGGATTCCTTTTGACTAGAGTATGGTTGAGCTCGGAATTTTAGGATCACTCAAATTAAGAGTCATTGATGAATTGAGCCTTGAAAATTCACGTGCACTGTCAGGAATTAATATGATTCCTTCATTCTTTATTTGCTCGAGGACGAGCATAGTTGAAGTATAGGAGGATGATGAATCTATGATTAATCATATTATCTATCAATTATTATCCTCTTTGATTAAACAATTCAATAAAAATCTTCATTAATTCCACTTTATTAATAATTGACCCTCTTCCTGTAAAATATCTCTAGTTATTGTGTATAAATTAACTTCTTTTATTTTCCATATTACTCTTATTCTATTTCTTATTAAAAAATCCCTAAAATTTAGAGTAATTGTTGTATATATTTATTTTGATTTTAAAAAGAAATTAAAAAGATAAAAAAAGAATAAAACAATAAAACATGTGTTTTTAATCCTTTAAAAATACTTTCAAAAATATTTCCTTCTATAGTTGACCTCTTTTGACTTTTGTCTCACATGAAACTTGTAGATCTCCTCGAGATCTACAACTTTCATGTTTTGACTTTTTGTTAATTCAGCTTCCTTTTATTTCTTTTGTATTTTCTCTTTATTTTTCCATTTCTGAATAATGTTATTAGGTCATGTGGCACTCCCTAGAGCCGCTACGTGCCTTCCTCCTGGGCCCTTGGATCCAGTCTGCCCGGCTTCATCTCAGCCATTCATCTCCGCTCATTCCACGGCCCTTGGATCTCCCCCTCTTATGCAATCTCGGTCCTTCCTTCCCGCATTGACCTCTCCCGTTGGATGGCTTAACATCCAACGGTTCCGCTCCCCCCACATCACCCGTTATTTCCCCACCATAGGATCACCCCCGACCTCATCTTAGCTATCCCCAAGCGCTCTCTCCCCGCCGATGGATAAGATCCAATGATCTAATCCAGACCGCTCACTCTCGTCCCTCTCTTGACCATTGGATTGCACGATCCAACGATCTATCCACCATCTTCCGACTCCCGCGTACCTCCTCTCTCCCATGTAACGCATGTCGCACCTCTCGCCCCCTTCCATTTCTAGCACCATCATTCTGCCACCTCTCTACTACCTAAACCCTCGTCCTCGTACCCCTAACCATCCCAACCTTCGCGTAGCCATCAAAGACACGAACCACGACCTCATTCCCTCCAGGATACCATTGCAAACTCACCCCACGACACTCGTAACGCCTGAAGCTCCACCCTACAAAACCACCTCCTCAGTCGTCCTTTAACGATGTCCACCATTCAATGGCCCGGGGCTAGGCCCTCTCCTCCCTCCTGTAACAAAGGAGCGAAGGATCGAGGGTCGACAACCCCTTTGTGTCAAGGTATTGACCCTTGGCTCCTCTGATCAAGACACGACGCTCCAGCCGTCGTTGAGCACCGTGCTCCTGCCGAGCATATCATGCGACGACCTGAGGCTCTAATGGAGCCTCGGCTCAGGTTCCGCCGCAATTCCTCTTCTCCAATCAGGTACTTCTCCACCACTTTTTTCTTCACTTTTCTCTTAAATTTCTCTACGTAAACACGCACCCTCTCCTATTGGCGACCATCTCATAAGCTCCGCTGCACTTCACTGATCCTCGCGCTACCCTCCGATCACCACCCTCCTTCCTCCACAACCCCGTCGTCTCCAGGCCATCTCCTCCGCCGGAGGCGGAGGAGATCACACCACAGGCTTCCACTTCTCTGCCCGATAGCAAGCCACTTCATCCCCCTCACTTCAACTATACATCTCCGCTAACCCCATGCAGGTCAAACTCCATTGGTCGGACACCTCGGAGGAGCCTCGTTCTAGAGCTCCTCCACCGGCGAGGTTGCACCACCAGAACACGTCAACCCCCGCCAGCTCCTCTACTCATATCCAGTTGCGTTGAGCTCGGGATGCTTCTGTGATCTTCCGATGTCACGGAGGAGCAAGGAGGGAGTTGGCCTTCGCTGGAGACCCATAAGCGCCGCCATCTTCGCGGCAGTGAAGGATGCCCAGAATAAGCAGATATTGTTGGATGGTGCATCCTAGGCGACCATCCAACGACCAAGAAGTGTCCACATCGACCCGTCAAGGCAACCAGGCTCGGTGAAGCTGAGCCACCTCCGAGGCACCACATGATGACATGCGGCCCGAGCTACTTGCCTTGACCTTCGTCACGCTCGAGTCTGGCATGTGCGCGTGCAGCGTGCGTGCAGGATGGGAAAATTGCAATCCATCCCTGTTACTTTTCACAAATTGCAGATAGGTCCTCCCCAGGCGCACGTGCCTCACGTGCTGCATTTGGAAATTTTGCAACACCCATCAGGCTTCCATAAATTACAAATATGCCCATATGAGGATCAGTTTGCATATTTTATCCATTTTTCCATATTTTCTTACATTTATGCTCCTAGATCATATTATTAATATCTTAAGCATATGAACTCATTTTCAATTGATTTCAATTTCGTTTTAAAGTTAATTTAATACTCTACATGATGGCATGCCCGTTTTTCTGATTTGACGCATAATTTATGATGCTAGATTTTAGATCTTTAGTGTGACATTTGTTCCTCAATTAAGTGGCATTCATTACTGTTGTGCCTTAATTAATAATGAAATTAAACTGCTTTTTGATTGCTCAAGGATTTGACTATTTTCCGGGCATATATATGCTTGCATAATCATGTCATTGCATAACATCCTGCATCTTTAAATTGCGAAAAACTAAATGAAAATTGCACTTGTCTCCTCATGCATTGCATAGCTTATCATTGTGATTGCATCACAGTTATTTTGCATAAAAATAAAAATTAAAAAAATACCTCTCTCATTTTGGGTGTATCATTGTTTAATTGTCTTGTCAATTGCTTCATTTATTTTATACATATTGTTTCATCTGCATTGTTTATGTGCACTCTATTTGCATAAAGAAGACCTAGATCAAAGATTTTAATCACTCATCTAACCATTAGTATTTGATTAATCGATGAGGATGCTCGTGTCCCTATGTTTGACATTGGTACACTTATCAAGTAAAATTATTATCCACCTATTCAAAGGGGTGGTATTCTGAATGACATCCAAGATCGCCTCCTATACTACGAAGATAAAAACAACAATTAAGCAGGCGATTTTTTAGGTTCATCAACGTTAGCTTGGCAGGGGTGCCTCATCTCCCTTGCTTGGCCGATAGGCTGCTCTTGTTAGGAACTTTCACTTGGACAACTGAAGGTAGCAAGGTGGGAGCTCAATGCAGATGGGGTGTCGAGACCGAATGGCTTTCCGATGTTGTTCTTTATGGTATTCTGGAATGTGCTATAGCCAGACCTGCTTGTGGTGTTGCATGAGTTTGCTTCGGGGAACCACGGATTTGACAGAGTAAACAGGGCTCTTCTCTTTCTTCTACTTAAAAAGGAGGGGGCTAGCAGAATCAAGACTACCATCCTATCACAATTTCAAATGCGATTTTTCTCATTGTGGCTAAGTTTATGGTGAATAGTCTAGGCCTCGTCCTGGAGGATCCCATCACTCCTACTCAGACGGCTTTCATTCATGATCGGTTGATGATGGACAGTATGGCCATGGCATCGGAGGTGGTTGGGGATTGGAAGAATAGAGGTGTGAAGGGTCTCATTTAGAAGGTAGACATCTCCAAGGCGTATGACTAGATTGAGTGGGCTTTTATTAGGTATGTGCTAGTGAAGCGCAGCTTTCCGGAGATTTGGATTTCTTGGATGAAGAGATGTGTCACTGCCTGTATTCTCGCGGTCCTGATCAATGGGCGTTCGGAGGGTGATTTTTTCTAGCCTCGGTAGGGAGTTCGGCAGGGGTGCTCGCTAGCACCGTTGTTGTTTGTGATTGTGGGGCACGTCCTTGCCATTATGATTGGTCAAGTAGCTCCCCGTACGAGGACGGCGGGGTACTCGAGAGGAGATTTCTCTATCCCTTTGTTGCAATATGCA
The DNA here is from genome assembly GCA_037367405.1 of Ottelia alismoides. Lineage (NCBI taxonomy): Eukaryota > Viridiplantae > Streptophyta > Magnoliopsida > Alismatales > Hydrocharitaceae > Ottelia > Ottelia alismoides. Next base: position 1,317,279 of record JAZKJV010000454.1, on the reverse strand, counting down.
GATGATACCCTATTCTTTATTGAATGTGGTGGTGACGAGGCTAGGGCCATGAGTACAATGCTTGACGTCTTCGGTGAGCTATCTGGGATGGAGGTGAAAAGAGTGAAGTATGCCTTTGTGCCTTTCAAAATCAGAGATTGAGGAGTGCTCAAGGAAGGATCTTTGAGACTCCGCATAGGTCTTTACCTATCTGTTACCTTGGTTTGCATTTGACCTACAAACGCTTGAAGCAGCTAAACTGGATGTCGGTGATGGAGAAGTTGGAACCGAAGTTCGCTAGGTGGAAGGCTTCATGTCTCTCGCTTGGGGGAAGACTTGTGCTCCTTAAAGTGTTTTGGGGCAATCCCAATTTTCTTCATTTCATCGAGGATTCTATCGGTTGAGATCCGGAATCGGTTAGAGTCGTGTATGCGTCGTTTTTTTTTAGCTCTTCTAATGGGGAATCGAAAGGGCTACACTTGATGAATTGGGAGACGATTACCTCACCGAAGGAACAGGGTGGTTTGGGCATACTCATGGTGGAGGAAATAAATAAAGTGTTACTGTTGAAATGGGTGGTGGGGCTTTGGGGTCGCGATGAGGACCTCACCTGTAGGCTTCTTTGGGACATTTACACCATCCGAGCATTGCATGAGCTATTGGTACAGATGTGGTTGACAGTAAATCTTTTCTATTTTAGAAGGATGGGTGGTGTAGCGATGGGCCTCTTCTAGAGTGCTTCCCTGTCTTTTTGCTCTGGTGAGAGATCAAGAGATGTGTTTTGTGTCTCTGTTCTCGGAGCAGCAGTTCGGTGAGTTGGTATAGATGTTGGAGCAGTTGTCGTCTACTGATGGGCAGGGCCACTGGGTTTGGCAGGATGGCTTCTTCGCCATGAGAAAGGCCTAAACGGTACCCATGTGTGGTCATAAAGGGGCCTGGAGAGATCGGGACAGGGACTGCAATTTGATTTGGACTATGAGGGTACCATTGAAGATAAAGGGGACACCTTGTGCTCTACATGTGCCGCTGAGGAAGAAGATCTGGACCATATTTTCTATTCTGGTGCGTGGGTCCGGAAGATTTGGGCGGTGATGAGCATTTCATGGGTGGACTTTTCCTCCAATGAAAACTTTTGGGGCTCCTTGGTTTCCAACCAGCTCAAAGCTATGACGGAGCTGCTGCGCCCAATCTTGATGACATGGACTTGGCTATCTCGTAATGTGCTGATTTTTTGTTCACACGGGTTTTATGTTGAGAATGATGTCCATTTAGCTAGATCTCACCTCGAGATATGGCTGTTGTAAGTTTTTTGTAATACTTCCTTATTAATAAAAGTTTGTGGCGGACACCTCCTAAGTGTTTTCCCCTATTTTGACTCAAAAAAAAGTTTGTTGACTCATGAAGTTGGTTCTATCGACAATACATGTGATCTATTTGTGGGTTCACAAACCACATGTTGTGGTGCACTAAGGATTAATGAATTTAGTGAGAGTAGTTTTGGGATCTAACTTTCGCCAGAATAACAGAAGTATTGTGCTGGTGGACTGTGGTCCAATCACCGTGCTTTTTAAATGAGGGGACAAAAGTATTGATGACTTGTTTATAGACTGCTCATAGGTATTTACAACTTCTTTGCCAAGCTAGATGCTTGCCTATGAGCATAAGATCGCTTTTTCATGGTTTAAAGGAATATATGCCATTCGGCTCCTTTCTTACGCATGTTACTTTGTGACACAATGTCATTCAGATTCTAGAGAGATGATTAGTGAGGTGAGGGAGCTCTTTCTAACCACTTCCAGGAGCTTTATGCTATAGTGAAGCTAAGGATGCCATATGGCTGACTGTTGGTCTAGTTCTTAGGGGAGGGAGAGTGGAGCCTGGTCTCTTGACTTCATTATGATTTAGGAGCAGAGATTTAAGGACAATCAGAGGTTGAAGGAGGATCCGTACTCCATTAGTAGCCTTGTGGCATTTAAAGATCATCAGTTGTTGAGAGAATGGAACTTCTCGGCAAAAAAGAGTACACGTGGCTCATCCTATCCCTAGTGGTGCTAGTATGGCCAGGGACTGCATATTGATTTGAAGATTGAAGACTGTTGAGGATGAGGGTCTTCATGTCGCTTCCGTGGAGATATAAGGTGATGATGACAAAGACATTCAGGGCTCGCCTCTTCTCTATCACCAATGTAGCATGCCCATTATGTTAAGGTGAGTTGAAAGACATATACATAAGGCATCTTAAAGCTCAAGGTCTTCCGATTACAACATGCCATAATACTGTGTAATATGTTTATATATAACTTGTTGCATATCCAAAATCAATCAATGTGAAACATCGCCTTAGACAATTTCCAGTTGTGGCAAATATGTATCTCAAAGATAATGAACCATTTCTGAAGGTAGTGTGGGTTCATGGACAATCTAGCTTTCTTTTTTCAAGAGTTTCAATCTTATTAGGTATGCAGTTTAGCCACTCTTGAAACTTTCAACCTGATTTGAGGCAACTTTGTAGTTTTTATCTGAAATGTAAAACTAGAAATATTATATAATAAGCCTTAAACCTCCTTGTATATAATGAGACTAGTGTTGTGAGTAACACAAATGAAAACAAAATGCATAAGTACCTCAACGGGGTAGGAATCAAACCCTTGTGCTCAAATCCTAACACTCAAGCTGAAGTATCGATATCCTTTACATCTATCTTATCATAACAATGCTTGGACAGAGCTCTTAGAACTGTCTTGGTGAACATAAATGTTGTCTGATTTGCAATAGAGAAACCATGCGAAATCGGCAGTGCAATATACCGTAATGTCCAAAGAAAGATCTATAGTGGCTGGCTTATACATCAATAACATCATGGTGGCATCACAGTAGACGTGTGTGTGTGTGTGTCAGCTTGCTCATAAATTCTTAAGTTTAACCTAGCTAGAAAAATCATGAATGTTGACAGTGAGGTGAACGCTTTGTCACCAATCTGCAATATTGCTCTTCATCAAGTAGATTGTCCTCCACATCAAGTTAAGCCTTTGGATCCATAGGAATCGGTGCTAGTTTGGCTCCCAACATGTCAGCCTCCTGTAATAGATCTACAGCATGCTTTATCTAAAAGTGAACAAGTCCCAAATAAATCCAATCCAAGGGAGTACTTCAAGCACCCCATATACTTGATCAAGAAGTGATCTTGCAACCACTAGCTTCTTCATCACCATGATCTCATGCTTATCATCACATATCAAAACAATGTCCTCCTTGTAAACCAGTACAGCAATCGTGCCTCAGTCCTAATAACAATAAGACATCATGATATATTTGAGATATAGCGAGTTTCACTTTACATTTGATGCAAGCCCCTTAAAAAAGTATCATATTGGCAGGTTTCAAACACTTGTATCACCACAGATCTCCCCTTGCTTTCGAATATCAACCAATATATTGTGCTTTATGGACAATATCAACTAGTATAGTTAAAATTAAAGAGTTCAAGTTAAATTCCCACTAGCTTCGTGAATGGCTGATAGTGATTCTCTCATGTAAGTATCTCCTCTATTGATTGTTTTCGTTGCTTATTCTTGTGAGGAACGAAGTTTGAAAGGTATATTTTGATTTTAAAGGTCGATTTGCTATGGATTGTGTATAGCCAGTATTAACACAACTGAATACAAATCTGGCATATATAAATAACCAAATTCATGATTTTGTTTCAAGGACATTGCCTCCTGTAGTGAGGGCGGACATGCTCCCCCCTTGACCCATCCCCAAGCTCCCTAATCAAGCGACGAGACCCATATTTTCGAACTGAAGCTTGACCCCCACTTATTATGATGGAGATCAAATACAGATTAAGGCATACTAAATTTATACAGATACTTCATATATGTTAAGATATTACTATTTTCTACTTAATAGGTAGTAATAGTCCGATAATATGGATCCAACAAGGAATCCAATTGGTATAATTGTATTTAGTTCAATGGTTTCTAATTTAATTTATTTTAATGTGTCTTTACTTTCAAGCGGTGAAGTACCATTCCTAGCAAACCAAATGGCCCACAAGATACCTGCAATTTAGACCAAAGTAAAGTGACACCCATGTCGCAAGTCCAAAGAATCCCGGAAGGTAAAAGCACAATCCATGGAGATCCCTTCCAGAGTCGTATCCTCCATATTTCTCATATGAACTACAGTGAAAAAATATATGGTCTGAATCTTCAAGCATCTCCAGGCACTGATGGCACGATAGGTCCACCCCATAAAAGAATCCGGAACATCATGCCCTTGTAAGCACACAATCGTGCCTACAAGGTCATGGGAAATAAGAACAGCTTGATCCTCAAAGGGATCCTCCACCTCCAGAAGTGCCTGAACTCCTCGGAGATAATACCCGAATCAAAAACAATAACCGTGTATAAGATCTTGTATGCCTTCCACACAAAAAGCAGCCATTGGTCCAAGTCCAATGGTCCCTCCTTACAAAAGGTCTCCCTACCTCCAACAGAATCTCCAATAATCTTAAAAACTCATCGTTCTCTAGTCAGAAAGATCAGGGCAAAAACTGGGGCACCAATCGTCGCAGGTCTCACCAACAAACTCCCATGTCCAGCACATGGGCAAAAAGGTGAGGAGATTAGATGCAGAAGATACCAGTCCATTTCCAATCAAGGTTCGAAATATCGATATTGATATAGTATCAGTCAGCCCGAAAAGAGATATATCGAGGATATATCAGGGTATATAGACGATATCAGTGTAAATCTCGGAAATGGTGCAAGCGAACGATTTTTTCACAAATTAAAATTCTAGCTCTTAAAACAACAAATAACATACAGATACACGCGTATATGGAAGAATGAGGTGTATTTAGCACATGAATACACATTATATCGCACGCATCATTGTTGTCAATGATGATTGTTGATTGTTGACTGCTAAGAGGTATTAGAAAGGAAATTATAAAATTCAAACAATAACAACTTAGACATAAAAGAGGTGTATTTAGCACATAGCTATATCGGACATCAAACAAACAAGCAAATGAGCATGATAACATATAGTTTTGAAAGAACATTATTTATAATAATCATAATTTTGAATAACAAGATAAGATTTAAACTAGATTGGAAAAAAACTTTCTTAGTGATTTAAGGAAAATCAATACGGCTTATCGTATGTAGCAAAAATGTGATTGTGCATCACTATATTGTTAATACTTGTTAAGTATCAACTATTGGTGTATTAATTTATTAAATACTAATAAAATAACATGTACCATATATGTATGCAAATTTTCTTTGATCAACTTTAGAATTGTTTCATCTCTATTGCCAAAAGGGGGTGAAGCCCTCCGTTCAAAACGAGGGTCTCGTTGCAGCCGAGACAATAGATCCGACCCCTCAGCTTGGATCCAGGACACCCATACCTTTCGCCCAAAAGAATCTACGCATCAAACTTTCCAATCGCCTACGGACATTAGCAGGACGCAATTGTGTCAACATGAAAACTTCGGAATACGAAAAGCATAGCCTTCAATAAAATGAGGCATCCTTCCCTCAATAGACAAGACAGCCACGACCCCACAAGCTTCGGTTCCATCTTCTCAATCACCAGTAAATAACTAGTCAGCCTTCTTCAGCTTCCTGCATATCGAGGGGATGCCAAATAGTTAATCGAGAGTGCATAGCTCTATATTCCCAAAACCACACCATAAACCTCAATCTCTGCCTCATTCGTCTAGAAAGAAACAAACACGTATGTCGTACTTGACACCATTGATCTGCAAGGCGGAAATCATCCCAAACAAGTCTAAGAATATAGCAACACCCTTCACCACTGCAGCACCAATGTCCACACACAAATTGTGATATATACATGCTACAAGAAAGGCACTGAAATCTCCAGTATTCTAAAAAGATAACAAAAAACCATGGTACCCGCATGGGAGACAACTCTGGGGAGTTTATCTGCTACAATCACAACAAGCAAAGGGGTCAAAGGACAACCCTACCATACTCCTTTCCGAGGTTAGATAAAGGCCCCAACTTGCCTACCATTCACCAGCATCGAGTATGGTGTCATCGTTAACACCTCTTCATCTACACAATTCAAACTTCAGATACTTGATTTATCGATGGAGACTAACATAACATGGATATGAGTCATCATGTACTTTGCAATAATTAGGTAAATGGTGTTGGACGGTGCAATAGGTCTCAAGTCCACATATCGCACAACATCCTTCTTAAGTAGAAGAAACGTAAGATAAAGATTCAACCACTCAAACCATGATTCTCCATCTGTAACTTTTCAACCACTACAATAACATCCTGCCTCAATAATTCCCAGGACTCCTCAAGAAGAAGATTGTCAACCCATTAGCGTTCAGCCTAAAAATTGTCATGTGCACCTCCTCAGACGAGAAGCACCTCACTTGCCATAGATATGGTTGAGAAATGTTGCAGCATGGGTAAGTACAAGTAACAATCAAATAAGGTAGTTGAGATGGAAAATGACAGGTGTTACATTTGCATGGATGAGAGGGGTAGGTGGAGTTTAGGATGTTAAAGTATATGAATAGTTGGATCTCTCCATGATCCAATTACCATCCTCTTTAGTTAGTACCACATCATTTATAAAATGGGACTCCGATCTGTCTATGGGGCTATATAAGAAACTACGCACCCCCTTGTATTCATTGAGAGATTCGTAATAGAATATCCGATTCTCTGAGGACTTCTCCCGTGGTTTCATGATGCTCCTTGTGGAGTACGGTTTCACATAAATCCTGAGTGTTCTTGTTCCATATTTTTGTGTTCTTGCTCGAATTACACTTTCGCACTATTTGTTTCAATATGGTATCAGAGCAAGTCGGTTTTGGGAGGTTTTGATGTTTATTACGACAAGCACGTCCTAATCATCGCAGACCCATCCTAGTGTAAGGTCTTCTCCTAGCAGCGACTACTTGGAGCAGGTCACATCCTATCTCTCTCAGATGTATCGAGTGAAGATGTATCGTATATATTTTCTTTTGTTGCAAGTTGCAGCTTTATCAGCTCTAGCTTGAGGAGAAGTATGAGAATATGTAAAAAGATGGGTAATTGGATCTCTCTGGAATCCAATTACCATATTCTCTTGTTAAGTCTCGCATCATCTATAAGTGGGACTTCAGTATGTTTGTGGAGCTATATAATATATGTGGGGTTATATAAAAATCCCCACGCCCCATGTATTCATTAAGAAATTCACAATAAAATAGCCGGCACTCAGAGACCTTCTCTCGTGATTCCATCCAACTCCTTATGGTGTAGGGTTTCACATAAATCATGAGTGTTCATGTTCTGAGTAACTTCCGCATTATTTATTTTAACAAGGGGGAAAAAGTAAGAGTTTCAAAAAGAAGTAATAGGTTATGAACAAGCATGTTGAATATCATTTTTAATAAGAAAATGTGAGTTTAATGCAGTTAGGTGTGGATGTTAGGGTGGGAATGTCTATGAAGTTTATTTAGGCACGTGTAAATTCAAAGAATATTGTTGTAAACACTAACTTGAAGGTTATATTAAGAGTGTTCGTTGGTATCCCTTTTATGGATTTTTTATATTAGTTGACTGGATTGGTCGGTGTTTAACTCCTTTTGGAAGGAACACGAGGATATAAAGGCTCTTATTAAAGATCAATGCCTTGAAGTTAAATGGATAATAAGATGTGGCCCCTAATCATCGTTTAGGGCTCGTTGCGAGCAACAAATTGTGATATCCTTGGGGTGAATGTTCATGTGGATATTGTTGTGTGCAACTCTCCCATGCAGTACATACCGATATTGGGGTAAATGTGAGGCTTTATAGTATAGTTCCTTAACATTTTTTGTGTCTAATATAGCTTAATATGGCTAAAAATCTTGAATAGGGATTAGAATGGAGTTCATGAATCCTCAATTTAAAATCATAATTTTAGCCACCATTTTTGTTAAGATTATAGGGGGATCCCAATTACATGGAATTGTGATTAAAATCTCTAGGGATTGGACCTCTACTCAAACGAACAAAATGTCGAATTAACCTATTCATCTTATTGTCATGTTTTTATAACAAAAGACATTTTTATTTTTTACATTTTTTGATAAGACAAAAGTCTTTTTAAGGGATTTTTACACCACGATCCTTAAAATATTTTGCAATTACATAGCAATCCCTAAAATTGTTGCAATCACAATGTGAACCATGTAAACTTTCTCTATCTTACACTGTGTTGTCAATTTACTCTATCAACTTAACTATACGTAGGCTAATCTAATCACATCAAATAACCTAACCTTTTAAAAAAATCCAACATAAGTGGTTCTTCTTCCTCCACTCCACAACCCCTCCTCAATATGTCCTTCATACTTTAAAATGGGTTCGGCAATGGAGCTATAGAACCTCATCTAAGGTTGTCTCTCAAACCTACAACCCAAGTTTATTCATGCCTTCATCCTTTGATCCAACTCAGAGAAACCCATCCTCCTCTCATAGCTAAAAAGTGGCTACTCCCTCAAGAGGTCTCTCCCACTCCACTTCTTACTACGTTGGAGCACATCAAACACATTCTTGACCTCGTCCTCTTTGATGGGCATATCGTGGTTGTGGAATTGAAGTGGGTCTCTCTTGGGCTTGAGGCAAGTTAAGTCCTAAGAGAAGGGGTTTTGCCGGATCTTGGAGAGGTACCGTCATGTATGATGGCATTAGTGAGAATGGACTTAACAAAGAGGCTATAGAAGTTTGCCTCGTTCATGATGTTACTAATGGAGGGCCCGTTTAGGATGGAGATGATGAGGTAGGGGAGGTTTAATTTGACAAAGAGAAGCAGCTTGAGTGGGTGTTCTGAAAAGGAATGGCATTGATGGTCATGTACGTGCCAGAAGGCGATGACAAGGGCACTAGAGAGGGGAGGGGGATAGGCGATCGAGGGCAACAGAGAAGCACAGCTCCAGAATGTGGAAGTTGAGGCGGGGAGAGGTGGGAGCAAAGGCAAGTGAGGCAAAGAATAAAGACCACATAGATGATCTGTGGGTGGTACTAGATTGAGTGGTACCAAATTAAGGAGGGGAGAGGTGAGAGCAGGGTGTATAGTGACGATGGAGAAGATGAAAAGGAGATGAAGAGAGAGAGAGAGATGGTAAAAATGGATGAAGATATGCTATTATATTTTGATTTACTTTCAAGAGGGCAGTGATGGAACTTCTAAATGGATTCAGTCAAATCTAAGGGTCAAACAGATGAAAATTAACACATTAATTATTGTGCAAAAGGAAGATAAAGAAGATGATGAAGATAGAGATGGTCAAAGAGGATGGTGGTGTGCTATTATATTTTGATTTACATTTAAGGACAATAATGGAATTTCTAAACCGATTTAAGTCAAATCTAATGGTCAAACAGATGAAAGTTGACACATTAATTATTACAATAAAGTTAACACATTAATCATTGCATTACAGTTAGCAAGATTACATGGATCGTGATGTAGCCATGGTATAATTACAGAAAAAATCAAGATTTATGTAATTGCAAAAAAGTTAAGTGTCAGAGTAAAAATGACTTATTAAATTACATTTCTTACGTATTATAATGATTAATCAATTTGAATATATTCGTGATAGTGAAAATTTAGTACATGTCAAAATGTGCGACACCTCCCAGGATTACATATAAGGTATTGAAGTAAACTTTAACTCCACTCAACAACTTTAGCCATTTTTCCAAGCTTACATAAATTAAGAAATTGGAACATAAGCTTCTTAGCCAATATCATGTACTATCATGCTCATATTAATTCCTTAGTTACAGCAACTTACTCTAGGAAATATATGCAAAACCACAACTACGTTCTTTTCTTTCGGAAAAGATAGATTGCAAATCGTATCTTCCAGAAAATGGAAATCAAGACACGCCTCCTCCCCCACGTACAGCAAAGAGCATCCACGCTCCAGAATCGCAACGAGCAATCAAATCCCCTAATAGAACTTCCCCTCCCTCCACTTCAGATCAAATATTACCCACAACCCGACGTACAAACAAACACTCAAAGAACTGCTCCCCAACTCCTATGATATCAAGTATAACCCAGCAAACCGCACGGGAGATCAACAAGAACTTGTACTAGGGCAGGAGAATGGGACTAACTTCATGAGATCCGCGAGGACACCGGATGCAGAGGCCGCACCACGAGCAGTATCGGACACGCTCTTGCTTTCGCGCTCTGCAGCGATCACACGGTGATGGGGAGCAGAAGAGAGGAGGAGGTGGGGTGCAGCCCACAGCTGAAAGGGAAAAGGGGGAGGGTGGGGGAGTAGAACATGCAAGGGGAGGAGGACCGGGGGGTATACGGGACGAAAGGGAGGATGGGGGGTCGGTCATTCCCATGTAATAACAACATCGTCTCGGAAAAATAGGAGAAAAAATTAGGGATATTTACCCAGCGAACCCTGAAATCTTTCAAAATTACCTCTACGACCTTTGAAACATCGATATTCCTCCCTAGACCCCGTAATCTTGCTCCGTCTTACCACATGGACCCTCCGTTTGTGCACCGTCTCCTTCGTAACTTAACCAGAGTTGTTTGAGTAACCCTTGTACGGTACAATTGCCAGAAACATGCCACGTGTCCTCTGCTGATGGGTCGTCGTCCTCGCAGGAAGTTGCGATTTTGGGAAGTGGGTCGATGCCACCTGAGTTCGCTCCCGAACTCGAAGATGCAATCTCTGCTGATGGGTTGTCGCCCTCGCCGGGAGTTGCGATTTTGGGAGGTGGGTCGCTGCCGGATTCCCATTTTGTTCGATTGCCGGTGTCCCACCCTGCTCCGGAGGTTTCTACTGAGCTCAAGGATGCGAGCTTTGCAAATGGGTCCACACCCTCTTCGCGAAACAAGCGGTCACCCTTGCTTACAGCTTTAAGCTTTAAGCTGTAAGCGGTCACCCTTGCTTACAGCCGCAAGCGGTCCCATCTCTGTAGTTGTAGATCATCTGTTTGAGACAATGCATGAGAGAGTTTAAGTCGCTTGTTCTGGATTTGCATTGATCATATATCAGATATTGGATGTTACCGTGTTACCTTGTTTTATCCGTTTTAAAACTTAGATAGTGGTATGGTTATGAATGTGGATGCATTTTTGGATATAAACATATAAGAACGGTGTGGCACTATGGCCTAAAAGATGGATAGGGATTTGCGAGCAGAGAACGCAGCTCCGTGAGCTTCCTGTTGTTCTCCCTGGCAAACATGACGCGAGCAGTGTTTCCGTCGGGGACCTGAGGAGGGTTGCGCAGGAGGAAGCGGTCGACCACGGATTGGAGGTCGGGCAGGCCAAGGGTGTACGGTCGACCTGCGGGCGAGAAGACTATCAGAGCGATCTCCGCGCCGCAAAGCGTCGACAGCTCGCAGGCCTTCTTGAAGAGGCCGATTTGCAGCGGAACCCCGGGGGCAACCTGAGCACCTTGTCCATGGGAGATGGGCGATACCCACTTGGCAAAACCTCTCCTTTACCGGTGGGGGGGAGGGAGCTACAGGCGGCGGGACGGGACCCCGGGTGGGTGGGGAGTGGGGGCGGCACCACGGCGACTCGAGCCAGGGGAGGCGGTAGGCACGAGATTCAAGCCGTAGGGGGCCTTCAAGCAACGGCGAACCGGGGGAGAGTGGCACCGTGATCAGCTGCAGGTAGAGGGTGGGAGGTGAGATGGGAGGCAATGGCACTTACGGTAAATTTGACCACTAAAATGGGTATAATATAAAGGAAGATAACAGAGTTTGGTTAGTTCTAACGGTTACATGGATGGGAGTTAACCACAGGGTCTATAGAGTAAGGGTTAGCAAGATTACGGGGTCTAGGGAGGAATATCGATGTTTCAAAGGTCGTAGAGGTAATTTTGAAAGATTTCAGGGTTCGCTGGGTAAATATCCCAAAAAATTATGACTTGTGCAAAATACGTCCGTGCCCTCCCAACTTTTCCATCTTTCTCTCTGAACGCATTGCAAGATATGCATCCCCTTGCGGGAATTTTTTCTCAAAACTCGTCACTTTTGGCCCCATTTTATATGTAGGCAAAACCAACTAGCTAGCTAACTCAATGTGCACCATAAATCTCTTTTAGAAACGGATTTTATATGCATAACCTCTATACTTTCCAAGGATGGTCGTGTCGGCGATATATCGGCGATATATCGCCGATATATCGGTATCGCCAGTCACGTGGTATCGATATTGGTATGTATATCTATTTACACCCTATCGCCGATATATCGACGATATATCGCCGATATATCGCCGATATATCGGTGTCGGCGATATATCGCCGACAAAGGGAATATTCTTTGCTTCCATTTGGCAAATATCGGTAGATTTTTTGAGCCATGTCGCCCATATCGATCTGGGCAGTCCCCAGGCCCACCCACCAGCCGACCAAGGGAATCTACTTTGCAGTCTTTGGCACTTTGCTCCATTTGTAAGATATCTCTTGGCACCAGCCGACCAAGTTGGTAGATATTTTGGCAATTTTGCCTATAAATGAGGGCAGTGGGCAGACAGCAAACGCACACAGCTTGGATTGGAGATTGACATTGGATTGGATCTATTCCTCTTCGGCTCTTCTCTCGCTCAAGGAACAGTACGACCTCAGTGAGGCACTGAGGATACCATCATCGGCCTCCTTTGGGTATGTATACATTTCCCCTCTCCTTGCTCTTGTTTAGTACTACACTCAATGTTGGCATTGCGTGGAATGAAAAACGTAAGTTTAAATTCCTGAAATAGATGTGCAGCAACTAGAGTTCAGGGTATTGGAATTATATACAGATTTTACAGTCAATTTTGTTTTTAATTTTGAATATGGTTATTATCAAATCTGTGAAATAATAATAAATCTGGAATGGATTAAATGGTCTACATACTAAGCTAATTTTCAGGTATTCTAATCTACATACTAAGCTTTTTTCTTTCTAACTTTAATAGTTACTATGACTTACGAGACAGCAGCAAAATAAAATTGTTGTTTGAAAATTGTTAATTTAATTTTATTTATTACTTCTTCAGATTTTATATTTGTAAAATATATTAATAGTTTTTTTGCTAAAAAGATTTTTTTTCATTTTTGTAAATAGTAATAAGCCATATTCATGGTTAAAAATGCAATATAATTGCGATTACTTCTCTGACTCTTTCGATGGAATTTATGTTAATCCTTTCTGATTTGGCAATGACAAAAATAAAATATTCTATGAATTTGTTCTTTTTAAGAACAATGGAGGAAGGATAAGGACGTCTTACATAAAATTTGGAATATGTAAATTTAATCATATTAATTATTTTGTTAATTATTCTTGTTCAAGTGGAATATATAAATGGTAGGTATTGCATGTATGCAGTATAAGTGAAGATAAATGATAATTGCGGGTAAACAAAAAGGCCCTTCTCTGTTTCGAGAACAATTGTGGAATAAAGGAGTAAAATAACTGATTTATGAATAAGAAATATCCGAGATAAGAAAGGAAAATATAACCATTGTTATATAACCCGTTATTAGATATACATACTAAGCTAATTTTCAGGTAGGAGTTAGGAAACAACATTTGGTGGTGATTTTTGTTCACAAAATGTGTCTATTTAATTAAATCCGAAATTAAAAGAAATATGATCTACAATTTATTGAGTTTTGGTTCATGAAATTTGGGGCTTTTGATTTTTGTGTATTCTTTTCAGATCAAGATCATGGCACACTCCGGTGCAGACTCTGATGGTTCTCGTGGACAGTTGGACTTGGATGGTGGAGAGATTGGTTGGAGGTATGCAGCCGCTCCAGATGGCAACAAATCCAAACCGCAGTGCAACTTCTGTGAGAAGAGGTTGGGAGGAGGAGGTATTACTAGATTGAAGCACCATCTTATTGGCGACAATAAAAATGTTGCCAAGTGCCCTCGTTGTCCAAAAGAGGTGAGGGACTTGGTGAAGGCCAGCATGGAGGGAAAAAAGGAGAAGGGTGTCGAGAGTTCCAGGAGGGATGAACAGTTCAAAGAATTCATGTTTGAGAAGGAGTTCAATGTCCTTTCAGATTCTGACGACGACGACTTTGTATATCCTGATGACATTCAGACCGCAGCGGAGAGAAAGGCATATAGGAGGGCGACAAAAGAGTCCATGAGAAGCGAGTTTGAGAGGAGAGAACTTGGTGGTGCACGTGGCGGCTTCCCTGGTGCCGGTGGCAGTGGGAGTGGTTCTGGAGGTGCACCAGTACCACCACCCTCCAAAAAACTCAAGGGGAAGGGACTGGAACCGTTCTTGAGAAGGAGCGGGTCCATGCAGTACAAGCCAAGTAAGGATCCGAGGCAAAAGACGGTGAAGGGGATGTTCACCAATGCGCGAGAGAGAGTGGACAGAGCCATCGGCAAGCTCTTCTTTGGGGAGAGCATCCCGGCCCACGTTGCTAGTGGACCTTTTCTGCGGCACGTCATTGATGAGATCGTTGTAGCGGGAACGGAAGTGAAGGCTCCCACTGCCAAGGAATTAATGAACAAGTACATTGCACAGGAGAAGGAGGAGATGAATGAGTACATCTCTGAGCTGAGGATGAGATGGCCAGAGTATGGCGTGACGCTGATGTGTGATGGTTAGACGAGCTATACGAGGAAGCAGATCATCAACTTCCTCGTTTACTGCGACGGTAAGACCATCTTTCTTAAATGCGTCGATGCATCTGAACAGGTGAAGGACTACAAGTACCTGCTGAAGTTGATGAAGGACGTCATTAAGGACGTTGGGAAAGAGAACATTGTACAGATTGTGACGGACAATGGTAGCAACTTCAAGAAAGCAGGTGAAACGCTAATGAAGTCTAGCAGCTACGGTATTTTTTGGACACCGTGTGTTGCGCATTGCATAGATCTAATTCTAAAGGACTTCGGCAAGAGGAAGCTCGTCACAAAGGTGGTGGAACAAGCACGGACGATCACCACATCCATTTACAACCATTCCAAAGTGTTGGCTTTGATGAGGCGGACGTGCAATGGTGAGCCGGTGAGGCCTGGCATCACACGTTTTGCAACCAATTTTATTGCATTGCAAAGCCTCCGACAACACAAGACATGGTTGAAAACCATATGTTGTCAAGGTGAATGGTTCGAGAACCCAGAAGCTCGGACCGAAGGAGGACGGAGGGTGGAGACAATCATCAATGATCTCCACTTTTGGGATGACGTGATAAGGGTCATGAAGATAATGGAACCGGTTGTCTCCGCATTGCGTATCGTAGATGGGGACAAGAAGCAAACTATGGGAGTGATCTACGAGGCAATACGCTGCATGAGAGAGAAGGTTAGAGAAGCAGTTGGAAGAGGATTCAAAGCATGGTTGGACATTATAGACGAACGATGGTCAAAGATGCTTTCACATCCTCTTCAAAGGGCTGGTATGTATCTATTATCTAATAAATCATTTTTCCCATTTTCACTTTAGAAAGATTAATATTAGAGAATTTCTCATCTCCAGCATATTACTTGAATCCAAAGTACCAATACAAGAACAGTCTCGGTACAAATGCTGACCTTCTAGCCGTTGTACAAGTTGTGGTGGAGAAGCTCGTCAAAGACGAGAAGGCACAGACTGCGTGCATGAATGAGGTAATTTTGATTTACAATGTACAATGTGTACTTTATAGTTGCCAAGACTGAGTAACAAAATATTTACTACGAACATTATGTGCAGATCAAATACTTTAGGGATGCCTTGGGTTCTTTCGGTAGAGTTATAGCAATTAATGGACGAGGCACTACTCTTCCCGGTAAGGACTAAAATGAAAAAGTCTATTGGATGTGATGTATAACAATTCTACTATTATTAATTTATCTCTTTTTGGATTTTCCGCAGCCGAGTGATGGTTACTGTATGGGATGGATGCTCCCAACCTACGGAAAGTGGCGGTGAAAGTTTTGTCTCAAACTGCATCTGCCGGTGGCTGTGAGAGAAACTGGAGCACATTCAACTTGATCCATTCGAAGAGACGGAACAAGTTGGGAGAACAGAGGCTACATGATCTTGTTTTTGTGCACTACAACTTGAGGTTGAAGATGAAACATGCAAGGGAGGGGCATGGCAAAGAGGACTACACAGACCCCATCGATCTTGCATATATTTTCAAGATGCACGACGACGATGCAGATGAAGATGTTCTGCAGAGGTGGTTGGATTCCAACGGTGCTTCATTGCTCGATCAACCGGGAGGAAGGCCGAATGAGAATATAAGCCAACAAATGGGAGCAGATGTTGGCGACTACATGGCCAGATCTGGGCGAATCACGGACCCTCTTGGAGGGGTGGAAGAACTTGATGCGATTGTCAACGACATCCTCTCTACTGGATCGAAATCCAAATCCAAATCAAAAGATGACAGTGGGAGTGATGATGATGGCGATGACGTTGTTGCTGGCCGTGGTGGATCAGGAGACGGGGAGACATATTCAGGGGGGTCCGGTGGTCGTGGACCACGTGATGATAGAAGATTTGAGTCAGAGAAGGAATACAGGGAACGACAAGAAAACATACATTGGCAGTTTGTCCCAAGTCCGAGTCCAGGACCTATGGATTACGATGCATATGGACGACGTGGCCATCATCCCACAGATAGCTACATGTCGGATTTGATATCATCTGTAGGTTCCATGGACATTGACAGCCCATACCGTGGATATGGATCCTCCCATTCCCAAGATGAGAGATCATTTGGGGTCTTCCCTGAATATTTTCCTGCTCCTCCGCCTGGACCTCCTCCTCCTCCTCCTCAGGCGTATACTCCTCCATCTTATGGATATAGCAGCTACAACAGTGGGTATGGAGGATATAGCAGCTACAGCGGTGAGGAGAACTACCAAGGTAGCCAACCCGAGCAGAGCCAGCTCAGCCAGGGCAGCTTCTTTGGTGATGACAGTTTCGGTTTCTTCCCAGCGTATTTCGCTCCTCCTCCAGGTCCTCCTCCTCCGCAAATATCTTCTCCTACTCCGTCGTCGTCGTCCCGAGGATCTCAAGCTAGTAGTTCGCGGCCTCCTCGTGCCACTCGTGATACTGGATCTAGTGCTGCTTATCCTCGTCTCGGGATACTCATAGGCATCGATGACCACCAATACAGGCAGTATGCGATGGATTACAAGGCCATGTACTCGTACATGACATGGGAGAACTACTGCGAGTTCATTGAATCTGCGATGCGTTATGAGAGACAACAAGGAAGGGGGGCAATGCAGATCCACCGCGAAACTCTTGGTTTTAGGCTACCCTAGGTCATCTCTTTTTACATTGTCAATTTGATTTGGATATTTGTCATTTGTTGTTGCACTTGTAGCTTTTATATAGATAAATCATAAATCTTTTTGCCAATTGCTAAACAATGATTGTCTCGTAAATTCCCATCGATATGACCGATATGTGCAGTTTAAGGACCATAGTCCTCATAAATTATCTATGTGTTATGAGGTGTATATTTGTAGTATTTCATGTTACAAACTTATAATAACTTGAATGGAATCCATTTCCAATATTCATAAGTCAAGAGTCAACATTAAGTGATTAACATCGACACGACCGATATGTGCGATACCAGCGATACCGATATGTGCGATATATGGTGTATAAATTACTGATATGTGTGATATAAGTGTGTATTTGTAGGTTATTTGTTGTTTTAATATCTTGGATGATCTTAATTTCTGAAAAATTGGCGAAAAATTGGCTTTTTTGAGTCATTTTCGACATTTCCACCGATATCGTCGATATATCCCGATATATCCATTTTCGGGCGGACCGATACGATATCGATATCGATACGGCCTTCCTTGATACTTTCATAATTGCACATTGAACCATACATAATGTCAATTTACACCTGGATTCCTTGATACTTGCTAGGTCTTACGCCCAGACTATGTCGTTATTTCACTCACTAACCTAACCATGTCTCTAGGTTAATCTAACCAGATATCCATTCAAGAAATGAGATTTTTTTTAATATTTTATCCAAAACTCTCCTCTCTCTCCCATGTCACTCAACTATTGAAGCCATCCATTTGCTGAGGAAAACAGTGGAGATTTATAAAGCTAAAAGGAAGAACCTCCATATGATCTTTATTGATTTGGAGAAGGCTTATGATTCTATCCCACGAGAGATATTGTGGAGAGTTTTGGAGAATAGACAAGTGTTTGTCCTATACATTAACCTCATAAAGTACATCTATGATAGGGCTTTATCTTGTGTAAGGACCACGTCTGGGAAGACTGGCTATTTTGACATCAACATTGGTTTACATCAAGATTCAGCTTTGAGTCCATTTCTTTTTACTTTGATTATGGACGAGTTGACAAGTCACATTCAGGATGAGCTACCTTGGTGTATGCTATTTGCTGATGATATTGTGTTGATTGACGAGATTAGAGATGGAGTAAATGAGAAGCTTGAGGTCTGGAGACATGAGTTGGATAATAAAGGATTTCGTATAAGTAGGGCTAAGACAGAAAATGTGGAGTGCACCTTTGATGGAAGCAATGGTGAAGGAATTGAGGTGAAGATTGGTGATGATAACATTCGGAAGAGAGATTCTTTTAGATATATGGGATCTATTTTGCAACATGATGGGGAAATTGATGGAGATGTTACTAATAGAATAAATGCAGGTTGGCTAAAGTGGAGAGGAGCCTCTATTGTTCTCTGTGATAAAAAATCCTTTAAAAATTAAAGGAAAGTTTTACAAAGCAGCCGTGAGACCTGCTGTGCTCTATGGATCTGAATGTTGGCATGTGAATCATAGACATGTGCAGAGAATGGCTGTAGCAGAAATGAAAATGCTAGGTGGATGTGTGGACACACATGTAAAGATCGGATTCAGAATGATGCAATCAGAAAGAAAGTTGGTGTTGCTCCGATCGAGGATAAAATGCGAGAAAACCGCTTAAGATGGTTTGGTCATTTGCAAAGAAGATCAGTTGATGCACCAATTAGGAGATGCGAGTGTTGGAATGTTGAACCGGCTAAGAGAGGGTGGGGACGACCCAAGAAGTGTTGGAAAGAGACCATACAAAGGGATCTTTGTTTTATGGATATAAGCCCGGGATTGACCCAAGATAGATCTGAATGGAGGTGAAGAATCCATGTAGCTGACATTACTTGATTGTGGGAAAAGGCTTTGTTGTTGTTGTGTCTCCTCTCTCTCTCCCTCATTTTCCTTACCAATTTCCTCATAAGCATCACCCAAACAAGTGGAACAGTGGCACAATGAAGAGCGGCAAGTGTGGTGTCTCCCTCGGCTATTTCCTTACTAGCAAATCGAGTTCCCCATTCCACACTCACGACATGAAGGTGATGAAGTTATCATGTGAGAGAATCGACCCCTTCGTATGGATGGTCGTGGTGAAGTAGAGCACTGCAACAAGCTCGGATTGGTGGACAGTCACCATGGGAACGATGGTTGCAACTATCCTGATTGAAGAGCAGCTGGGAGTTGAAGATGTGCGACGCTGGAAGGAGGTGGGTGGTGAAGGACGGGCGAAGGTGAGGCAAGGGTTGAAAAGTTGGAGCCTGTGGATATGTCCTTTGGGTCCATTGATAATTCCTTTGTCTCCTTCATGTCCATCGATAACTTTGTCATTGCTGATATAGGTGGGGATGGGGACAGGGATGACAAGGGGACATGCGGAAATCATGGGTGGTCACAAATGAACACAGGGGAGGAGGCAATGGAGGAGATGGTGTGGGACGGTGGTCAATATTGATGGCCTCTAGTGAAGATGAGGGAGGAGGCGTTGGGCGAGATGGTGTGGGTGGAAGGAGGCATGGGTGGTCGGTGGTGAAGATGGAGGAGAAGACGATGGGGTAGATAATGTGGGCGGTGGGTAGCGTGGATGGTCGCTAATGGGGAGAAGACGAAGGGGGGGATGGGATGGTGTGGGTGGTAAGAGACATCATCAAAGCAAAGCCAAAGCGATGGGCATGTTGAGGATGGTGGGGGGAAAGGGCAAAATTCATAACTATGGTGGATCAACAAGAGTAAACTTGCCCATTCTTAATAGATACCATCAAAAGATAATTATAAAAATCAACATAATTTAACACATGATTATGTTATATAATAGTTAGCAACTATGTTAGGATTCTACGTGAAATTCATAAGTACAGAGGGTCCAATGTAAAAAACTCTGTAAAAATATGTACATGATAGCTTAGATGTCCATGAATAATTTCATATTTGCATGGTAAGATAAAATATACAAGATAAATAAATATGTCATTTATTTTTTTGTCTCTTTCATGTGTTCTACATGTTTTATTCTTTCATTTTTATTTCCTTCTTGCTTCTTAATCTTTGTTCTCCTCATCGCCCTCCTCCCACCTATCTTTCTATCTTCTAATGATTAAGGAGCGAGGTGTGATTGTGAGATCACGTTGGGGTTCAAAATGTTTAGGCAGGCGAAGAGGGAGAACATAGAGTTGGGCAGAGAGGATAGGGTTGAATGAAAGGGGAGGAGAAGTATCTTAGCAAGTGGGAGGCAAAATTAGAAATGGTGGGATTGGACGATAAACAACTCGTTGTTTATTCTGTCATCTCCTAATATTGATGCCACAATACTAGTTCTTCCACTAAATTGATGCCCATGTTAACCTTGAGATCACTGTCACATATTACCATAACCCCTCATTTGGCCTCCTCTCCTCCCTCCCCCATCATGTTGATGTCCATTCCTTCTTTACCCATCCCACCTTCTCCCCCTTCCCCATTGTTTTCTTGTGATTGTGCTATTCTCCTATTCAACCCCATGTGTTACACCCTCCGTCCCTTTTGACCAAATACAAACCCTCTTCTCCTTAATATAGCTCCATCATCTCCTCCACACAACTCCTTTTTTACTTATTATTTATTTTATAAATTTAATTTTAAAATAAAAATTGAAAAAAGAAAAATAAAAAATAAAAAAGTAAATATCATATATAAATTAAAAAATCCTTAAAAATATAACATGCATAAATAGACATAAAGACAAATGATCTTATACTCCATGTGGATACTTGTCATAGTAAGTGAGTTGCCACCTTGTGTTCGACCTTGGACACATTTACCTAGTTAATAATTATTGTTTATATTTTTGATTAATCATCTTAAGTGAGCGCCACAATTCAACATAATTAGTATATCAGTTTAAGTGGTTATCACCCAGTTGAGGTCAAAATAGGTCAAGTGTTTAGTCCATAATTATTACAAGTAATTATTACAAGAATCGAATATTATGAATGAAATGTATCACTCTATTACAATCTTTGATTATGCCTCCTTAGCAACCACCTCGCGACGAACATAGTCTAAAAGTTGATCAATTTGTCGGGCTTCCTAAAAAACTAACTTAGTCACCTGAACCTGGCAACAAATTAAGATGCACAACAAGATAGAGATACACATGCAACTAAAATAACATAAAAGTAATAAAATAAGAAAAGTAGATAAATAGGGAAACCTCACTGTTCAGTCTACTTGAGGGGACGGAATAGCAAATATACTAAGTTGTTTATATGTTGTGTTTAAAGTCACTTCACCTCACGATAATAATGTCATTTGAAAAAAAAGACGAAGGGAGGGATGGTATGGGTGGTGGGCGACATCACCAAATGCAAAGCCAAAGCGATGGACGTGTTGAGGATGGTCAGGGAAAAGGGCAAAATTCATTACTATGGTGGATCAACAAGAGTACATGTCCATTCTTAACGGATACCGTCCAAAGATAATAATAAAAATCAACATATGTTAACACATGGTTATGTTATATAATAGTTAGTAACTATATTAGGATTCTACGTGAAATTCATAAGTGCAAAGAGTCCAATGCATAATTACAAAAGTATAAAGGGTTATGAATGTAAGAATCTCCGTAGAAAAATATGTAGAAAAATATGTACAGAATAGCTTAGATATCCATGAATAATTTCATATTTGCATGGTAAGATAAAAGATAACAAGATAAATAAATATGTCATTTGTTTTTTTGCGCTCTCATGTGTTCTACGTGTTTTATTCTTTCATTTTTCTTTCTTTCTTCTTAATATTTGTTCTCCTCCTCGATCTCCTCCCACCCATTTTTCTACTTCTAATGATAATGAGCGAGGTGTGATTGTGGGATCACATTGGGGTTCAAAAAGTTTGGGTGGGTGAAGAGGGAGAATGGAAAGTTGGGCAAAGAGGATAGGGTTGGATGAAAAGGGAGGCGAAGGATCTTTGCAGATGGGAGAGAAAATTAGAAATGGTGGGATTGGACGATAAACAACTCATTGTTTATTCTGTCATCTCCTAATATTGATGCCACAATACTAGTTCTTTCACTAAACCGATGCCCATGTTAACCTTGAGATCTATGTCATATATTGCCATAACCCCTCATTTTGCCTCCTCTCCTCATGTCGTGTTGATGTTCATTCCTTCTTTTACTCCTCCCACCTTCTCCCCCTTCCCCATTGTTTGCTTGTGTTTGTGCTATTCTCATATTCAACCCCATATGTTACCTCCTTCGTTCCTTTTGATCAAATCCAAACCCTCTTCTTCTCATTATAGCTCCATCATCTCCTCCATGCAACTCCTTTTTTAGTTATTATTTATTTTATAAATATAATTTTAAAATAAAAATTTTAAAAATAAGAAAAAGTAAAAAAGTAAACATCTCGTATAAATTAAAAAATCCTTAAAAAAATAACACGCATAAATAGACATAAAGACAAATGAATCTCATACTCCATGTGGATACTTGACATAGTAAGTGAGTTGTCAATGTGTTCAATCTTGGACACACTTACCTAGTTAATAATTATTGTTAACTTGTTTGATTAATCACCTTAAGTGAGCACCACAATTCAACGTAATTAGTATATCAGTTTAAGTGGTTATCACCCTATTGAGGTCGGAACAGGTCAAGTGTCCACTCCATAATTATTAAAAGTAATTATTACAAGAAACAAATATGATGAAACAGAATGTATCATTCTATTACAGTCTTTGATTATCGCTCCTTAGCAACCACCTCGCAGCGAATATAGTCTCAAAGTTGATCAATTTGTCAGGCTTCCTAAAAATTTGACTTAGTCACTCGGACCTTGCAACAAATTAAGATGCACAACAAGATAGATTTGTGCATACAACTAAAATAGCATAAAAGTAATAAAATAAGATAAGTAGATAAGCAGGGAAATCTCAGTGTTCTATCTACTTGAGGGGACGGAATAGCAAATACACTAAGTTATCTATATGTTGTGTTTAAAGTCATTTTCCTCACGACAATAATGTCATTTGAAACAAAAAAGACAACTTCCATATTATGATGTGGATAATCTGTTGTAGTTGTGAAGCGGTAGGTTAAAACTCATGTTTTAAATAAAATGTGGATTTATTATTACTTGGGCAAAGCCCAAAGTTGAACTCAGAGATGCATATATAGCCAAGGCATTCAATATGCCAAACAACAAGTAATCAGGCTCTCAAAGGTTATATTTTTATGTTTTTAGTTTTTATATGCAAGTCAGAAACAATGATGTAATGAAATGGAGTGAAGAGGGTGAGACCATGGATTACACACACACATATCATGAACTTTAAAATCAAAACCGAGGCTCAAACAATACAATAATTGGGTGTTTTAAATAGAATATATATAATAATTAATAAAAATTGGTTATTAAAAAAATGGTTATTTGTGCAACACTTAAGACCCACAATACCTACAAAAATACCAAATATGCATGTTTTGAAAACATATATTTTTCCAACGTAGAGTACACTAAATGTTGTAGGAAACTCAACCTTTTATTTTCAATATTAGTATGAAGCTATACAAAATGATAGTTTTTAGATTTTTATGCAGTTTAAGAACTACACGCAAAGAAAATTGTTTTTTTTTAACAGTATATAGTGCACAATGAAATACACTTACCGTGAACTATTTGATTTTTTTTTCCATGAAATATAAATTTATTATGAATTAATCACTAGTAGAGGACGATGTTTGATATTTAATCAACTAAAAATAGCAAATCATCAGAATTTTCTGTAATTCCAAATTTTCATAGATAGTACAAAAGCACATATAAGTATTGCTAATTCTGCAAAATTTTGAGAGCTGATTTTTTATGATTTGAATACCAAAATTAGTCTAATAATTATGTAAAGATTGAAAGAAATAGTTTTGTTAGTTTTGTGTTATAGAGCATCGAAATAAGCACATATGATGAACTATTGGGAACTTGTAGACTTTAGCACGATTTCCCGGCAAATAATTAACCGAAATGGGAAAATTATTTTTAATTTCACTAATTTAATTATAACAAAATCATACAAATATTAAAAAATATGAAACCACTTGGATTAGATTAAGATTTAATTGAACAATAACATATTTGGTAATAAAAATAAAATCAATGTGAGGTTCAAGTTATATCAAACAATCCTAGTATGCTCCATGATGGTTGATTATCCTCTAGTGGTCTTGCACTTAGCTACTTGAAGCCCCAATGCTCGGTAAAGCATCAATAATCCACTGAAGCATTAGCTTAGTGTACAAACATAGAAAATGAGAGTGATATCTATTGGGGTTTCGTCTACCACTATTATAAATTTAGGTTACTTGGACCTAATGGTCCTTATGCATGAAATGGAATGGATTTGAGGTCCCAATGGTGCAAGGTCTAAAGACATGGGCACTCAAGCTCTATTGGAGCTCGAGGTGAGTCGATGGCTAAGTGGTTGTGAAGAAAAACAATGGAGAATAACTACAGCTGAAAAACATAGCAATTGGAAGGAGAGGGATAAGAATGAAGAAGGATGAACGACAATGTCGAAACAAAAGCAATTGAATGGAGGGGGATAAGAATGAAAAAGGAGGTGTAAAAATCAAAACGAGAAAATGAAAACACATAAAAGGAAAAGCAAGAATAAGTCATAGTAAATGAAGAGGTGCATATGCTTAGATATGCGTAATGTGGGGTGATGTCACGACTCTTGAAAGAAGATGGCTTGTGATGGTGCCACCATAAAAATTCATGGGAGAAAGAAATGATGGAGACAGATATGAGTCGAATTTCAAAAAACTTTCAACATGAAAGTTGGAGGAAGTTTAATTTCCTACAAGTTTCATATTAACGTCAATGCTTGATTAGGCTCCAATGAAGAGAACTATCTTTAAGGGGAAAATGCAGAAATTTATTTATTTTTTTATATTTTCAATATCTATTTTATATTTTATTGCATAGTTTTCATTATCATGCATATATATATATTAATAATTAAGATAGTGTATTATAGAAACTAGGATTCGTGATTCTTATATTTAAAATGCACACAATCACATATATAGGTTTTGATTTGTGTTTCTTTTTTATTTGAGTAAATTATATAAAAATCTCTGAACTATACACCTGATTTCAATGTCATACACGAACTTTACAAGATGACAATGTGGTACCTGATAATATTGTCTCAATGTGGTTTTGAGCTATTGTAACTTAGGACTAAAAAGACAAAACAATCAATTAAATTTCAATTTCCAAGGACCACATTGAGACAAATATAAAATCGGGTACCACAGTATTGTTGCCTTTTAAAGTTCAGGTACGACATTAAAATAGAGTATACAATTCATAGGATTTTGTGTAGTTTACTCTTTTTTTAATTGATTTTGCAATTTTATATCTTTGTTCGATAATATATATACACACACAAGTAAATTATTAAAATATATACAAGTGTTAGTGTCTAAGTTATGCGCTTCAAGTATAATACAATTCTTAAAAATAAATAAATGCATATTACATTTAGGTTCAAACCATACTTTTTATATATATCACCCTTATTTACTTAAAAAATACCCATTAAAAGTATATATTTTTTATTTTCAACTTTAAAAGTGAGCGTTCAATTGGAGTTCAGAAATTCATCTTTCAGTTCTCGTAAATTAGAGTTAGGGTTTATGTTTTCGTAGTATTTGTGCATTTATGATTTATGACTTTTTCTTGTATTTTTATTCATATTTTTGTTGAATTAATCTAATTGAAATCAAGTCAGTTCTAGTTAGTATGAGCTCTTTAGAAAATCGAGAATATTCTCTACTTATTTACGATTTGTGTATGTCCAAAAAAATTGTACAATTTAGACTCTTTTCATTTCTTTTCTTAATTTTTCTTTATTGAACTTATTTGGATACTATTTTAGTATAATTATTCCATTTTTTTACAAGTGCTAATATAATCTTATTATTTTATGCATTGGAGGTGTGTATTTGCTCATGAATTTAGGTCAACATTTGAGTGATATAGATAAATCACATATTCATCACCCACCTAACCCATTAGAACGAACAATTATTTACACCCACCATGTTGGACTTGTAAGCCCTTGGTGATCTATTAACGCAATAATAGTTATTGGTTTATCATGTTCGTCTGAAATAAATATTTGTGAATGCACTTAATATCAAGTTTCATTTGTACAATTAGGGTTATGTATCATGTTCATATTGAATATCATGAGTATTCAATAAAGATCTCTAGTGTGAGAAGAGATAGTAATTTTTCTCTAAAGAGTCCAACACACTTCTTGATGCAGATCCTTTGCATAGGAATAATGATTGAAGAGGTCGAGGAAACTAAACATGAATCATAACTGTCATGATCAGCAATACATTCTTTGTCCAGAGACATATATTGATCTATATGCTTGAATGTGAACAGTAGACAGACTATTAGGTTGAAGGCCTAATCAAAGTCCATATACCAACGAGTTGGTGTGCATAATAAGACATATGAGAAGTACGATCTCTCAAATGAATCATACAAGTTCATCTTGATGAACTAAGAGACAAGCTCACTCATGATATATTTTGAGTTCATAAAGAATTCCATGAATGGCCGTCTTATTTATGAAATAAGATACGAATTTGAGATATTTATATATTATTTTGGAAAGTATATGATTAAAATTGTCGCC
Source organism: Ottelia alismoides (assembly GCA_037367405.1). Taxonomy (NCBI): domain Eukaryota; kingdom Viridiplantae; phylum Streptophyta; class Magnoliopsida; order Alismatales; family Hydrocharitaceae; genus Ottelia; species Ottelia alismoides. The sequence continues at coordinate 1,290,289 of JAZKJV010000454.1, read as the reverse complement.
TAATTATTGAATGAGAAATCTCTTGGTATGTTCTGAAGAAGACATACAAACCAGTGTTTGAACTTCGAATATATCAAATTCTTCCAGTATGAAGGATGAATGAGTATTGAGAATACTCTGTGTTAAAGTTATCTTAATAGATCATCTACCATGGCACTTCCATTCAAAAGAAATGGTGAACCCGAATGGATTTTAGTGACCCCGCTTCTTGGCTTAATGATATGATAATTAATTGAAATAGGTCTCATTTCATTTGACTTCAATATAGAGTTCCAATTTCAATTTCAATATCCAAATGTTGAAAGTGAAATGGTAATGGAAATGCAGACAAACACAATCCTTGAGTTCATTTATTGGACTATGATTAGAAATAGCCATGGAAGTTGGGTTCATTTCATTGATACATTCTCCATCTCACATAGAATGCGATGTGTTTTGTTGAGCTCACTTAGAGTGTGAATCGTTTCAGCTCGAGCTCAAAGATATGAGCGTATTTACGTTTCACTAAAAGTGGTATAAACACATAAATTGGATAGTTATCCAAATTTCAAGTCACTATGCGTGGATAATATGATCTCCTCGACATTATCTCCAAGTATATACATTTGTATCTCACGAGTCCTAATTGGATTAGGACGCAATGTCAATATTGAGACAATATTTATTATTATCGTAATGAATTTTTGATAAGGATATTTTTGTGATTATGAATCACAAATATTATTCACTAATTAATATGAATAATGATTCATAATCAATAATATTTACATGAATTTGATTCATATAACTATTTCAAGGCACTTATTTGAATATGATTCATGTTGAAATTTAAATGCAATTTGGATTTACATTTTTGTTTGGATTTATGGATAAGATTCATAATTTATGATGGTTCTCTCATAAATTACCAATTGTGATAATTAGATTATCATGATGATAATTAAACAACAACTTTTAGAACAAGGTGGATGCCCATGTTTGGAGAAGCACCGACGCCCACCATGCTCTTAATAGTTGTTGATTTTGTTGCTTTATTTAATTGGTAATTAAAATAGATAATTCAAGTTCTATTTGCTGGTGAATGCATACTTAACAATAGTTGTTGATCCACCATCTAAGGGACCAAAAGGCGTCTACCATGGGGAGAAGTCTCCTCATAGACGTCGACCATCCCTATAAAAAAAGGGTGTAAAGCCTCTCTTTCAAGAGAATTTTTTCCTCCCATTATTCTCTTGCCATGAGAATTGAAGAGTCTTGAGAATTTCGAACTCATACACATCTACTTTCCAAGCCCCACATGTCCACCCGCCAAGCCTCTCCTCTTCTCTCCATTGGCGTGGCCTTGTGGAAGAGAAGATCATCTTTTTCTCCATGCTTCTCATGTGCGAAGAAGAATCGATTTCGTGCGATGAAATCAGGAGCTTGATCATCCTTGCGTGGACAAGTTCAAGAAGGTGACATTGAAATTCTTGGGAAGTTATGAATCGAATCGTGCCCACGAGAGAAGCAAGCGCAAATCGAGCTTAATTCAGGGAACTTCTTCGTTTAGAAACTCACTCATCAAGAGGTAACCCTGATCTCATCTTCACATTTATTAGAATTCAAGAAATCATATCAGTAAATAATTTATGTAAGTTGATGGTTTCACAAAGTATACAAAAATGTCGTGTTACAATTAAAAGTTCATACGATGAACATTCAATGTTTTTGCAAATAATGTACTATTTTTTGTATCTCTGTGATGCAAAGTTTATAACTTCCTTCGCACCCCTTCTATGGTATAAAAAGGACAATCACTAAGTGACCCTCTTCTATTATATTCAAAAGGGCTGCTTGCATGTGACCATCATTTGTGGTCATTATTATGTAATCTTGTAATGAATAAATTTTCCATATAAGTTAATATAATCATTTACCTCTTTCTTAATCCTCTAATATACAAATATCTTATGCATATTCATTTAACTAGTCAAACATTAGAGGGGAATAAGAATTATATATTCCTTACAAGTCATAAACTATTATTGAACATTTTATCTCCCCTAATAGGACTTATTTGTTTACAGCTAAAAGTTATCATATCTTCCTTATTCACTAAACCAAACGATCTTCCTTCGAAAGGGGCATAAGAAACAAGGATGAATAAAGAACAAGCATTCCTTATCATTATTTTTTCTCAACTAATTTTGAAAGATAAGTTAAAAATGTAATGAATTATGTAATCATAATATGCCTATATTATTACATATTATTTATTGTGAAATACACTTCTCTTATTCCAAAATAAGATGATGTTATCCTTCATCCAAATAGATGATATAAATGTGAAGTGCAAAGATTATTATTCAAGTTGTTAGTAAAATATGTTAGTAAATTTAATAAGTTTTTTTGAATTAACCACTAGACTTTAAGGTAGTCATGAAAATATATAAACTCTGTTTCAAAACATCATCCCTTCTCCTTTAGAAATTCCTTATGATGGATGATGATTAGTTATACATGTTGTTATAATATAAGTTTGACTGAACATTAACACTTAATATTTTCATTTTATAGTCCTAAAAAGCATATTTGGACGAGCGATAAGTAATAAGTGAGATGAATGATAAGTGAGATTTATCCATCATTCTTCTTTAATTGATTTGTGGAAAGAAAAAAATAATTATTTAAACATAAAATCGACGGAGGATGCAATCAAATTATGGCCATTTTTCTTGGGATAGTGTATCATGAAACAAAATCTTTTTGTTTCAAAATAAGAGGACGGTATCATGCATCCAAACAAAATCTCATATAAAAAGAAGTTGTATATGAATTATAGATATATACTTAGGGTCCGTTTGGTAACTAGATTGGGTTTGGTTGGGGTATCCCTGGATTGGGTTTGGTTGAGGTATCCCCTGTGAATGGAATGATAATTGTGATGTGGTATTGATTATGTGTTATATTACATTTTTTTAATAATTATAATATATTTTTCATGTTAATAAATTTATTTGAGCATAGTTAAAAGCCATTACACCAAAGAAATTGTAAGATCAATACAAGTAATCCCAACTCAGATTGGGAGGGTTGGAACGAGGGGTATGCCAGTATACACCGGTATACACCAACAACCAAACGAACCCTTAGTATTTGATTCTGAACTAATTCGACCTCAAGAAGTATTTTGAAAGAGAGAAGAAAGGTGATATATGAAATCGTTTGAATACTCCCAAAATTAGAACTTTTTTGTGTTATGTATTGGAAGGTTACATATCTTTTATGTTTCTGAAAGGGTTGGGTGCGGATCGTCTGCCGTAACGAGAATGCAGCAGACTCTGCTGCAGAGCATGGATGTGCGCCATGTATGCCCCAACGAATCCGACGGTTGCTTCCCCCCTCTCCCCTTCCCTGATCCCAAGCCCTCTTGCCGCCAGAGCGCCCTCCCCCGACTCGACCTCCTCCGGCCCGCCTCTCACCGCCACGACCCTCTCGTCGCTCTAGCCTGTGTCCCTCTCTCTCTCTCTCTCTCATCGTTGCCCTCTCCCTGTCCCTCTCGCTGCCAGAGCCCGCTGTAAAGTGCGAGGGCCGAGGATGATGCGTCGGAGGAAGGATAGTGTGAGAGGGCCATCGGAGGAGAGGTAGCGTCAGGGTAGATAGGAGTCGGGGGAGGAGGGAGGTGACGTCGTCGTTGGGGGAGGGGGCGATGAGGCGTCGCCGTCATGGGAGGAGGAAGGTGGCGTTGCCATCAGGGGAGGGAGAAGTCGAGAATGAAGATTGTTTCTGTGCCGTTAGATCTTGCCTCGGACACGTGGTGCTCATCCACGCTATGCAGCAGAGTCTGCTGCATTCTACTCACAGCAGACGATCCGCGCCCGAAAGGGTTGGCGCATAGCCCTACACCTGGATTTAGTGGTTTAAAAAGAAAAATCCAAAAGGTAGTGCATAGGTAAGAAGATGCACTGTGGGAGAATATTCCTACACTGAACAGAGGGTGCATGGCATCTCCAACTCGATCTTCCCTATTTTTAGCGGTCTCTCGTCTCTCCCCTCCCCTCCTTTCCCATCTCCACCACCGAAGGAGAAAAATAGGGACATGCACCACAAACACCATGAATTCCCACCACACGTCCGTCAAAAACGACCCCTCCCACCATTAATCACCTCGCCCATGGCCGCCGTCCTCCCCCTCCCCACCCTCCTCATCCTTCTCCTCCTCCTCTCCCATCCCTCCTCCGCCGAGGACACGGCGGCCTCTGAAGGCGACGCCCTCCTCTCCCTCAAGGCCTCGTTCCAAGACCCCGCCCCCCTCTCCTCATGGCTCGACAATTCCACCCCGTGCAACTCCTCCAAACCGTGGGATGGTGTCGTGTGCTTCCACGGCTCCATCTCCGGCCTCCGCCTTGGCGGCATGGGCCTCTCCGGTTCCATCGACATCGACAGCCTCTCACGTATACGTGGCCTTCGCACGCTTAGCTTCACCGATAATGCTTTCTCCGGCCCCCTCCCGGACTTCGGCCGCCTACAGGCCCTCAAGGCTCTCTATGTTTCAAACAACAAGTTCAGCGGTACCATCCCCACGAACTTTTTCGCCAAGATGGGCCACTTGAAGAAGCTTTGGATCTCCGGCAACGCCTTCACCGGTAGCATCCCCTCATCCATCTCCAAGCTGACCTTCCTCATGGAGCTCCACCTAGAAGACAACCAATTCACCGGGACCCTCCCCGATGTCTCCCTCCCGTCTCTCAAATCTTTTAACGCGTCCAACAACCTTTTGGAAGGACGCATACCCGATAGCTTCGCGAAATTTGAAGCTGTCAGCTTTTCCGGCAACTGGGGACTCTGCGGACCTCCGTTGCCAGAGTGTGAAACCGCGAGCCCAACCGCAAATCCCACAGGAGACTCGAGGAAAACAGTGTACCTATGCATGGTGGTGGCCGCGATGCTTCTGGTCCTAGTGGCATTGGCCATGCTTGCGAGGAAGAACAAGGCGGAGGGATTCGATACTCTCGGCGTGGAACACGGCTACGTGAAGGCGGTGGAGGTACACGTGCCGGCGGAGGATTCCAGTCACGGGAAGGCGAGGGGATCAGGCTCGGCGCACGGTGGTCGGAGGCAGGAAGGGAGCAAGCGGGGGAAGGTGGGCGGGGCGGTGCCGGAGCTGGTTTTCGTGGACGAGGAGAAGGGGGGGTTCGGAATGCCGGAGCTGATGAAGGCTGCGGCAGAGGTGCTGGGAAACGGGGGGTTGGGATCGGCGTACAAGGCAGTGATGGCGAACGGGACGGCGGTGGTTGTGAAGAGGATGAAGGAGATGAACAGGCTAACGAAGGACGTGTTCGACATGGAGATGAGGAAGCTGGGGAGGCTGCGCCACGAGAACGTGCTTGCTCCCATGGCCTACCACTACCGGAAGGACGAGAAGCTGCTGGTGTTCGAGTACGTGGAGAAGGGGAGCTTGCTCTACGTCCTTCATGGTAATCTTCCTTCTATCGTGGTACACAGACAAGAGTGTAGGTGTAATCGTAATGTTTTACGGGGGTACAGCTGCAAATATATCTTCCAACATTTTCTTGCATACGTGAATGGTACAAACAGGCGATCGGGGGCCGCACCACGCGGCGCTGGACTGGGCGACTCGGTTGAGGATCCTCCGGGGGATCGCGCGAGGGGCGGCGTACCTCCACTCCGAGTTGACCGAGTCGGACCTCCCACACGGCAACCTCAAGTCGGGGAACGTCCTCCTCGGCCGCGACTTCGAGCCCCTCCTCGTGGACTACGGCTACTCCCCGCTCGCCAACCCCTCCCAGGCCTCCCAGGCCCTCTTCGCCTACCACTCCCCGGAGTTCATCCTCCACCGCCACGTCTACCCCAAGTCCGACGTCTACTGCCTCGCCGTCATCATCCTCGAGCTCCTCACCGGCAAGTTCCCCTCCCAGTACCTCAACAACGGCAAGGGTGGTACCGACGTCGTCGAGTGGGTCGCCAGCGCCGTCGCCGAGAGGCGCGAGAAGGAGGTCCTCGACCCCGAGATCGCTGCGTCGGCGACGCCTTTCATGGGCGGGATCGAGCGGCTGCTGAGGCTGGCGGTGGCGCTCGCGGAGCCCGATCCGGACAGGAGGCCTGACATGAAAGAGGCGGCGAGGAGGGTGGAGGAGATCGTGGCGGATCCCAAGAAGGTGGAGGAGCCGGCGGCGGTTACGACGTTGTCGGTGGATGTGAGCGCGGAGGTGCAGGGGGCCGTGCCGGAGGTCGCGGCCCGACAACCGGGGAGGGAGAGCCTTGGGAACTTGAGCTCCCGGAGGGCCGAAGAGAGCTTTGAGTTTGTCTAAACTTAATGTAAATTTGATTAAAATACCTTTTATCTATCTCAAGGTCTTGAAATGATATTAGAAGGATGGAAGTCATGGTGATGTTTTGTGATGGGGTAGGGTTTGGTGTTTTCTTTCTTGTGTTTATGATGACCTTCTTGTATTTTATCCGTCAATAGGTTTTGTCATCATTACGTTAGTGTAGCTCACTATAGATTTTAGGGCTGGCTTTGCACAGGAAGAATCCAAATAAAACATGGATCGTTTGTTGTAGCAGCCCCTGCTCTAATGGGGATCCGTCAGGATGAGAAATGGACGATCCTGATAGAATGTTGGAGGTGATCGGCATGCATCTCAAGGTTGCCCATTTCTCATCCGACGGATCCTCTGCGTGTACGTCAATAATCTTCATGGAGCAAGGGACTCTTGAAAATGTGGAGATGGAAGAAGATTAAGTAGGTGAATTAGTATGCACCTCTCTTTCTTATTGCCATGTAGCAAGAAAAAGCATGTGAAAATAGATGGATAGCAACTTAGCAAGGCCCCCTTGACTTGACTTTATTAAATAAAAATAAAAAGTACATCATATCATAACTTCGAAATAGGAGAGAAGCGAAAAAATCCTTTTGAATTGGAAAATCAATCCTTCTAAATACTACATCCATAAACCTATGAACTATAACATTACTGCACATATGACTTTTTGGACCCTTTTCAAAAGCTCACCAGCTTATGGTGCTAAGAATCTAAAAGTATCAAAACCAAAAAAGGATGAAGGTATGTTGATTCTCAATGCACGCTTTCTCGTGCTTCACCACTTTTGCTAAGGCAGCTTTAAGGGTAGCATGCCTTGATGTGAAAGTCCCGCTCTTCAACTCCACTAGCAGAGAAACTCCTGTCAAATATATGCAAGCATGTTTCCCTCCGATCCATCTTAAAATCCTAAACCCTAAATCCTTGACTTTGGGAAGGATGGAAGTAGCCATTAAGATGATAAGCGATAATTCATCTCATCGCTTCTCTCTCTTGATGTATGAGTTATGCTTGCTAACGTACTTCCTTTCTTTTATGTTAAGTCATGCATGAAGAGGTTTCTATGAGGAGGGCTTAGAATATATATATATATATATATATATATATATATATATAGAGAGAGAGAGAGAGAGAGAGAGGGGGGGGGGGGGTTCGATCCTGAGATAGGATTTTTGCGAGATGGTGAGATGAGAGATTCTGGACAACAAGATCATGTCTTCTCTCTCCTAGTTTTCTCTCTCATGGTTGGAACTAGTGGTCCAGAATTTTCATCTCACCATCTCACAAAATCCCATCTCATAGGATCTCTCTCTCTCTCTCTATATATATATATATATATTAGAAGGAGTGGTTACTTTGTAGTTTGAAAGTAAGTATCTTCTTCTATACCTGTATCATTTGTTGTGTTGATCCTATGCATATAACTCATTCGTCCTAAAAGATCAAAATTCAACTATTTTTAAAATGAAGTTAAAGATCTGATTGGTCTTTGTTTTTTAAAGATGAATAAATTAGAAGTTTCAGAGTACTATGAAGTTTGATATACAACCAGACAACATATATACACACATACAACCATACAACATATATATATATTCAAACTATGAGGTTAGAATTTTTATTCAAATTTTATCAAAAAGTGAGCACATTTTCCAAGAGATATTTCTATATAACAAATGATCGACTTTATTAAAGTACCTAGCAATGGATGCAAGGACAAAATTGGGGGGGGGGGGGGCAGAGTTAAAAGGGTATTTTTGATTTTGTGATGGAGGTGGGGGGGAGGGGAGAGTGATGAATCTGTGATTCATCACTCTAAAAGTTAAAAATAGAGCCTTGTTCCCGAGTAAATAGAGGCATATTTCCCTTTATAATGCATAAATAGCATTCATGCATGCATACATAATACATGCATTTTAGCACTCCATTAGCATTTAATTAAGAAGCCAAAATCCCTTGTAAAATATCCACTTATCAAAATAACCTCTTCCTTATAATATGTACTCCTTAGTTAATAATATAGGGAAGAAAGCCAGAAATCCCCCTTGTAAAATATCCAATAAAGCCCTAGAACTCCTGGACCATAAAATACCCATAGCTCCCTCATACAAGCTCCAAAATAGGTCTACTCACTTTTAGAATAATACACATTAAAAGACCTTTAAAATGAGACTAATTTCATCCAATTTGGAGCTCGTATGAAAAAGTTGGGCTTTTGGGCCTCTTTGTATACTACGTGTATGTATATTTGTATCTTTGTATTTTTGTATCATATTTGACCTCATCTCCATCTTTGGTCAACATGAAACTTGTAGATCTCATCGAGATCTACAACTTTCATGTTTTGAGTTTTTCCAAATTCGGCCCCCTCTTCTCTCTATACATATTTTTCTTTCCAGCCATTCACAGCAGGCCACGTGGCGCCATCTGGTTGCGCCACACGGCCCGTCCCCCTTGCCCTAGCCGCCGCACCTCTCAGCCGTTGGATGGTCTTCCAGATCCAACAGCCACACCGCCTCCACGTATGCCTTTCATCTTAACCGCAAGATCAAGTCCCCCGCCTCATCCCAACCGCCCGTTCGCGCCTCTTCCTCAGCGCGCCACGTGGTGCTTGTTGTGCCCTTGGATGACACACTCCATCCCTCCATCTCAATCGCTCAGCCCGCCGTGCATCTCAGCCCTTCAATCATCCTAAGATCTGATCTCCACCGCTCGTCAGCGCTCTCTTCTCCGCACGCCACGTGGTCGCTTCACGACGCTCAGATCACGCGCCCGGATCTTCATCCTACCTCTCCATCCCGTCTCGATCACCACCGTTGGATCACAAGATCCAACGGTGGAGACTTCGTCTTCCACCTCCAGCGCCCCTCTCTCCCACGTTCTCTGCCTTGCGGGAGGGGCAGCCCCTTCCTATTCTCAGTCGCGCCTCCACCACCATCGACGACCACCATCACCTCCACGTCCTTCCCCACTCGTCCCTTATCCTCGCCAGCCACTCCACTACCCACGTCGACCTCCAGCGACGTCCCACAAACCCTTAAACTTCGCCCCATCACCAGGCCGGCCGTCCACCTTGACCCTTTAAATACTCGAGCACCGGCCATCGTCGCACCCATCCGCCACCCCTGAGAGATTCCCTGAGCTCGGAGCGTCCGATTAGTAACAGTAATCGAACGAATCCTCGAGCGACGACTGGTTATCTTCTCCGACGAGATCCTCGGCCCACCGTCGTGTCGCAGCCCTCCTCTCCGAGCCGCTGCTTGAGCTCAGGGACTTACCGCCCCTTCGAGCGATGATTTGGACCTCAACCTCGAGCTCCACACCCCAGGTAAACACCTCCATCTCCGATTGATCTTCATTTTGATTTTTCTTCACTTTTCTCGCTTTTTATTCGACGTCCACATCCATCCTCTCGCCTCGATTCCACTTCGCCGAGCTCCGCAATGGAGCTCTCATCCTCGCGGTACCATTCACACCCTCCGACGCTTCATTTCACTTTCCATCGAATCCAGCTCCGCCACTTGGCCGGAGCACCATCGCCAGGCCACCTCCGATCCGCTTTAGGGCCTCGCCGTCCTCCTCCACATCTCCACGCAGCACGCCCGAGCTTCGGCTACTCCTCTAACCCCTGCAGGTACCTGCTGTGCACTGATCGGAAGACCACCGGAGCACATTTTGAGCTTCGCCGCCACGGAGCTCCGACGCCTCTCTCCAGCTCCTGAAGCCACCTGGACCCTCGCCACACCGCCGCGTTTCTTCTGAGATAGCTCCGGACCGCCGGAGAGCATCACCGATACGAGGAGGGACGGGCGGAGCCAAGGCCTCATCGCCGGATCCCCACCATCTCCTCCGCAGGCGGCGGAGGTCCGAAGAAGAAGAAGACTCAGTTACCGTTCAATCATCTGATCGAACGGTCCTTAGCTCGCCACGTCATCGTCATCCGGAGCAGCAGACGACCGTAGGATTATCCTTGATCCTACGCTCAGGAGTCCGCCACGTCTTCCGCATCAGCCATCCGTTAGATCGATCATCTGGATCTAGTGGTCGACAGCCAACCACGTCACCATCTTCCGTGCCTCTCAGGCACCGTTGGATCTATCCAGATCTGACGGCCTACCAGCGCGCCACGCGTCTCCTTCTAGCAGCCGTTGGATCACTCTTGATCCAACGGTCGTCAGCACACCACGTGGAGGAGTCCGAGCCTCTTCTCCGACCCTAGGCTCGGACTACCCGAGGCTACGCCGAGCCTCACTCCAGACTTCCAGGAGCACCCGGGCCGAACCCCGAGCCTCCGAAGTCGCCCGAGCCTAGGCCGACCACGTGAGGAGCACGTGCGGCCTGGGTATTTTACACAGAGGCCCTGGGGAATTTTTGAAATTACAAAAAGGTTCCTGTGAAGCAGACCCCACGTGAGGAGCACGTGCCTAGTGGAGAAATTGCATATCAGTCCCCTGCATTATAGGTAATTGCATTTAAGTCCCTGTCAGCATATTTCTTTTATGTAATTTTATTTTCGTGTATTGCAAATACACCCCTGTCTTTGCACGCATCCCTAGGTTCCATTTTGCATCATTTTTGAATTCTAAAAGTTACATATTGTTGAGTAACTTGTCCTCCATCTATTGTGCCACTTGTCACATTTTTGTAATTGTAGTAGATTTTTAAATGAATTAATTGGTTGATTTGTGTAATATTTTGCCTAGTGAGACCTTTTAAATTATAATTAATTTTCTGTGACTCTAAATATTCTCAAAAATTCACAGTAGCTCTAGGATAGTGAACTCAACCTTGCACAAAAATTTCATGTCATGAGGCCTTAATAAATTCCTTAGTGATTTTCTTATTTTACTTTTAATAAATTCATTTCACATTGAAATTAAGGTTTATCAATTTTCCTAGATTCCTTATCATTAGAACTATCTAGAATAATTTTTGTTCCTAAAAAAGATGTGATTTGTTATTTATTAAAAATAAATTAGTGAAAATCACCCTGCCTGCATCTTTAATTCACTGTAAATTCATTTAGTGTCTAAAAATTCCAAAAAAATTAGGGTAGCTTAGTTTCATCATAATCCATCATCCGACCAATTTTCATATTTTTTGGACTTCATTTGATATCTTAAATTGATTTAACTTTAAATCGGCCTGATATTGCATGTGTCTGCATAGAAAATAAAAAAGAACAAAAAAATACTCCTCGAAAATCTAACACTTGGATATTTGCTCATAATTCACCTAAGGAGACAGATGCCTCCCTGAGTTCGACCTTGGACACTACCAAGTAAAAACAATTACCGCTTGAAATTGACTCAAATCTAATTTAAGTGGTTTTTGATTAGCCCTCTCGTATCCGACTGCAACGAGCGACATCTAATTAATTTGGACATTAACTTGACCGAATTAAACAAGGGTAGCGGGAGGCATTATCAAAATGGCGCCGTTGTCGGGGAGGCATGGCTTAGGTTAATTTTTAGTCAAATTCCGAGTGTTTGATTTTCTTTCCCCGGGTAGTCTGACCCCCGGTTTTCTTGTAATTATTTTCTCTCTCTTTTATTTCTTTGCATTATTTTAATTTTGTGTCACTCTCTGACCTCAATTTGTTTTGTGCGAGGAACGCAAGGAGTCGACGACGCTTCGACGATCGAGCATTTAAAATTATTGAGTGAAAGAGAGGCTTTGTAAATTTTCATTTTAATTTCTTTATTTCTTTTTTGCATCATTTCCAACGGTTCCCGTTTGGGTTCTCGCGCGTGTAAATATAGTGGAACTATGTCCCCGTGTGCTGTGTGGATGAATGTAAATTAGCTTGCACTAGTGGCTCCCCGAGCCAATCAAGGAATTGCTTGTGCTCGTAATCATTAGGACCACACAAATCACTTAAAAGACGCACTTAGACCGCAGAACTTAGCCAAAATAACCTGTTCTTCACGCTAATAGAACTACTTGTCTAGGAGCGGCTTTCATCGCCTGCATTTGCATTTAGATAAAGTTTTCAATTCTGTTTTGCATCCTGCATAAAAAAGCGAAGGGATCACTGTAAGTCTCCTGAACTCAGCATCGCATCATTGTTTTATCTTGCATCAGCTTTTTCTCGATTTCCCCCTCTGATTTTTACATTTAACTAAACGGAAATTGGGACTGTCAGGTAGGCGTGATGTGTGGTTGGACTTAATCAAGTGAGAACTTAATCTAAAATCAGGACTGCTAAACATTATTGACCCAAAAAAAAGGAGGAAATAAAATCTGAAAATTGTTTGCGGGAGATTAATCCCTGATCTTGTTTTCAGGCTGAGTGAGGGTACTTGAGTGTGTGTGAACACCTTAAGGCAGAGCCCAAATCCCCGCCTTCCATATCACGTTCTGACTGATCCTAGCAAATATCACAAGTCGAATAATTTCAGATTCATTGACTAGTACCATGTAGCCTCCGCCTGTCTCAGGTAGATAGGGGTGAAATTGCGGTACTTTGCGACAAGTTGCCAGTAACCCCCCGGGGTGAAGTTCCGGCCTTGTCAGCCTCCGTCTGCTTGCAGGTAGATAGGGGCGTGGTCATTGAATCCATCGACTTGGGATAGGAGCGAAGAAAGGAAGGACCGGCGGTATCTTAGGCGATGGGTTAAACAGGGAAGACGCATCCGGCTCTGAGCCGACTTCCCTATAGGCTGCGTAATCCTTGCTATTTTTGCTTGAAAATCACACTTAAAAACTACAAAGACTAATTGGACTCGATTTCGAGTCATTCACTATGTTGAGTGTGAACCCAGGGTCTTGGATTGATTTGTTTGCTTCAGGTAGGAGTTAAATCCCATCTTCTTCTCGCCATATCAAGATGAGCGACTGGGGAGATCTCGACTCTTTATTCACCGATCTCTCTATGAGTCCCCCACGTAACTCATCTTCATCGGCCCAAGCGCACCTTGGACCACGCAGGACTCATGACCCTCTTGAGTCTTGGTTCCCGAGCACCCAGGGTGGTTACTCTCAAACCAACCCTTTCCTCTCCTCCGAGATTATCGAGGAAGACCATTGCCTTGATAATCCCTTCCTTGATTTGTCCTCTGACACTGATCTTATTTCCGACACAGGACTAGAGGACAAAATGCCGCCTAAAATGCCACCGGATGAGGAACAAATACGACAGATTCTTGCTCGCCTTGCCGAAGCCGAACAGAAGAATGCAGATCTCACAGCGCGGATGGGATAGATCATAGTAGCAGGAGGAATCGACCGACCAATGGTCGATGCCTACAACCCGGCGGAGAACGAGATTCAGAATTGGTTAGCACCAGCGGTTCCCGCCGAGGCATTTGAGCTGAAGCCCCACTTCCTTAGTCTGCTTCCGAAGTTCAACGGAAACACAAATGAAGAACCGTATACCTTCCTCCGAGGCTTCGAGCTGGTTTGCAACAATCTTAGCCATCCCAATGTTGGCCAAGATTACATTCGACTGAAGGCCACCCCATTTGCCTTAGGAGATAAGGCAGCTCATTGGCTGAAGAACCTATGGGTGATATGTACTACCTGGATGCAGTTCAAGGACCTGTTCTTGAAAAGTTCTACCCTCTCAGTAGGACTAACCAGATGAGAACGAAGATCGCCAGCTTCTCCCAAGGACCGAGTGAACCTTTCCATGATGCCTGGGATAGGTTCAATGACTTAGTGCAGAAATGCCACTGCCACGGCATTTCGAAGGCGATCTTAGTCCAGACCTTGTTCTGTGGTCTAACCCTGGAGATGCAGGGATTAGTCAGTGCCGCCTGTGGAGGAAGATATCTGAACAAGAACGAACACGTCGTGTGGAAGATCCTGGAGCAGATGGCGGAAACCGGTAGGTCGCAGGCCACCAGGGCCTACCAGTTGTCTCCTTCAATCCTATCCAACGAGACAACCCGAAGGACTGTAGCGGATCTGACAGAGGACCTCATCCCCAGCATGGGGATGATTGCCGACAAGCTTACCATGGTCGAGCAGATCCACAAGAGGGTCACTGACCTTGAGTCTCTCTCGCGTCTACCGAAGCAAGTGGAGGAACTCACTGAGAAGGTAGCCAAGATGAAGCTACCTGCCCCTTCTGCACCACCTGCACCTGTGCATCAAGTCCATCTTGTGCAGGAGCAGGCACCGGGGCCTCACAGTCGCTGGGTGGAGGATCAGACTTACACCCAGCAGGACCAGCATGCACCCCCACAAGCAGAGACCGGATACGAGGAGCCTCCGCATGTGTTCGAGATCAACGGGCTGTGGTACAGCCGTGACCCCGTCAGTAGACAGTCGGGGATGGGGAATTGTCAGCCTCACCGACCTTCCCCAGCTTACCAAGCAACCAGCTCCGTCCCTGCACCGCGCTTTCACTCCAGGCCAGAACAAGTGTACCAGCCTCAGCAGCACCAGCAGCAGCAACACACATATCAACAGGGCCCAGCACCGTCCCACCAGCAGCAGCAGTATCGGCATGGCCAACAGGGCTAGTACAGAACCTCGTCCTCACATCAGCCAGCTCAGCCCACCGAATTGGAGTCTCTCACCTTGGCGATCCAGACCCTGTCTGATAGGGTCCAACAGATGCAGAATGACTACCTGGACATGAGAACCGATATCAATCGGGTCTCTCGTACCCAGGACCAACAGATGGCGCCAAAGACCCCAATTCCCGCACAGGTTCAGGCCAACCCGAACAGCTTACACCATGGCCAGAACCGACCTCGAGATCAGGTATATTATTCAGATAATTATTTATCTGAACATGAGATCCTTTCGTATGATAATGTAAATCATATGTCCCTCAGGAGCGGAAGGATCGTGACCATACCTGATCGGGCACGGGCACAGAAGGAAGGAGCCTTCGAGATTCTACCTGAGGAGAACTTGGAGGAAGAGGAGGAGCAGCACCATCACCACCATCATCGGCAGAAGAAGAGGACATCTGAGTCCTCGAAGCAGCAGTCCCGCATCCGCATGGAGTCCGACGAAACCGATGAAGAGCCCGCACCTCCATCTGAGGAGGATCGTCCAACAATCGCAGAAGAAGCATCACTGGTTTCGCCTCAGCATTTTCTTTTCAGTCAGAGTCAGAGTCCTAGTTTGTTTCAGAGTCAACGTCATGTAAAGAACTCAGTTTCCGAAGTTAATGAAAATCTTTCAGTTTCTGAACATGAGTTGGAGTCAATAATCCCTTTCCCCTGAGCTCTCAAGGGTGGAAAGAAGAAAACCAAAAAAATCCAAAAAGATGACCTTGAGATGGTAGAGTTATGCAATAAACACATCAAGGTCACAATCCCTTTGACAAGTACATGGAGATGACACCTGCATTCCAAAAATACCTTAAGGTGAGATGCACACCTACTAGGGTTAGCAGGAAGATCAAAAGCCGTGTTGAGAAACACGTTTTATCAGTATCCATGACTTGTGCAATAAAGAACTCGTTTCCAAGGAAACGAAGAGACATGGGTGCACATTATGTAGTGAGTCATGTTGATGACATCGCGTTTGCATGCACTCTCCTGGACAATGGTTCCTCCATCAATCTGATGCCGACAGTCCTCTATGAGTGGCTTAATCTCGGACCTCTTAGGAAATCTAGAGCTCTTCTACAGTTTGCTGATAAATCAACCAAGAGGTCCCAAGGAGAATTGAGGAACATTGTGATCAAAGTCGAGGGACAAGAATACATGGTGGACTTCACTGTCGTGGATATGGAAACCCCTCGTAATTGGAGAGACTCCCAGATCATTCTAGGTAGGCCCTTCCTCAGAACATCAGGGGCCTTATTTGATTATAAGATCAGGAAGATTCAGTTCCAAACTCCAGGCGGAGATGAGGAACTCGAAATGAAGCAGACAAGATGGCAGAGACCGGATTCAGAATCCAGCATCGAGTACTCTTCTACCGGAACAGCCTGCGATCATGTAGACACAGTTGGGCCATGGAGACAGAACCCAACCATCACCGATGAGTCCTTCCCCTCCGGAGATGATCCAGTGCATGAATCAGTTTGCGAGGTCCTCAGAGACGAGTACAGCTCAGAACTTGCATCGCCCTACATCTTCGATGACGTAGAGGCCCAGTTGGGCATGCCTGTCCTCCCCTCTTTAGGATAATCGAAAGATGAGGATGACGAGTCGGATGTGGCTTTTTCCGATTGCATGGAGACTTTTGACGATCCGACTCCTGAGCCGAATAACTTGGTGGCAGCTATCACAGAGAAAGATCCAACCACTTCCAACACCGAGCCAGATCAGATTGAGCCAGACTTCTTAGACGATCACATTATTCCTGAGCTCAAACCCTTACCCACAACCTTAAAATACGCCTTCCTTGCGGGTCAGGACAAGAAATTTCCGGTCATCATCAGTTCACGATTGACCGAGGAGCAGGAATCTCGCTTGCTAGAGATCCTGGTGAAAAACTGCAAGGCGATAGGCTGGAGCATTTCCGATCTCCACGGGATAAATCCCGCTCTGTGTTCGCACCATATTTACTTGGAGAATGAATCCAAACCCTCTCGTGAATTCCAACATCGTTTGAATCCAAATTTACGAGAGGTCGTGAAGAAGGAGATAGAAAAATTGTGCAACACAGGTTTCATTTACTCAATCTCCGACTCTAAGTGGGTGGCCCCAATCCATGTTGTCCCAAAAAAGTCGGGAATTCAGACGACCACCAACGAGGACGGAGAGGAGATCGTGACGAGAGTGCCCACGTCGTGGCGCGTCTGTGTGGATTACAGACACCTGAATGCCGTGACGAAGAAGGACCATTTTCCCCTACCGTTCATTGATCAGATCTTGGAGAGATTAGAGGGGAAATAGTTCTTCTGCTTCTTAGATGGGTTCTCGGGCTACAATCAAGTAGCCATAGCTCCAGAGGACCAGGAAAAGACCACATTCACATGCCCCTTTGGTACCTATGCTTTCAGGCGCATGCCTTTTGGGTTATGCAATGCTTCAGGTACTTTCCAAAGGTGCATGATTGCTGTATTCGCCGAAATGGTCGGCGAATTCCTGGAAGTCTTCATGGACGACTTCTCGGTCCACGGCGATTCCTTCGATTCCTGTCTTAGGAATCTGGACCGAGTCCTAAAAAGATGTTGTGTGGTCAATCTGGTGCTCTCCTGGGAGAAGAGTCACTTCATGGTGACGGAGGGCATAGTGTTGGGGCACGTCATCTCCAAGAGAGGAATGGAGGTTGACCCTGCCAAGGTGGATGTGATCAGACGACTCCAGCCACCAACCAACGTTAAACAGTTGCGGTCGTTCCTCGGGCATGTTGGATTCTATCAGAGATTCATTAAGGATTTCTCTAAGATTGCCCGACCGTTAACTGAGCTTTTAGGCAAAGACATGGAGTTTATTGTTGATCAAAAATGTCTTGAGGCCTTTAAGCTATTGCAAGGAATGATTATGGACGCACCTATCCTACAAGCCCCAGATTGGTCTCTACCTTTTGAGATCATGACAGATGCCTCAGATCATGCTGTTGGGGCTGTTTTAGGACAGTGAAGAGATGGCATCCCGTTCGCAATTCACTACGCAAGCAAAGTGCTTGACACTGCTCAGCGTAACTATACAGTTACGGAAAAGGAAATGCTTGCGGTAGTGTTTGCCTTAGACAAGTTCAGATCACACTTGATTGGATCCAAGGTAATCGTGTTCACTGACCACACGTCACTACGATATTTGATGGAGAAGAAGGACGCGAAGGCACGTCTTCTTCGGTGGATTTTACTTATCCAGGAGTTTGATTTGGACATCCGTGATAAACCTGGAAAGAAGAACGTAGTGGCTGATCATCTCTCTCATCTCAAAGATCTTAATACTTCCGAGGATTCACCAATTCGAGACTCCTTCCCTGACGAGTCTATTTTTGTCATCGACTCACTCCCATGGTATGCCAATATCGTGAATTATCTTGTCTCCAAGAAAGTTCTCGAAGATTGGCCTAAGAGCCAAATCGACCGACTGAAATCGGACGCTAGACACTACCATTGGGAGGATCCGATCCTTTTCTTTGAAGGACCGGATTGTGTCTGGAGACGATGTATTCCTCAGGAGGAATACCAGAGTGTCCTTTCTTTATGCCACAGCTTAGAGGCAGGAGGACACCACTCCGGGAAGAGGACCGCATGGAAGGTACTTCAGCGTGGCTTCTACTGGCCGACTCTGTTTCGCGATGCCACTGCCTTTGCGAAGTCGTGCCCAGTATGCCAGAGAATGGGAGGAACCGTCGGTTCCAAGGATGAGATGCCAATGCAGCCGGTCATCATTTGTGATGTCTTTGACGCATGGGGCATCGATTTCATGGGCCCATTCCCTGTTAGCAACGGGTTCGAATATATCCTTCTTGCGGTGGATTATCTATCCAGATGGGTGGAATCTATCCCTACCCGAGCCGCATACAGCAGGACTGTCTGTAAATTCATCAGAGAGCACATCATCTCTAGGTTCGGGATCCCTAAAATGATGATATTAGACGGGGGTAGCCACTTTGTGAATCGAGAGGTGAAGAAACTCCTGAAGGACTACGTCATCGAACACCGTGTCGCGAGTCCTTACCACCCACAAACCAATGGTATGGCTGAGGTGTCAAATAGGGAGGTGAAAACCATATTGCAAAAGCTTGTCCGCCCGGACAGGAAGGATTGGTCTCAGATTTTGGATCAAGTCCTCTGGGCGTATCAGACAGCTTACAAGACACCGTTAGGAACCTTCCCATTCCGAATGGTATTCGGAAAGCTGTGCCATTTGCCCGCAGAGTTAGTACATAAATCAGAATGGGCAATTAAGAAGGTCAACTGGAACACGCACCTTGGGCAGAAGCAGAGAGACATGGATCTGAATGAGCTTGTGGAAGTCAGAAACCACGCATATGACAATAGTTTGGTGTACAAGGACAAGGTGAAGCGTTGGCATGATAGATATATCAGACGAAAGACCTTTGTTCCTGGACAGAAGGTATGGTTGTTCAATGCTAGGCTGAAGATTTTCCAAGGCAAGTTGAAGTCTAAGTGGACGGGCCCATTTGTCGTCTGTACGGTGCATGGTAGTGGATGTGTCGAGATCTCAGATCTCGCAAATGACGCACCGACATTCCTAGTGAATGGACAACTGTTGAAGCACTTCGTCGAATCCAATGAGCAGATAGTCCATGTTGAGGAGATTGTATTCATGCGCGAGACAGATACAACAGATACACCTCGAGCCGCGTATGAGACCTGGCAGCAGTGAGCCCTAGCCATCCGCAACATCTTGAAAGATTCAGACCGACTCCTCTGTATATATCATTCTTCTTGTACATCCTATTCTCTCTCTCACGCGACTCTAGTAACCCATCCCCGCCTCATTATATCACTATCTTGGACTATACTTAGGATAACCAGACCCTAAGTATAGGGGGGAGGGGTCACCTGAGTCGGATCACTGTACATTCTCCAGATCACATTGGTCCTCATACTCACTTCCGTCCTATACTTAGACTGACCTGAGCCTAAGTATAGGGGGACCGATGCCCGCATTGTATATTCATCCACTTCTCTTCGTGACCTCGTCCGCCCCACTTGCTGATCTTCTTCTACACTTAGGCTGCCAGAGCCTAAGTATAGGGGGGCGGAGCGACTTCTATACATTTTTGTTATTTAGCTCTCCTACGCTTAGCACGAGCTATGTCTTTTTCCTCGCTTTTCGTGCTCTGAGGACATAACACACGCTAAGTATAGGGGGGCGTGTATATATTACATATATACTTCACCCATAGCTCGTACTTTCGTGTACTTTTTTATATATTTTACAATAATTACGGGTGGGTAAAAATTGAAAAAAATGTGTATATACTTGTATAATACTCTTGTAAATTGTGTAAAATAGGAGGTATAACAATTAAAAAAATGAAAAAATAAAAATAGGCTTCTTATTTACTCTTGCATATCATCTCTGCATCTAAAAAGAAAAGAAAAAGAGTCTTGCATTTTCATAGCATGACATCCCATCTCATCTGCATACTTTGCATATGCAAAGTGAAAAGTGAGTGGGTTCTGAACCAAGTTATGAGTAGATATTGAGGATGGACTTGATTTGACCTTAATCCACCTAATTTCAGAGGAACCTTATAGGAACTGGAGTTAAGATTTCTCAGGTCAAGTGACTTAATTCTTCGAGTCCGCAAGTCTATGTTCACATGTCATCTTGATTAGTCTAAATAGAATATCTCATGCACATGCATGATTCTTTTAGATAATGACCTAACTTGGACAAGCACAATGCACGTAGCTCTTCATTGATGAGGTGGTGAGGAGGTAGAATCCCTTAGCTTGGAGTAGCACACGGGTGGAAACATCCGTCCTCCTCTAGGGAGGGTAGTGCATCTCAACCTAGTCTGGTGGTGTTGACATCTAAGGACAGGATGCTGTGGGTTGCAATAATGCTTCAAAAGAGGGATAGTCTACTGGCTCAAGAGGAAAAGCTCCTGATGTACATGCTGTACCTTATATGAGTTAAAAAAATTACAAAAACTCCAAAAAAATCAGACAGGTCCAAGTAAAAAAATAATACCTGTCGGAGTATGTATATTAGCAAAGAAAATGCAGCTGGATGACTTGGCTACACTGGTCAGGCATCCCAGGATAGGTGGCTACACTGGCCACCGTCCATTCTTTTCTCTACCCCCTCCTCTTGAGTTGGTCGCACTTGAACTTAGAAGGGAATACCCCGCTCCTTGAGGAAAGAGTTACTGGACCTGGTTATTTGAGTTACCTTGTTAGAGGAGGCTGGTTCTGAGTCATTTCTGATGTGGAGAGCTATATCTCACTTACACAGTACAAGTAAGAATCATAGTCATCAGAAATTTGCGTTTGAGGATTTGTTCTGACCTGACTATTGAGGCGTCTTGAATAGAAGACTTGTGGAACTTGAAGTCTATCAGGTCTTTAGTTCAGGTCCAAATAAGGTTCCGCCACACAATTAATCCAAAGGTCGAGTCAAGCTCCATTTTTAACTTTGGTTCATGACCTTGGTATGGAACCCAAAATCATTTCACTCTTGCATTTCATTTAGTTGCTCGGGAACGAGCAAGGTTTAAGTATAGGGGGTTGTTGAATCTGTGATTCATCACTCTAAAAGTTAAAAATAGAGCCTTGTTCCCGAGTAAATAGAGGCATATTTCCTTTTATAATGCATAAATAGCATTCATGCATGCATACATAATACATGCATTTTAGCACTCCATTAGCATTTAAATAAGAAGCCAAAATCCCTTGTAAAATATCCACTTATCAAAATAACCTCTTCCTTATAATATGTACTCCTTAGTTAATAATATAGGGAAGAAAGCCAGAAATCCCCCTTGTAAAATAGCCAATAAAGCCCTAGAACTCCTTGACCATAAAATACCCATAGCTCCCTCATATAAGCTCCAAAATAGATCTACTCACTTTAGAATAATACACATTAAAAGACCTTTAAAATGAGACTAATTTCATCCAATTTGGAGCTCGTATGAAAAAGTTGGGTTTTTGGGCCTCTTTGTATACTACATGTATGTATATTTGTATCTTTGTATTTTTGTATCATATTTGACCTCATCTCCGTCTTTGGTCAACATGAAACTTGTAGATCTCATCCAGATCTACAACTTTCATGTTTTGAGTTTTTCCAAATTCGGCTCCCTCTTCTCTCTATACATATTTTTCTTTCCAGCCATTCACAGCAGGCCACGTGGCGCCATCTGGTTGCGCCGCGCGGCCCGTCCCCCTTGCCCTAGCCGTCGCACCTCTCAGCCGTTGGATGGTCTTTCGGATCCAACGGCCACACCGCCTCTACGTACGCCTTTCATCTTAACCGCCAGATCAAGTCCCCCGCCTCATCCCAACCGTCCGTTCGCGCCTCTTCCTCAGCACGCCACGTGGCGCTTGTTGCGCCCTTGGATGACGCACTCCATCCCTCCATCTCAACCGCTCAGCCCGCCGTGCATCTCAGCCCTTCAATCATCCTAAGATCTGATCTCCACCGCTCGTCAGCGCTCTCTTCTCCGCACGCCACGTGGTCGCTTCACGACGCTCAGATCACGCGCCCGGATCTTCATCCTACCGCTCCATCCCGCCTCGATCACCACCGTTGGATCACAAGTGGAGACTTCATCTTCCACCTCCAGCGCCCCTCTCTCCCACGTTCTCCGCCTTGCGGGAGGGGCAGCCCCTTCCTATTCTCAGTCGCACCTCCACCACCATCGA
Organism: Ottelia alismoides; assembly: GCA_037367405.1. NCBI lineage: Eukaryota > Viridiplantae > Streptophyta > Magnoliopsida > Alismatales > Hydrocharitaceae > Ottelia > Ottelia alismoides. Next base: position 1,267,747 of record JAZKJV010000454.1, on the reverse strand, counting down.
CGACCACCATCACCTCCACGTCCTTCCCCACTCGTCCCTTATCCTCGCCAGCCACTCCACTACCCACGTCGACCTCCAGCGACGTCCCACGAACCCCTTAAACTTCACCCCATCACCAGGCCGGCCGTCCACCTTGACCCTTTAAATACTCGAGCACCGGCCATCGTCGCACCCATCCGCCACCCCTGAGAGATTCCCTGAGCTCGGAGCGTCCGATTAGTGACAATAATTGAACGAATCCTAGAGCGATGACTAGTCATCTTCTCCGGCGAGATCCTCGGCCCACCGCCGTGTCGCAGCCCTCCTCTCCGAGCCGCTGCTTGAGCTCAGGGACTTACCGCCCCTTCGAGCGACGATTTGGACCTCAACCTCGAGCTCCACACCCCAGGTAAACACCTCCATCTCCGATTGATCTTCATTTTGATTTTTCTTCACTTTTCTCGCTTTTTATTCGACGTCCACATCCATCCTCTCGCCTCGATTCCACTTCGCCGAGCTCCGCGACGGAGCTCTCATCCTCGCAGTACCATTCACGCCCTCTGACGCTTCATTTCACTTTCCATCGAATCCAGCTCCGCCACTTGGTCGGAGCACCATCGCCAGCCACCTCCGATCCGCTTTAGGCCTCGTCGTCCTCCTCCACGTCTCCACGCAGCTCGCCCAAGCTTCAGCTACTCCTCTAACCCCTGTAGGTACCTGTTGTGCACTGATCGGAAGACCACCGGAGCATATTTTGAGCTTCACCGCCACGGAGCTCCGATGCCTCTCTCCAGCTCCTGAAGCCACCTGGACCCTCGTCGCACCACCGCGTTTCTTCTGAGATAGCTCCGGACCGCCGAAGAGCATCACCGATACGAGGAGGGATGGGCGGAGCCAAGGCCTCATCGCCGGAGCCCCGACATCTCCTCCGCAGGCGGCGGAGGTCCGAAGAAGAAGAAGACCCAGTTACCGTTCGATCATCTGATCGAACGATCCTTAGCTCACCATGTCATCGTCATCCGGAGCAGCAGACGATCGTAGGATTATCCTTGATCCTACGCTCAGGAGTCCGCCACGTCTTCCGCATCAGCCATCCGTTGGATCGATCATCTGGATCCAACGGTCGACAGCCAGCCACGTCACCATCTTCCGTGCCTCTCAGGCGCCGTTGGATCTATCCAGATCTGACGGCCTACCAGCGCGACACGCGTCTCCTTCCAGCAATCGTTGGATCACTCTTGATCCAACGGTCGTCAGCACACCACGTGGAGGAGTCCGAGCCTCTTCTCCGAACCTAGGCTCGGACTACCTGAGGCTATGCCGAGCCTCGCTCCAGACCTCCAGGAGCACCCGAGCCGAACCTCGAGCCTCCGAAGCTGCCCGAGCCTAGGCCGACCATGTGAGGAGCACGTGCGGCCTGGGTATTTTACACAGAGGACCTGGGGACTTTTTGAAATTACAAAAAGGTCCCTGTGAAGCAGACCCCGCATGAGGAGCACGTGCCCAGTGGAGAAATTGCATATCAGTCCCCTACATTATAGGTAATTGCATTTAAGTCCCTGTCAGCATATTTCTTTTATGTAATTTTATTTTCCTGTATTGCAAATACACCCCTGTCTTTGCAAGCATCCCTAGGTTCCATTTTGCATTATTTTTGAATTCTAAAAGTTGCATATTGTTGAGTAACTTGTCCTCCATCTATTGTGCCACTTATCAAATTTTTGTAATTGCAGTAGATTTTTAAATGAATTAATTGGTTGATTTGTGTAATATTTTGCCCAGTGAGACCTTTTAAATTATAATTAATTTTCTGTGATTCCGAAATTTCTCAAAAATCCACAGTAGCTCTAGGATAGTGAACTCAACCTTGCACAAAAATTTCATGTCATTTGCACGCATATCGAGGCCTTAATAAATTCCTTAGTGATTTTCTTATTTTACTTTTAATAAATTCATTTCACATTGAAATTAAGGTTTGTCAATTTTTCTAGATTCCTTATCATTAGAACTATCTAGGATAATTTTTGTTCTTGAAAAAGATGTGATTTGTTATTTATTAAAAATAAATTAGTGAAAATCACCTTGCCTGCATCTTTAATTCACTGTAAATTCATTTAGTGTCTAAACATTCCAAAAAAATTTAGGGTAGCTTAGTTTCATCATAATCCATCATCCGACCAATTTTCATAATTTTTGTACTTCATTTGATATCTTAAATTGATTTAACTTTAAATCGGCCTGATATTGCATGTGTCTGCATAGAAAATAAAAAAGAACAAAAAAATACTCCTCGAGTTCGACCAACTTCAATTTTTGGATATTTGCTCATAATTCACCTACGGAGACAGATGCCTCCCTGAGTTCGACCTTGGGCACTACTAAGTAAAAAAAATTATCGCTTGAAATTGACTCAAATATAATTTAAGTGGTTTTTGATTACCCCTCTCGTATCTGACTGCAACGAACGACATCTAATTAATTTGGACATTAACTTGACCGAATTAAACAAGGGTAGCGGGAGGCGTTATCAGAGAGGTGTTAGCAATGTGAGCCCAAGGCGAACTATTCCTACAATAAAATGTTGTTGTAATGTTTGATATATCAATAAAAGTTATTGGATTATTTTCACTCCTTGTTTGAGTAAATGAATAAATGCACTATAAGGTCTCTTAGCACAATTAAGATTATGTACCATGACCATCTTGATGATCATGCAGCTGTCACTACAAGAAAATGCAGAATTTGCGACTACAAATATGGTAGCAACGTGGTGGCAAGGTGGTGCCAATGTGGTCGTAACGACCATTTGCGACCACATGTAGTAGCAAAATGTGTGGTCGGGCCGAAATGGTCGCAAATATTTAGCGACGACAATGTAGTCGTTATGTCGTCGTACATGTAGTCATTGAGAGTCGAGATATAGTCGCAGTTCAGTCATATGCTATCATCTATATTGCGACTATAGGCCCACGACTTTGCGACCACAATACTACCACCAAGAGCGAACACTCAAAGACCACGTGACCACCACTATTTTAGTAATAACAACCATCTTACTACTACTTTGCTACCACTGTAGTAGCAAGGTAGTCGAAATGTAGTAGTAGATCATGTTTCTGCCAGCACACACCACTCAATTGTGACCACATTACTACTACGTTGCTACTACAGTGATAGCAATGCAGTAGCAACGTAGTCGCATACTCTGCTATCCAAATAAAAAAAATAATCAGTGACCACCTACATTGTATGATTCTCCAATCGTATAATACAATCTAATATCGTAGCAGCTAATATATTCACCCAAGCCTATTGAGATCTTCCAAACTGTAGTTACAACCTAATACGCTCATGCTAAAGAAGAACCAACCTTACTTGTATAAAGCCAAAGTTCAACACAGACTTAATATATATATATATATATATATATATATAAGCAAGATGATAAAAGTGCAAATGTATTTAAAAAGTTGTACTTTTAAGATAATAGAAAGCTAGCGTTCAAGTTCAAGAAAAGCACAAGTTCATGACTAACATATATACATTAAAGTCCTTGAAAAAAATCCCTTCCTTTGCCTTCCCCTTGTCCTTCCTCTCTCTGTCAGTTTTTTTGGATTTTTTTTATTTTCCGTACATTCTGAGATCAGAACCCCTTTGTGATGCGAGACTCTATATGTAGTGGTATAATCCTCATCCTCCTTCTCTCCATCTTCCTCTTCATAATCATCTTCTACCTCATGACCTTTTGGAATTGTAGTCTAATAAAAAAATCAACAACAAAAAACCAATTCATAAGCAGTAGTCTAATATAAGAAAATCATTGTTGATCAATTAACATCCAAATGTAACAAAATAATGACCTGTGCTGAGATATTACATGCTTTATGTTAAATACTCATTGCAAACATAGATAACTCTCCTCGTTTATGCTAGAACTTGATGTTAAAAGCAAAGCATTAATAGAATTCATACCTATCTATTACGGAGACAACATATAGAAATTGCATGGAGGCTCCCACGACAATCAAACCTACGTAAGAGAATGCAAACCAAGTCAATCAATCGTAACTCTTTTAAACACATCAGATCATACCAACGTTGTCTACATATAGAAACGTCCAATTAAAAAAATGTGGACAAACTCATCAGTAGCATGAAGTTGGTCACTAAATAGCCACTGAAATCCTAAACTGATGAAAAGTACATATATTAACTAAGGCAATGAACCAGAAGAAAAGTCAAATATGTTTCTGTGTAGGACTCAATGAAGCAGACAATTGTCCGTCAAGCTTATATCGGTAAAATGGGCATCATCCTCTCAAACAAAGCTTACAAAATTACTACCTTGGGAAGAAGACCTCCATATAAAAGACAAGAGAATGGGAGAGAAAGTAAGTTGCATGAAATTGTCATCAAAATCTAACTTTTTCTAAAGAGAAATTTGCGGATGACTGCATATGCACGTGTCTTGACAACAATGACTGATCAAAATCCTCTTTATGATTTTATCTAATGGAAAGGGTTGCATTAATGGGGTCTCTCCAAGGCCTGGTAACATATCATTCTCAGCATTTGAAATTATCAAGATGGAGAAACCATCCATAAGCAACGTTGGTGATCATTGGATAAAAAAGCATGAATCAATGTTGCTAACCCAAAGTAGATATAAGCCTCTGTGGAACACAAACTAGAACTATTTGGAGACAATGAATCCATATGATTAAATCCCATTCAAAGTGGAAAAAACAAACATGGGTAATAAAGATAGAGATGTCAATGAAAGGAAAGAGAGGGTTATTATTATAGCTAACAATGACAAATTAAGCAATGGTCCTACAATGCTACAAATGGAGAAAAACTAGATTCTTCATCCCCTGTCCAAAGTACAAAACTAAGAACGTAAGCTATGTGCTGAAAGTACATGATAACACTATTGTGAAGAACACGTCAATGTCCTGATAACAACAATTCCAATATAAATAAAAACAACTTATTTAACAACACCATAGTCAACTGCTTCAACAGGTTTTTGAATCTCTAGCTCCGTTCATTCAGAAAGTTTACCTTGGAAGATAAACAACATGTGCAAATACATTAACCAACATAAGTAAATTCAAAGAATAAAAAAATATAGTAAACTCCCCACATCTTACCATTACTCTCTAGGCACTGACTAAGTTCTTTTTTGCAATGTATAACTGCCTCATCAAGTAAATCAACTAATCGGACAACCTCAGAGCTGCGAGTATGGAATCGCTTGCCATCTGAACAAAGAACTAGACCAAAAGCTAATACGACTCGTTTTAGGATATGAATTGGATTGAGCATCCGGAAACCATCCTGCCATCTTTGATGCCTAGGACAAAAAATAAAATGTTCAGAAAAACTAAACATGGAGGAAAATGCAGTAAGCAAACAATGGGCTCCTTACAATGAATATATTATCAAAATGTTCTTGTTGTCCAGCATCAGTAACATAAGTTATCCATTCCGCCTTCTCCACATTAAGTCGCTAACTTAAAAGGAATATAGTTCATTAAAAAAAACCTCTCATGAAACACATTAAACGGACAGTGTAATAAATACTCAAAAAATGACAACCCAAAAATATATAGATTAAAAATATCAAACTCAACGAAATAATATCCTAGATGTCGAACGCAACTGTATATATTATCATCAGACAAAATGGTTAAAACATTAGAGGATCGACAATAAATTACAGCAAATGATCACACTGCAGACCCCCAAGGATAGTCTCAACTTAGCAATTTGTTAACTGATTTAACAGAATATTTTCTCATGATGACAGAAAATAAACAATGAGGACATGATTAAACATCAGTCCAGATTTTGGTGTGACTGAAATTGGCAAAATGTGTCATTTTATATCTCAAAATTTTGGATTCAAATAGCATGGCTATTGGCCGAGCATGCAAGTGTTGTTTTTTTCTGCTGGATTTCCGTGGATTTTTAAATATTTTCAAAAAATTTATATACACAAGAAACCTGATGTAACTCCCTGTCAGCATCATGATTCCTTTGAAACCATTACGATTACTAAAGCCTTTACATATATAATCTTGAATACATTGCCTAAGGGATATGATCTGTGCTGCATAGTTACTTGATAAGTTGAATCAAAATATTTGGATAGTATCATTAGGTCCTATCAGATTTAATATACAATAAGTTTTCCTCCCCAAAGATTAGATCTAGACCTATATCATGTAGATAAGATGGGGATGCATATTCAACCGTGTGTATACAGATCCAAACCCATCCAAGAGTATTGAATCCATGGAATACAACCAGAAGGAACTAGATAACCCTCAACAAGAGCCCTAATCCCTAAAAATCCACACATGACCAACAATGGGACCAAGCCATGCTTTAATAGTGGCGATCCTGAAAGGATTTCATCAAACTTCCATGAGAACTCTAAGGATTTAACATTAATTTTGTAACTAATGCAAAACTCAAAATCAATTCACAGCAAAACTCAAAATCAATTCACAGTAATTAACCTCACCAATGTTTGAGAATGGTAATGTGACAATATACTAAGGATATCAAACAATGGCTCGATATATGCAAGAATTCGAAACTAATTGAACACAATATTGTCAAAAACTACAAAATTGATGAAAACTTGTGCAATTTGTAAATCTATCAAATGTAGGAGTCAATATTAGTCATACCTGATGTATAAGATGGCAGAGGGTGTTCCTCTTTGACATTGGAGCAAGGAGGGCGGAGATCGCGATATCTAGAGTGAAAGTTGCAGGAGATCTAGGGTTGGAGATGAGGATTGAGATAGGGTGAATGGGGAAAAACTCAGACGTCGGTATGGCCTATATACACAATGACCCTAGTACATCTTGCAGCGGGCGGCAACGGAAACCGATCTGTGGGGGAGAAAGTTGGTGAGGAAGGAGGGGGCGAGGAGAGAGAAGTGGAAGGTTGGGGGAGGGAGGTCGGATGGTGGATGTGCGAGAGGAGGGAGGCCAGATGTGGATGTGCGAGAGGAGGAGGAAGGGCAGTGGATCATTAGAGAGGGACGTAGTGGAGGGAGGGGGAGGAGGAGGCGGCCAGAGGAGAACGGGGACGTGGAGGAGAGGCGTCGTCGGTGGTCAAAGAAGGGGGATTGGGAGGGGGCGATTGGGAGGACGAAGAGGGGATTCCAGGGGTCGGGGACGAGGGGTGGGGTAGAGGGGCACGGATTTTGGACTTCGACCGGCGGGGGCCCGCTAAAATTTTCGCCAAAATTTGCCACCACATTACGACTACAGTGTGGTCGCAACGTGATCGTAAAAACTTACTACCACAGGTGGCGACCACAAGTAGTCGTAAAAACTTTAACGACTGCCACATGGTGGGGTTGTAGTCGCAAAATAGTGGCTAAAGGACCTGCGACTACAATGCCACCCCATGTAGTAGCAACTTCGTAGTCGCAAAAACTGTATTTTCTTGTAGTGTGTTGATTCAATTGTTGAATCATAGAGGTTGGTGCTTGTGTGAATATCTAAAGATTTAGATTGAGGACTCATCAAGCACCGTCAAATGATTATTAAGAGATGATCTCCAACCTGAGTATGAGATGGCAATCCTTTCTATTTTGGCAGATATCTGACTGACCTCTTGATGTAGGTCCTCTGCATGGGACTAGAGATTCTAAGGTGTCACATTAGTTAGGTCAAAGAGTCGACATAACGAGATCGAGATAACCAAGTCCTATGTCATGTGCTGTCATGATAGAGACATGCATCCTCTGACCAGAGACAGATGTATTGCTATATGTCTAAGAATGTACATTTGGTAGACCGATATGTTGATGGCCTAATCAAGGTCCATACGCTGGTTAGTTGGTGTGCATATAATGGCATATGAGTAATACGATCTCTCAAATGGATCATATAGATTCACTTCTGAATTAGAAGACATGATCTCACTCATGAGATATTGGGATCAATTAAATTCCATGCATGGTCATCTTGCTTTGGAAGCATGATAAGAATTTGTAGGTATGACATATGCATTTGGAAAGCATATGATCGATACCAACTCCCAATGATCAAATGAGAAGCTTAATGATAAAACCCTAAAGATGATAGTGTAAATTGATCTATATCTTCGAGATTTATTTTAGGTTTTCCAGTATGCAGGATGTACATCTATTAGGAATACATGAGGGTGATGTAAACATTAATGATTGAATAACCATGATGCTTCCATTCCGAGGGAGTGATGAAACATGTCTGGATTTTAGTGACTCCTCTTATTGGAGAAGTGATCCGGTCTGCTGATATGATTTTTCACGATTTGAAATGATGAATTGAAGCAATATCGTTGTGAACCACGGTTAATTGAGATTAAACAAATAATATACAACTACGAGCATAATGGAGACATACAAAATGCATATGGTAAGTAGATGTTCGAATCCACAGAGACCAAGCAAATTTGCAATTTCAAATTGATTTTCTAACTTGATTTGATTCTTAAAGCAAGAAAATGATAATGTTTTTAGTTTTTATACTAAAGAGGCTTAAAAGGAGATGCAACCTATTGTAAAATGATTTAAATACTTCCTAAATGGAAATTTTCTAGCATTTTTCCGAATTTCTTATTTTTTGCAAGGATTGAATTGTAGAAAGAATATCTTGAAAAAGAAACAAAGAGATACTTGCAATATTTCAAAATAGAATAAAGTAAGTGGACAAATTACAATAAATTTAACTTGACACAAAAGTTATCAAAAGATTCAATTTAAAAAAGAAATTGCATCTAAGAATTAGCTCAGAGAAAAATAAAAAGAAGTAGATGGAAAAAATGGGGTCTCTCCTCTGTTAGGGCTAGGGCACGAAGGTGAAGGAGGCAGCGGGGAGCGCAGGCGATGGCGCGCGGGCGGTGGCATGCTGGAGAGCGCAGAGCGCACGAGCGACGATGCCCTGGAGGGTGACGAGTCCAAGAAATGCCCTGCTTAATTATCGTGAATTAAATTATGAATGTCATTTCGTTGAAGGTGGGCAATCAGAATCGGTCAAGAAATAACCACAAGAATATTTAATCAATTTTTCATCAATGAGGTTTTATGTTTATTTTACTTGGGCAAGTCCCAAGGTCGAACTCAAGGAGGTAAAGGACCAACCTAGAATTTTGCCTATCAAAATTCGTGCACGGTTTTCAAGGCGATCTTTTTTTGTATTTTTTAATGCATTTTGGGATGCAAAATACAACTTTGGCCGATTTTAAGGACTAAAAATGAATATCAATCAAATGATGTCTGAAAAACATGAAACTTGGCCAAGATAAAAATTACGATGAAATGAGTGCAATGTAATTTTTTGGAATTTTTTGGATGCAAGATAATTTTTTATGAATTTTCGAATGAAAACAAAGTGAATTTCAATAATTAAATATAATAAATATTAAACCTAGTTATTTTAAGGGATATAATTATCCAAGATCTATCACTAGGTGATTGATCTCAGAAAAATCCTAAAACCTCAAAAATACAAGATTTAGTACCTATTAAAAATTAAATATAGAAATATGCAAAATGATTTTTAGAAGGCAAATGAAGCATGCAAATACAATTCTTTTTGGGCACGATATAACATATAACTAATTCTACAATCCATGATTTTTTGGCAATTTTCATAGCTATGGTTAATTAGTTATGAATTTCCAAGCACAAAATGAGCAAAATATGCAATTTTCAACAAAATAATTAACTATTAATTAACCACAAATCACAAAAATGTCAAACATATACCATAATGTGGAGAATTAGTTGTAGAACAAAATGCCTATTTTGAAAAATAAAATAATGCAATGTAGAGGTTTGAAACAACGGGGGAACACATGGGTATTTCTGCACATGACATGAATAAAATAATGTAGGAAATTGCAGAGTCAGGGACTAAAGCATGATTACCAAAATTATGAGGGGGACTTCTACAAAAATGTCAAATGGTCACGTGCCAGGCTCGTGACCCTTGAGATGGACTTTTGCGCAAATAGCCAATCTTGGGAGGCGGCTTCCGTAATTAACCCATCGCGCATGTGAGTCACGTGAGGTGGGTTCTTCGTTGGAATTTCGTGGACTTTCAGGGGCCTTCCTGCAAGAACCCCAAACCACGTGCGAATCATGTGGGAGGGGGCCTCGGGACAGCTGCCCGGAGGAGCGTCAGCCTTCGAAGGCTGAGTGTCGGAGCGGGGCGAGGTCTTCACGACAGGGCGGATGTCGGTGAAGCTTGCTGGCCGTTTGACAATGCGTCAAGGTGAAGGATGAAGGTCTTCGTTAGCGGCGGAGGCCTGTAACCCTGGCGGAGTAGGCTTTGGCCGGAAGTCCCTACGGTTGCTGGAGAAGCGAAGTCGATGGAGATGGCATTGCAGAGTTGTCGGAGAAGAATGGCGTGGAGGACTGGGTGTCGATGGCGCGCAGAGAAGACGAAGTCGAAGGTTGTCGATGAAGAACTTTGTTGGGCTCAATGACGGAGGTCAGAGCAGGAGCAACCGCGCGGTAGAGGTGCTGCATTGCAACGGCCGTGGAGGGACGGATCTCGTCGGAGAAGAAGCGGGTTGTCACCACTGCTTTCTATTTCGTGCTAACGGTGGATGCTTGATCGGAAGGGGTGGCGTCGTTTAAATAGGATGCGAAGTGACGTTGGAGATGGAAGTACAGATCGGGGGGGGGGGGGTGATGAATACACATTTCATCATCTTTATTATATCATTTTGGCCTCAAAAACCCTGGCAAATGCATGTAAATACCCTTAATTCATACATTTTAGCGTCCATGCATGTGTGTATGTATAAAATATACTTTTTAAAGCCAAAATTATAGAATAAAGAAAAGAAAAGAAAAAAAGAATAAAATATTGTAAATATTTTATGACCCGAAATCCCGAGACCTAGGCATCTCGATGAATAGATCGACAAGGAATAAAGTAGGGGGAGATAAGGGCCACAATACCAATAAAATTCCCTTTTATTCATTCTTTATTCATTTTGGGACCTATTTTTGGTTTCACTTTTTATACTTCAAATAAAGAAACCTTGTACATGAAAGTTATAGATAACTAAATATAGAAAAATACAAAATTGATTTCACTCAAAAATAATGTACAGATAAAAAGATATGATCTGAATAAAAATCCAAAATACCAACTTCCCATATCTGTGTCTCTCAAATAATAGCTCGAAACACATCAAAATCACCTTTAATTGTATATAATTTTAAATAAGATATTTAATGAAGGTGGTTTCACATTTTGCGGAGCTATGGTTTGAAAGTTGAGTTTTGGACCCTTATTGTATACATGTACAGATTAAAATATTCATTTTATTATTTATTCATTATTTTCCTAATTTTATATTTTTATAATTTTGTAAATATTATTTACAATATATATGTACATTAAAATCAGAATAAAAACCTAAAGAATCAAAAATAAAATACATGTATATAATACATAGATACAATACCAATACATATACCTATAGAATTACTATTTATATTTTATTAAGTGTACAAAATATATCAAAAAAATCAAATAAAAATATATTGAAGTGTTTAAAAATATTTTACAAATTTATAAAATAATAAATAAAATTAAATATAGAAAATAAAAATTAAATATTAAAATATATAGAAGAATATACCTATATAGGACATAAAAGGTAACTTGTAATTATGTACCTCATAAAAATAAATAAAAAACACCATGAAATTCTTTATAAAATAAGGAACATTTTTTATTTTATAAACTAAAATAAATAAAATCATTTACTATTTTATTTTGAATTTACAAATAATTTTCGCTAGGAATTTCCTGGTTGGTCCATGTAGACCAACCAGGCGCGATCATTTGTTGACCTCGATCAACTCCTTGACCGAGGCCTGCCAACCTTCTAACAACTTGATTTCAACCCAATTTCACCCATTTTTCGAGCCAAATCCCTTCATCTTCCTCTGTCGCCGTCTTCTTGACTTCTTCTCTCTGTACATCCGTGATTCTCGACGTGCCTTCAGATTGCTCCAGATCTCCATCATTAGCGCGTGGTCTCGCCCGCAAGTCACGCAACCATCTCTCTACTTAACAGACTCGCCACCTTCGAGCTCAAGTTTGAATCCCTTTGGATCCGCTTTCTCCCCACCTAGCGCGCTCTAGAGCAAGAGGAAGGTGACAGCTTCCATCTCCAGCCTTCAGGGGGTCGAGGAAGGACCTAGGCTGTCTCCACCATCTCCGCCGACCACTGACGTCGAGGTCCCCTTCCTCTGGTTCCGACCATCGAGGTACTCCTTCTCACTCCTTTCTTTTTGCATTTTCTTAGTCCCTGTAGCTTGTAGGAATAGTTTAGGCAACTTAGATTCCCTCGCCAATCCATATCTCGCCATCCATCGATCCATCGCCGGAGCGCACCTCCGGCCGGATCTCCTCCGCTTCCCATAGCCCATCTCCGACCTCCACCGCACCTCCGCAGGGTCCAGGCAGTTTGCCCTGGACCCTCTCACCCATTTTTGCAGGTCAAGCGCACTTAACGACACCTGGAGACCCGTCTTCGTACTTCGTCGGAGGTACCTGGAGCTCGAAGCTCCGCCGCCTTAGCGTCAGCACTACAGAGCTTCTCCGACGACGTCAAGCCCTCCAGCACATAGAGTGACCCACCAGGAGCACGCCCGACCCATTTTGGAGCTTTCAGAGTCTCGGAGGAGGAAAACCGAGGTCGGGGAAGTTCGTCGCGCCGGGGCTTCTTCCCCGTTCTTCCGGATCCCTTCTCCGCCGTCCGATCAGGGTCTCGCTCCAGATCACACCGCGACCGCCAGATCTTGGCCAGCCTCAGCCGTCGATCGTCTTCGCCAAATCTGATCTCAGACGCTCATCTTCGAACCGGCATCGCGCATTCCTGAGCTTCCACGTGGTTAAGTGGTGGCATCCCTGCCGTTCGATCTCGCAGTCGTGGGTATTTTGCACTATACACCCTGACCATTTGGTGTTTTATTTTTAGTCCTTAAACTTTAAGTGTAGTTTAAATATTTCTGCAATATTTGCATTTAGACCCCTGCACTTATTATATTTGCACTTAGGTCCAATCCACGTCACCTCACGTGACCCATGCACGTGGGGTGGTGGGTATTTTGTAGTGGACCCCTTGAGGTTTTTATATTTAGTCTTTAGTCCAGGAACTTTTTATTTAAGTTGTAATATTTTGGTAAAATTGCATGTTAGTCCCTAGAGCTTTGTGATATTGTAGAAATACCCCTACCAGGTCACGAGCCTAGCACACGTGAGTTTGGCAATTTTGCAGGGAACCCCCTCCATGTTTGGGTATTTGTATTTGGTCTTGTAACTTTATTTATTAGTTGGATATTTTATGGAAAATTGCACTTTGGCCCCTGTGTTTCTAGATATTTACATTTCTACCCTTACCAAGAGTGTATTTTCTTTTTGTTTCCTCTATTTATTTATGCTTCTTTAAAATCCCAAAAATCACCAAAAAAATTACCATAAGTTCCTGTTGCATTGTAGTTTCACGCAATATTTTTATTTGCATTTTCGTTGCATTTTCATGTTTATAAAAATGCAAAAATATGCATTTTTGCTATTGTTTGCATTAGAAAATACATAAAAATTACAAAAACTTCTCGAAAAATTCCCAAAAAACAGATTTTGTGTATTTTAGTGTGTTTTAATTTCTATCCAAAAATCATTAAAAAATTTCGTAAAAATTATAAAACCCCAAAAACCTTCATAAAAATATTAAAAATTCCAGAAAAATCTTAAAAATCTAACCTTTATCTCAGAATTTTCCTTATTACATTATCTTTTATTTAAAATTAATTTGGAGAATTATTGTTACTGTTTGATGTTTTATTTCTCCATATTGGTTTCAGCTTCTTATTTTAGTCCCTGTTTTCAGTATTTTTGTCTTTAAAAATACCAAAAAATAGGAAAAATATAGAAAAATCACAAAAACATTAGAAAATTACAAAAAGCACAAAGATATTTTATTTCCTGAATTTTGCTTATTTTCCCCCTATTTTTTTAAATACTTAATCCCTCTCTTTCTTACTTTGTATATATATTCTATTTAAAGAATAAGAAAAAAAAGTATAAAATATAAAAAAGAAAATATAAAATCAGAAATTAAAAATACAAAAAATTTATAAATATCAAAAATTAAATAAAAAATTATAAAATTAAAACCCACCAAAAATAGCACTTGCAGATGTTTGATCACTTTCACGTTTCTGAGCACTATTGCCTTGTTCTATCCTGCTTGCTCCTTGAGTTCGACACTCTACACATACTTGCACCTATACACACTTATTTAGAGTTATAATAAATTTCAACTCCATATTTGCTTTCATTTCTTGATTTGATTGTCGTGGGTTAACTGTTGATTGGATTGTGATTTACCGAGCGTCACCACAACGACTTTGCCTCCGCCTTGTGTGAGGTATTTTAGACCCTCATGTTTCCCGCTTCATCAGGGGGGATTTGATTGAAATTCGACGGAGCAGATGAGATACACAACGACGGTGAGATACACAGGCAGAGGAGATCACGGAGATGGTCGGGATTCGCGGAGGACACGGGCGGTGCCGCCTATGCAAATTAGGAAAGTGGAGACGGAGGAAGGGGACGAAGGGGCAACACATGCTGGTTACGTGCGGCAGAGGCACGTGACCCACACGTGCAACCCTTTTAAATTTTATTTTTTTATAAAAACAAATTAATAAAAGGCCCAAAACTGGGTGACACGTGGCTGCTCCAGGAGCAGCCACATGTCAGCCCCACAAAAATCAGAAAATTAAATACAAAGAAAAATCCGAAATAAATAGCAAACGATCTCTGATCAAAAAATTTTCTTCATGAAAGTTACTCGTCGGTCTACAACTTTCATTAAGACACTAAAATCAAAATCGATCAATTGTGCAAAGTGATATTTTTGGTGTATCCCATGTGCATAGAATACCTTGATTTTTTGGTTTTATGATTTTTTGTCATTTTTAAACCAGATAAAAATCCGAAAAAAATACGATAAAATCAAAGATAAATATTTATACATTAATTTATTTTTTTGGATTTTTATGAAGTAAAAAAAGAAATAAAATAAAATACAGAAAAGACAAATGTTGTACAAACAGTTAGTGAAAACTCAGACTTAGTTAGTTTCTTTGATTTCAAGCTCAGTTTAGATTTGGATTTTTACGCATTTTAATAAAACTTTCATCAAAGAAGACAAATGAAAAAGAAATAAAATAAAATGGATTAATTATGTACATAAAATAATAGGTCAAAAACTGCTAAAATACAAAATGTACAAAAGAGGCCCAAAACCCAACTTTCACATATGAGCTCCGATTTACTTGAACCTGGTCTTGTTTTGAAGATAATTGAATGTATATTAGTTCAAAAGTGAGTAAAATCAAAAAGGACACTAGACGGGGAAGATATTGAGGTTTTAGTCCGGGAATCCTAAAACTAAGGTTTGGGTTTTTGGTCCACTTATTTAGGTTAGTGATTTTTTTTATATTTTTCATTTATTCTAGTTAGTGATATGTACACAGTGGAGGTGGTTTTGAGTCAATTGGATTTAGCATGAATTGGTTAAAAATCAGGGAAGTTAGGCTATTTACATGTCAAATTTGGTTGGGATTTCTAGCTTCTTATTTCGTGCGAAAATAAGTGATAAAATGCAATTCTTATCAAAACATGAATGAATGCTAATTATGCAGAATAAATAAAGGAATGATAATGATTTTTAGGGATTATAGCTTAATTAATGACTTTTAGAGTGATGGATATGAGATTCATCATCCCCTTATATCTAAACCATGCTCGTCTATGAGCATCAAAAGAAATGCCATGAGGTGAAATGAGATTGGGTTCCATACCAAGACCATGAGCTGAAGGTGAAAATGAAACTAGACTCGACCTTTGGATTATTAGTTTGGCGGAACTTTTGTGAGACTTAAAATTTTAAAATCAACAACCTTCAAGTTCTATACGTCATTGTCATAGTTTCGGCTCAGAAGTCATCTTAGATCAATCCTCTTCCCAAAGCATACCCCATGAACATTGAACAATCGACTCATGTGTGTGAAAGGTTTTAGATCTTCCCATCCAAAATACTGGACTACCATACAAACCTCCTCTCCCGTAACTTGTCCTCGGGGAGTCAGGTATTTCCTTCTAAGGTATGCCACGCTGTGTTCACAATTGAATAGAGGGAAAAGTTAGAATAAGGAGAAAAGAACTGGAGGATGGACAGTGTAGTCACCTCTCCTTGTGAAGCCGGCCAATTTAACCAAGTCTCCACCAAGATTTGCAGGTTTTCTTGAAGCTTGGACCTTTTTGGTTAGATATTTATTTGGTAGTGGCTTCTTTGTATTTGGATTTTTGGTGGTTCTACATGGATCTTGTTGTGCCCCTACGAATATAGAATCTTTTTTTCGTACATGTTTTGGGGTCTTAGAAAAATTGTGCCCATCCGTCCATCCCTTTTCCGAAGCTTCAAAACGTACTCCGATCTTTAGATTTCCACGCTACCAGAAAAGAAACTCACACATTCTTCCCACACACCATCTGAGTTGAGCTAAGTACATAGTGCGAGAGTACAAATTAAATCCCTATTCCAGAGTCGTACCCAGAATGAAGAGACCAGGTTAGACACTAAGAGTTAAACGTTGCACATTTTCATGTGGAACTTAAAGAATTAAGTCATAGACCTAAAGTTTCTAAAATCCTATTTCTCGATGAAGTTCCTCTGAAAATCAGGTGGATTAAGGTCAAGTCCATATCACTCTCGGTTTCTTCTCATAACTCGGTTCAGAACCCAAGGACTTTCACAGATGCAATTGCATTAATGCTGGATGAAGTTATGTGTGTGAAATGCAGGCAATTTTTTTTTACTTTTTAATTTTTTTATGTAAGGGATTTTTTATGCAAAAATGAATAAGAAGCCTTTTTTCAAAAAAAAATTGGGTTGGTCACAGTCAGTGCTACTCTTTTTTTGTTTTTCTTTTTGTTTTATTTTTTTTCAAGTTAGTTACTCGTCCCGTAAATGCATATAGACTTAAGCGAAAGCACGAGATATGGATAAAATATATAACAGTATAGATACACACCCCCTATAATTAGCGAGTGATGTGTCCCCAGAGCACAAGAAGTGTAAAGAAGACATAGCTTGGGCTAAGCGTAAGAGAGTGAAAGAAAAAAGAACAAGATATATTGGTCTGCCCCCTATACTTAGGCTGTGAACAGTCTAAGTATAGAAGAAGAGTGAAAATGAGATGGTCGGGATATGTGAATGAGGAGAGTATATACAAATGGGCATCGGTTCCCCTATACTTAGGCTCTGGTCAGCCTAAGTACGGAAGAAGGGTGGAAATGAGGCGATCGTGAGAAGGGACGAATGGTATGTACAGATGGCATCGGTCCCCCCGTACTTAGGCCTTGGCATAAGTAGAGGAAGAAGATGTACAAGGAGACCGATGTGGTCGGGAGGGTGGGTGGGTACTCGATGATTAAGGTGGTTTTCGGCCGATCTTTTTGTGAGCATGTGGTGGGAGATCGGAATGATGCGAAGGAGATGAAACATATGATTCCCAACTATTATCAGTGTTATCCTTAGAGAAATCATGTTGGATAGTATATGAAGCATAAGAGTCAGATGAAAGATAACCATTGATAAGCCGCTAAATCGGTCCTTTAATAGTGTTGTTTTAGCACTTGATAATGTCATCGCAGTCGGGCCGAAGTGGGTCATCAAAGACCATCTAATTGATATGAATTGATATGTCAATAAAAATCAGATGGTCAATTTTATTTAATTGACAAGAAACCAAGGTCGAACTCTGGGACACGAGCTTCTCTCGTATTATCTAGATTTTAATCTATCTAATTAAGTGTTGAATTAAAGGATCATAGGTCAAATTATGCAAGAAGACACAACAATGCATTAAAGAAAAGAAGACATACATTTTTTTAATTTTATTTTCATTAGCAAATGAATGCTATAAAATGCGACAAGAATATGCCCGAGACCATAAGTAAATGAGCCATTAAAATATACGTCCAATCAGGGTTAAATAATGAAGCAATCTTTATTCATGTAAAAATAGGCATGAGTATCAAGGCACTTAATCAATAAAATACTTCTTGAAATTTCGTAGTGTCTATTGTGAAATGAAAGCATGCCATCAGTAAGACAATAAAGAGAGCTTCAAAATGCCACTGAAATCACCTGAAACAGAGTTACGAAGCTCAAGATATGCAACAATGAAGACAAGGGCATAAACGCAAGAAAACATAAAAAGATAACTACAAACAGGTCCCTAGAAGGGACTAAAATGCAATAAAAATAAAGTATGAGGCCTTCCCTATAAAATACCCATACACACAAGGGCATTTTTGCAATTATTAAAACCTGCGAGGGCATACTGCAAAATACCCATAGTGCACGTGAACTACACGTGATCCACGACCTGGTTGCAAATTGAAGAAGTCGGCGGGGCCTCTACGTAATTTACCCAGATGGCACGTGCTATGCACGCGCCATCAGGGCACGGAGGAGGGCTCAGGCTCGGTAGAGGCTCGGGGTGCTTCGGCTAGCCTTGGGTGCTGGCTCGATCTCGGTGTAGCTTCGGCTAGGCTCGAGGGTTCCAGGACTCATGGCTCGAATGCTGAGGCTCGATGCTGCTCTGGAATCGCCACGTGGATCACTGTGCACCATACGATCCTGATGATCGGATGGCTGCTGTACGCTTAGGCTATCGTGACGTGGCTGCCTTTAAGCCATCAGATCTCAAGGATCTGACGGCTCCTGCATGCTTCAGGAGTTGTATGCACGGTTGCATTAAGGCCATTGGATCGAGAGGATCCAACGGTTCTGGAGAAGGCACTCCTGGGCGACGTGGCTGTATCCGAGCCGTCAGATGATGACCATCCGATGGCAACTGCTCCTTCATTATCATTCGCGACTGGTGGCGGGATCAGGTCTCCGGCGATGAAGCTCCTCCTCCGCTGCTCGTTTTCGAAGGTTGTGGACCTCCCCAGAGCTCCTTGGAAGTGTGTCGAGGTCGCTGGGAGCTCGGGAAGGGCATCGGGCCTCTTTGATCAGCCCATCGGAGCTCTGTTGGCGGTGGAGAGAATAACGAAGTCGGCTCCGATGACTCTCCGGTCGTTGAATAAATTTGATGACCTGTAGAATTAGCGCAATAGCCGAAGCGTGGTACGAAGTGTGTGTGAGCGGAGTGTGAGCTCTTGCGGGCGAAGAAGATGGGAGCTCTGAGCTCCTCCGTCGTGGGTGGCGGAGGAGATGGGTCGACGGGTGAGAGGTATGGAAGAGGGAGAAGATGATCGGAGGGCGTCGCGTGAAAGGGGGGGTGCGTGGCGGAGCTCGTGGAGTGAGCGATGAGGGTCGAGAAGGCGGAGAATGACCTAATTAATTAAGGGAAATCAAGAAAAAATGCAAAAGGAAGAAGAAGGAACTTACCTGACGTCGGGCGGCCGGAGGACTTGTGCTCGAGCTCCGAGGAGGAGCTCTGGGTCATCGATGATCTCCCCCAGCCTTGGGGAGCAGCTTGGGGCTCTGAGCACCGCGACTCCGCCATGGAGGGCGGAGGGTCATCACCGGAGGCTCCTGTCATCATCGCTCGATCCGACCATCTCCCCCTGCCACAGGGATATGGCGGAGGGCTGGGCCTTGCCCCGCGTACAGGTAGACAAGGGAAATCGGAGGGGGGGACAGCATATTTATGGCTTGAAGGATTGACAGATCAGGTGGTGATCGTCGTGGGTTTCGTGGGCGAGCATGAGGCAGAGGAGAGGGTTTCGTGGGTAATGGAAGTATGCGCGGAGATGAGGGATGACTGGTGATGGTCGTGGGGTCTCCGAGTAGTGGAGGTGGTGGCTGGAGACGTGGGGAAAAAAGAAAGGGTGAAGGAGGTGCGCGAGCAGGAGAATCGTGGGAAAGAGGGGAGCCGGAGGTGGAAGACGAAGTCTCGGTCGTTGGATCTTGCAATCCAACGGCCCAGATCGAAGCACCAGAGAGCGGTTCTGATAAGATCGAGGGCGGTATGATGGAGGGTGGTGGATGCGCCGCGTGTCGCTCTGGAGGCAAGCGTGGGCGGACGGCTTGGATGTGATCCAGACTTGATCAAATGGCCGAGGCGCACGTTTGGAAGAAGCGGCTGTGATGGAAAGGCAGGGATGTGATCGAAAGGCGCAAAATGCGCCACATGGCAGGTTCTGCGTGAGGCGCTAACGAGTGGCAGCGATGAGTTTTGTGGGTGATCGGACGTCGGTGGGTTAAGAACTGATGTGGAGAGAGCTGGGCCGTTGGATTCAAAAAGAAATCCAATGGCCAGGGATGCAGACGGAAGATGCAAGGGGAGCGGGCCACGTGGCTCACCCAGAACGGGCCACGTGGCCCAATCAGAATATTCCGAGGATAAATGTGGGATATGAGGGTGGAGATGGCCGAATTTGAGAAAACTCAAAACATGAAAGTTGTAGATCTCGATGAGATCTACTAGTTTTATGTTGATCAAAAGTGGAGAAGAGGTCATCTGTAGGTATAAAATATTTTTGAGGGTATTTTTAAGTCTAAAAATACCACGGATTTTAGTTTTTTCATTTTTTTTGTGATTTTTAATTTATTAGGGACTCAGATAATTACAGGACTTTATCTGGATTTTATTGACATATATTTAAGCAAGGGGGTTAATAATGAGAAATTATGATGATGAAATCGGGTTTCATCACCCTCTATACTTAAACTATGCTCGTCCTCGAGCATCAAAGAGAATGACTAAGCTGGATTAACCCCCTTGTGCATGTGAGTACAAGATCCAATTTGTTCAAGTTGACTCAACTTTAGAGGTCCAAAATTCTAGAGTTCAACCCAATTCCTCTAATTCTCCAGACTCTCTCTGATGTACATATATACTAAGGATATGAAATTTAGTGTTAACTGCAATTCCGAGAGTAGAGTCAAACCGTCACCCAAAGTCTTGGTCCAAGAAATTCTCCTAAGGACCCAATCCTCAATACTAGGGAATAAATCAAATCTTGCGTTCGTTCCACCGTCTCTTTAGTTGTCAGACTTAGAAAATGTAGATGGAAGGCCAGTAATGGAGGGTATGGGATTGTGTCATTTCTTCTCTCCCTCTCATTGGAACTAGGATTCTCTCTAGTGCCTTTTACGCAACAAATTTTTTTGGTGTTGATCAGTGTGTTCGTCAAGAGAAGTTAAAGCCGTCTGCACTTGTTTTCCTGGGAATACACCGGGGTGTGTCTCTTTTGAATACTTATCGTACCTTCGACACCCAAACTTGTAGCATTTACGATGCAGGGCCTATTTTTGGTGCAAGCCTGACTCCTGGTCCTAATAGCGGTGGTCCAAGTGGACACTTTGAAAAGTTTGGGAGCGCCCGCCTTTGGAGGAAGCTCTATGACATTTGACTTTGTGGAATGAGCTTTTCTTTGTAATTTCATTGCTTTGTAATATTTTTGGCTAGCTCCTCTGCTTTTACCAAGAGTTGGCGCACACTGATCAACATTTTTTTTATAATATCACACCCTGGCACTTAGGTCAATATCAAGAGATTAGTATAAGAACCAAGTTCTCATACCGGCTAAAAAATTGCTGACACTCAGGTTTCATGAAGCCTTCAAAGATTTTATCCCATCCTCGAGCATCATTAGATCAAATCCAAACTTGAATTCCTCATCCCAATCCCTCAGGTGAAAAATCAACTCATCTCATCGAAACTGCAGTCGTGCATGTGATGTGTTGATCATATTCTTATTGTCTGAGACTAAGCATGGAACATAGCATGCAAATCTTGAAATCTAGGGAAATGTGGATGATTAAGTCTATGACCCTGATGGCTAAGGCTGGTTAACCTAAAATCTCAAAGACCTCATAAAACTAAGTTTTCTTGATCATTTCAGATCCTGAGTGAAAGTGAGAAAATAGAGGATTAATCCAACTTCTTCATTCAAAAACTAGATTTTTTTTGAAACTTCAAGAGATATTAGGACTGCCTAAACTCAATTAAGCATCTGCATTCAGCGAGTATGGATGTAAGTACATGCCGAAGCCCGTTGCTTGAGGACGGTGCCTTACATGATGTCCTCTAAACCATCCAATCTGCTAAGTGTGAAACCTCACTGAACGCAGCTACTTAATTGGGCTTACTAGTCACTAATGGCTCCTAAAGGTTTTTTGGGGTTTTCTCATTTTTATGGATTTTAATAGAAGGTTAAAACACAGGTTAGACTCCACTTTCCTTGAAAAGAGATAAAAATTTTTTCAAAACTATGTCACACAAATAAAAATTTTCAAAAACATTTTCCAAAGAAGGGAAACTCATTTTTCAGTTTTTTTCAAAAATATTTTTATCAAAATAGTGTAACATAGTATAGAAAATCCGTGAAAAACTTTTGAGTCCTCTTAGTTCGAAGGACTTTACTTTAGCCAAAAAGTTTTAAATTTTTCAAAATTTTCAGATTATAGCTAAAGTAAGTATACTGTATATACGGTATACCCCCCTATACTTAAACTTTGCTATGTCCTCATAGCACTAAATGATACAAGTCCATAGGTCCATTTAAATATAGAGAAATATACGGGAGCTAAGAGGGGCTCCCCCTATACTTAGGTTAGAAATAACCTAAGTATAAAGGCAAGGAAAGGAGAGTAGAGAAGATCACAGGGACTCGGGTCCCCCCTATACTTAGGCTTAGATTAGCCTAAGTATAAAGATGGAATTTGATGTTGGAGAGACCCAAGGTGAACGAAGAAGAAGGAGGATTTACATGTGAGCGGATGAATCTACGAAGATGGATGGAGTGACTAAGGCTCTGGGAAGTGTATCGAAGCAAACATGGCTCAATTAAGCAAGCAAGACCCTCAATTTCACTAACTCACACATGAAACCAACCGAGGTTGGTTTATTATCTTGTCGGTTTTATTGGTGATAAAACATTTTATCTTTACGTAGGAAAAATATCAAGTACAATTCAATGCATAAACGAGGGTGTTGCTCTCCCAAAATTAAAATTTTACTCCATTTTAGGTTGACTTGCAATTAACAGTCCTAATTTTTCTTAAGGTTGTCATTGATTAATGTGAGCACATAAACCAAGCATTCATCATCTACCATTCATTCCCATTTTTCATTAACCTAGGTGATCAAGCTAGGAGGGGAAATCGAGAAAAACCATGTATTCGATAAAAAACGCGATCTAGGCTAAGCGAGAAATCATGCAGTGACTTGGCAAAAATACATAAAAATTTGGGGTTTCTTTAAGAACCAAAACTCATGTATGCAAGTCGGTCAAAAAGCCGCACCTAATCATGCTTCTATTAGCGGGGAATGATATCCATTAATTTTGGCTAAGTGAGGCGAGATTATGTGCGTCTATATATTAGTGTGTCCTACCTACGAGCAAGCACGTAAAAAAATGAAAAATAGAATAAGCTCGGAGAGCCACGTGTCTTGGTCCTAGGTCGACACTCAAGTGGGAACGATCCCCACACAACCACAATTTTGATTACAATCGCGAGCCTTCGATCGAAGACCGTTGTAAAAGACGAATTATTACAAGAATATGAATGGAAATAAAAATGCGAGACATTTTTTTTCTTTCTTTTCTATTTACTCCAAGCAAGCTTCTGCGGCTCCTCGCAGCGGGAAGCGCCAACTCCTCGCCTCCTTGAGTGATCAAGGGTCCTACCACAGAGACAAAAGGTTAGAGATCAAATATAAAAGAATTTTTTTTTGTAATGCAAAGTAGATGAATAAAGTGACCTATATAAAAGAACGACTAAATTAAATAAATAAAAATCCAAAAAATACAAGCAATGACTTGTGTCCCCGGCAATGGCGCCATTTGATAAGCTGCTAAATCGGCCCTTTAATAGTGTTGTTTTAGCACTTGATAATGTCATTGCAGTCGGGCCGAAGTGGGTCATCAAAGACCTTCTAATTGATATGTCAATAAGAATCAGATGGTCAATTTTATTTACTTGGCAAGAAACCAAGGTCGAACTCAGGGACACGAGCCTCTCTCGTATTATCCAGATTTTAATCTATCTAATTAAGTGTTGAATTAAAGGATCATAGGTCAAATTATGCAAGAAGACACAACAATGCATTAAAGAAAAGAAGACATGCATTTTTTTAATTGTATTTTCATCATGCAAATGAATGCTATAAAATGCGACAAGAATATGCCTGAGACCATAAGTTAATGAGCCATTAAAATATACGTCCAATCAGGGTTAAATAATGAAGCAATATTTATTCATGTAAAAATAGGCATGAGTATCAAGGCACTTAATCAATAAAATACTTCTTCAAATTTTGTAGTTCATGTGAAATGAAAGCACGCCATCAGGAAGATAATAAAGAGAGCTTCAAAATGCCACTGAAATCACCTGAAACGAAATTACGAAGCTCAAGATATGCAACGATGAAGACAAGGGCATAAACGCAAGAAAACATAAAAAAGATAACTACAAATAGGTCCCTGGGAGGGACTAAAATGCAATAAAAATAAAGTGCGAGGCCTTCCCTGTAAAATACCCACACACACAAGGGTATTTTTGCAATTATTAAAACCTGCGAGGGCATAACTGCAAAATACCCATAGTGCATGTGGACTGCACGTGATCCAGGACTTGGTTGCAAATTGAAGAAGTCGGCGGGGCCTCTGCGCAATTTACCCAAATGGCACGTGCTATGCACGCGCCATCCAGGCACGGAGGAGGGCTCAGGCTCGGCAGAGGCTCGGGGTGCTTCGGCCAGCCTTGGGTGCTGGCTCGGGCTCGGTGTAGCTTCGGCTAGGCTCGAGGGCTCCAGGCCTCATGGCTCGGATGTTGAGGCTTGATGCTGCTCTGGAATCGCCACGTGGATCATTGTGCACCATCCGATCCTGATGATCGGATGGCTGCTGTACGCTTAGGCTATCGTGACGTGGCTGCCTTTAAGCCATCAGATCTCAAGGATCTGACGGCTCCTGCATGCTTCAGGAGTTGTATGCGTGGCAACGTTAAGGCCGTTGGATCGAGAGGATCCAATGGTTATGGAGAAGGCGCTCCTGGGCGACGTGGCTGTATCCGAGCTGTCAGATGATGACCATCCGACTGCAACTGCTCCTTCGTTATCATCCGCGACTGGTGGTGGGATCAGGTCTCCGACGATGAAGCTCCTCCTCCGCCGCTCGTTTTCGAAGGTTGTGGACCTCCCCAAAGCTTTTTGGAAGTTTGTCGAGGTCGCTGGGAGCTTGGGAAGGGCATCGGGCCTCTTTGATCAGCCCATCGGACCTCTGTTGATAGTGGAGAGAATAATGAAGTCGGCTCCGATGACTCTCCGGCCGTTGAAGAAATTTGATGACCTGCAGAATTAGCGCCATAGCCGAAGCGTGGTACGAAGTGTGTGTGAGCAGAGTGTGAGCTCTTGCGGGCGAAGGAGATGGGAGCTCTGAGCTCCTCCGCCGTGGGTGGCAGAGGAGATGGGTCGACAGGTGAGAGGTATGGAAGAGGGAGAAGATGATCGGAGGGTGTTGCGTGAAAGGGGGGTGCGTGGCGAAGCTCGTGCAGTGAGCGATGAGGGTCAATATGGTGGAGAACGACCTAATTAATTAAGGGAAATCAAGAAAAAATACAAAAGGAAGAAGAAGGAACTTACCTGACGTCAGGCGACCGGAGGGCTTGTGCTCGAGCTCCGAGGAGGAGCTCTGGGTCATCGTTGAACTCCCCCAGCCTTGGGGAGCAGCTTGGCGGGCTCGGAGCACCGCGACTCCGCCATGGAGGGCGGAGGGTCATCACCGGAGGCTCCGGTCATCATCGCTCGATCCGACCATCTCCCCCTGTCACAGGGAGATGGCGGAGGGCTGGGCCTTCCCCCGCGTACAGGTGGACAAGGGAAATCGGAGGGGAGGATGACGTATTTATGGCTTGAAGGATTGATAGTTCAGGTGGTGATCGCCGTGGGTTTCATGGGCGAGCATGAGGCGGAGGAGAGGGTTTCGTGGGTAATGGAAGTATGCGCGGAGATGAGGGATGACTGGTGATGGTCGTGGGGTCTCCGAGTAGTGGAGGTGGTGGCTGGAGACGCGGGGAAAAAAGGAAGAGTGAAGGTGGTGCGCGAGCTGGAGAATCGTGGGAAAGAGGGGAGCCGGAGGTGGAAGACGAAGTCTCGGCCGTTGGATCTTGCGATCCAACGACCCAGATCGAAGCGCCAGAGAGCGGTTCTGATAAGAACGAGGGCGGTATGATGGAGGGTGGTGGATGCGCCACGTGTCGCTCTGGAGGCGAAGCGTGGGCAGACGGCTTGGATGTGATCTAGACTTGATCAAATGGCTGAGGCGCGCGTTTGGAAGAAGCGGCTGTGATGGAAAGGCAGGGATGTGATCGAAGGGCGCAAAATGCGCCACATGGCAGGTTCTGCGCGAGGCGCTAACGAGTGGCAGTGATGAGTTCTGTGGTTGATCGGACGTCGGTGGGTTAAGAACTGATGTGGAGAGAGCGGGTCCGTTGGATTCAAAAAGAAATCCAATGGCCAAGAATGCAGGCAAAAGATGCAAGGGGAGCGGGCCACGTGACTCACCCTGAACGGGCCACGTGGCCCAATCAGAATGATCAGATGATAAATGTGGGATATGAGGGTGGAGATGGTCGAATTTGAGAAAACTCAAAACATGAAAGTTGTAGATCTCGATGAGATCTACAAGTTTCATGTTGACCAAAAGTGGAGAGGAGGTCATCTGTAGGTACAAAATATTTTTGAGGGTATTTTAAGGCTAAAAATACCACGGATTTTAGTTTTGTCATTTTTTTTGTGATTTTTAATTTATTAGGGACTTAGATAATTACAAGACTTTATCTGGATTTTATTAACATATATTTAAGCATGGGGGTTAATAATGAGAAATTATGATGATGAAATCGGGTTTCATCACCCCCTATACTTAAACTATGCTCGTCCTCGAGCATCAAAGAGAATGACTAAGCTGGATTAACCCCCTTGTGCATGTGAGTACATGATCCAATTTGTTCAAGTCGACTCAACTTTAAAGGTCCAAAATTCTAGAGTTCAACCCAGCCTTAATTAAGAGGCACCCAATTCCTCCAATTCTCTAGACTCTCTCTGATGTACATATATACTAAGGATATGAAATTTTGTGTTGACTGCAAATCTGAGAGTAGAGTCAAATCGTCACCCAAAGTCTTGGTCCAAGAAATTCTCCTAAGGACCCAATCCTCAACACTAGGGAATAAATCAAATCTTGCGTTCGATCCACCGTCTCTTTAGTTGTCAGACTTAGAAAATGTAGATGGAAGGCCAGTAATGGAGGGTATGGGATTGTGTCATTTCTTCTCTCCCTCTCATTGGAACAAGGATTCTCTCTAGTGCCTTTTACGCAACACATTTTTTTGGTGTTGATCAGTGCGTCTGTCAAGAGAAGTACCTTCGTAGTACCTTCGACACTTGTTTTCTTGGGAATACACCGGGGTTTGTCTCTTTTGAGTACCTATCGTAGTACCTTCAACACCCAGACTTGTAGCATTTACGATGCAGAGCCCTTTTTTGGTGCAAGCCCGACTCCTGGTCCTAATAGCGATGGTCCAAGTGGACACTTTGAAAAGTTTGGGAGCGCTCGCCTTTGGTGGAAGCTCTTAGATATTTGACTTTGTGGAATGAGCTTTTCTTTGGAATTTCATTACTTTGTAATATTTTTGGCGTACACTGATCAACATTTTTTTTATAATATCACACCCTGGCACTTAGGTCAATATCAAGAGATTAGTATAAGAACAAGGTTCTCATACTGGCTAAAAAATTGCTGACACTCAGGTTTCATGAAACCTTCAAAGATTTTATCCCATCCTCGAGCATCATTAGATCAAATCCAAACTTGAATTCCTCATCCCGATCCCTCAGGTGAAAAATCAACTCATCTCATCGAGACTGCAGTCGTGCATGTGATGTGCTGATCATATTCTTATTGTCTGAGACAAAGCATGGAATATAGCATGCAAATCTAGAAATCTTGGGAAATGTGGATGATTAAGTCTATGACCCTGATGGCTAAGGCTGGTTAACCTAAAATCTCAAAGACCTCATAAAACTAAGTTTTCTTGATCATTTCAGATCCTGAGTGAAAGTGAGAAAATAGAGGATTGATCCAACTCCTTCATTCCAAAACTAGATTTTTTTTGAAACTTCAAGAGATATTAGGACTGCCTAAACTCAATTAAGTATCTGCATTCAGCGAGTATGGATGTAAGTACAGGCCGAAGCCCGTTGCTTGAGGACGGGGCCTTACGCGATATCCTCTAAACCATCCAATCTGCTAAGGGCGAACCCTCACTGAACGCGGCTACTTAATTGGGCTTAGTAGTCACTAATGTCTCCTAAAGGTTTTTTTTGGATTTTTCTCATTTTTAAGGATTTTAATAGAAGGTTAAAACACAGGTAAGACTCAACTTTCCTTGAAAAGAGATAATTTTATTTCAAAACTATGTCACACACATAAAAATTTTCAAAAACATTTTCCAAAGAAGGGAAACTCGTTTTTCAAATTATTTTCGAAAATATTTTTATCAAAATAGTGTAACATAATATAGAAAAGCCGTGAAAAACTTTTGAGTCCTCTTAGTTCGAAGGATTTTACTTTAGCCAAAAAGTTTTAAATTTTTCAAAATTTTCAGATTATAGCTAAAGTAAGTATACTGTATATACGGTATACCCCCCTATACTTAAACTTTGCTATGTCCTCATAGCACTAGATGATACAAGTCCATAGGTCCATTTAAATATAGAGAAATATACGGGAGCTAAGAGGGGCTCCCCCTATACTTAGGTTAGAAATAACCTAAGTTTAAAGGCAAGGAAAGGAGAGTAGAGAAGATCACAGAGAATCGGGTCCCCCCTATACTTAGGCTTAGATTAGCCTACGTATAAAGATGGAATTTGATGTTGGAGATACCCAAGGTGAACGAAGAAGAAGGATGGATTTAGAGGTGAGCGGATGAATCTACGGAGATGGATGGAGTGACTAAGGCTCTAGGGACTGTATCGAAGCAAACATGGTTCAATCAAGCAAGCAAGACCCTCAATTTCACCAACTCACACATAAAACCAACCGAGATTGTTTTATTATCTTGTCGGTTTTATTGGTGATAAAACATTTTATCTTTACGCAGGAAAAATATCAAGTACAATTCAATGCGTAAACGAGGGTGTTGCTCTCCCAAAACATAATTTTACTCCATTTTAGGTTGACTTACAATTAACAGTCCCAATTTTTCTTAAGGTTGTCACTGATTAATGTGAGCACATAAAACCAAGCATTCATCGTCTACCATTCATTCTCATTTTCCATTAACCTAGGTGATCAAGCTAGGAGGGGAAATCGAGAAAAACCATGTATTCGATAAAAACCGCGATCTAGGCTAAGCGAGAAATCATGCAGTGACTTGGCAAAAATACGTAAAAATTTGGGGCTGTTTTAAGAACCAAAACTCATGTATGCAAGTCGGTCAAAAAGCCGCACCTAATCATGCTTCTATTAGCGGGGAATGATATCCATTAATTTTTACTAAGTGAGGCGAGATTATGTGCGTCTATATATTAGTGTGTCCTACCTACGAGCAAGCACGTAAAAAATGAAAAATAGAATAAGCTCGGAGAGCCGCGTGCCTTGGTCCTAGATCGACACTCAAGTGGGGACGATCCCCACACAACCACAATCATTCGATTACAATCGCGAGCCTTCGATCGAATACCACTATAAAAGACGAATTATTACAAGAATATGAATGGAAATAAAAATGCGAGACATTTTTTTCTTTCTTTTCTATTTGCTCCAAGCAAGCTCTGGCGGCTCCTCGCAACGGGAAGCGCCAGCTCCTCGCCTCCTTGAGTGATCAAGGGCCCTATTACAGAGACAAAAGGTTAAAGATCAAATATAATTTTTTTTGTAATGCAAAGTAGATGAACAAAGTGACCTATATAAAAGAAACACTAAATTAAATAAACAAAAATCCAAAAAATCCAAGAAATGAGCTGTGTCCCTGCCAACGACGTCATTTGATAAGCTGCTAAATCGGTCCTTTAATAGTGTTGTTTTAGCACTTGATAATGTCATCGCAGTCGGGCCGAAGTGGGTCATCAAAGACCATCTAATTGAGATGTCAATAAGAATCAGATGGTCAATTTTATTTACTTGACAAGAAACCAAGGTCGAACTCAGGGACACGAGCCTCTCTCGTATTATCCAGATTTTAATCTATCTAATTAAGTGTTGAATTAAAGGATCATAGGTCAAATTATGCAAGAAGACACAACAATGCATTAAAGAAAAGAAGACATGCATTTTTTTAATTTTATTTTCATCATGAAAATGAATGCTATAAAATGTGACAAGAATATGCCCGAGACCATAAATAAATGAGCCATTAAAATATAGGTCCAATCATGGTTAAATAATGAAGCAATCTTTATTCATGTAAAAATAGGCATGAGTATCAAGGCACTTAATCAATAAAATACTTCTTCAAATTTCGTAGTGTCTAATGTGAAATGAAAGCATGCCATAAAGAAGACAATAAAGAGAGCTTCAAAATGCCACTGAAATCACTTGAAACGGAGTTACGAAGCTCAAGATATGCAACAATGAAGACAAGGGCATAAACGCAAGAAAACATAAAAAGTTAACTACAAAGAGGTCCCTGGGAGGGACTAAAATGCAATAAAATTAAAGTGTGAGGCCTTCCCTATAAAATACCCACACGTACAAGGGTATTTTTGCTATTATTAAAACCTGCGAGGGCATAACTGCAAAATACCCATAGTGCACGTGGACTGCACGTGATCCAGGACCTGGATGCAAATTGAAGAAGTCGGTGGGGCCTCTGCGCAATTTACCCATATGGCACGTGCTTCGCACGCACCATCCAGGCACGGAGGAGGGCTCAGGCTCGGTAGAGGCTCGGGGTGCTTCGGCTAGCCTTGGGTGCTGGCTCGGGCTCGGTGTAGCTTCGGCTAGGCTCGAGGGCTCCAGACCTCATGGCTCGGATACTGAGGCTCGATGCTTCTCTGGAATCGCCACATGGATCACTGTGCACCATACGATCCTGATGATCGGATGGCTGCTGTACGTTTAGGCTATCGTGACGTTGCTGCCTTTAAGCCATCAGATCTCAAGTATCTGATGGCTCCTGAATGCTTCAGGAGTTGTATGCGTGGCTGCATTAAGGCTGTTGGATCGAGAGGATCCAACGGTTATGGAGAAGGCGCTCCTGGGCGACGTGGCTGTATCCTAGCCATCAGATGATGACCATCTGACGACAACTGCTCCTTTGTTATCATCCGCGACTGGTGGCGGGATCAGGTCTCCGGCGATGAAGCTCCTCCTCCGCCGCTCGTTTTCGAAGGCTGTGGACCTCCCCAGAGCTCCTTGGAAGTGTGTCGAGGCCGCTGGGAGCTCGGGATGGGCATCGGGCCTCTTTGATCAGCCCGTCGGAGCTCTGTTGATGGTGGAGAGAATAACGAAGTCGGCTCCGACGACTCTCCGGTCGTTGAAGAAATTTGATGACCTACAGAATTAGCGCAATAGCCGAAGCATGGTATGAAGTGTGTGTGAGCGGAGTGTGAGCTCTTGCGGGCGAAGGAGATGGGAGCTCTGAGCTCCTCCGCCGTGGGTGGCGGAGGAGATGGGTCGACGGGTGAGAGGTATGGAAGAGGGAGAAGATGATCGGAGTGCGTCACGTGAAAGGGGGGTGCGTGGCGGAGCTCGTGGAGTGAGCGATGAGGGTCAAGAAGGCGGAGAACGACCTAATTAATTAAGGGAAATCAAGAAAAAATGCAAAAGGAAGAAGAAGGAACTTACCTGACGTCGGGCAGCCGGAGGGCTTGTGCTCAAGCTCCAAGGAGGAGCTTTGGGTCATCGTTGAACTCCCCCAGCCTTGGGGAGCAGCTTGGCGGGCTCGGAGAACCGCGACTCCGCCATGGAGGGCGGAGGGTCATCACCGGAGGCTCCGGTCGTCATCGCTCAATCCGACCATCTCCCCCTGTCACAGGGAGATGGCGGAGGGCTGGGCATTGCCCCGCGTACAGGTGGACAAGGGAAATCGGAGGGGAGGACGATGTATTTATGGCTTGAAGGATTGACAGTTCAGGTGGTGACCGTCATGGGTTTCGTGGGCGAGCATGAGGCGGAGGAGAGGGTTTCGTGGGTGATGGAAGTATGCACGGAGATAAGGGATGACTGGTGATGGTCGTGGGGTCTCCGGGTAGTGGAGGTGGTGGCTGGAGATGCGGGGAAAAAAGGAAGGGTGAATGTGGTGCGCAAGCTGGAGAATCGTGAGAAAGAGGGGAGCCGGAGGTGGAAGACGAAGTATCGGTCATTGGATCTTGCGATCCAACGGCCCAGATCGAAGTGCCAGAGAGCGGTTCTGATAAGATCGAGGGAGGTATGATGGAGGGTGGTGGATGCGCCACGTGTCGCTCTGGAGGCGAAGCATGGGCGGACGGCTTGGATCTGATCTAGACTTGATCAAATGGCTGAGGCGCGCATTTGGAAGAAGCGACTGTGATGGAAAGGCAGGGATGTGATCGAAGGGCGTAAAATACGCCATGTGGCAGGTTCTGCGCGAGGCGCTAACGAGTGGCGGTGATGAGTTCTGTGGTTGATCGGACGTCGGTGGGTTAAGAACTGATGTGGAGACAGCTGGGCTGTTGAATTAAAAAATAAATCTAACGGCCAGGGATGCAGGCGGAAGATGCAAGGGGAGCGGGCCACGTGGCTCACCCAGAACGGGCCACATGGCCCAATCAGAATATTCCGAGGATAAATGTGGGATATGAGGGTGGAGATGGCCGAATTTGAGAAATCTCAAAACATGAAAGTTGTATATCTCGATGAGATCTACAAGTTTCATGTTGACCAAAAGTGGAGAGGAGGTCATATGTAGGTACAAAATATTTTTGAGTTATTTTTAAGGCTAAAAATACCACAGATTTTAGTTTTGTCCTTTTTTTGTGATTTTTAATTTATTAGGGACTCAGATAATTACAGGACTTTATCTGGATTTTATTGACATATATTTAAGCAAGGGGGTTAATAATGAGAAATTATGATGATGAAATCGGGTTTCATCAACCATCATCGGAGTTATCCTCAGAGGAATAGTATTTGAAAGTAGAGGTACTCCAGATATTCTTATATTTTAGTTTCTTCAGTTGATTTCTTAGAATTTGTTCCTTCTTGGGGTCAAGCGATTTGTCCTTGGATGAATACTCTGAAGCGCCAGTCTTAGTCAGCTCATAAGAAATTATTCCACTATATTTGATGAGACCAGGAGAATCGGCTTTAGATGAATAATAGTGAGGAACGGGAGCCGTCCAACGGGAAATCGAAGTTTGGATCCTTGCGAAGATACGGTTTTAGGACTCCTGAATAGACTCACTCATGTAGATTACCTTTTTTGGACCTAATGTGGAATCATCAGATGATTCCTTTTCCGGAAGGTCAAAGGTGACTTTCTTTTTCGATGAAGGAGTAGTCATTTTGTTTTGTGAAGGTGCTGGTCCTGCGAGTGAGGTGTTGACACTTGAGTCTCCATATGAATAACCATTGAATTTTTTATCCTTGATCGGTGTTTGTCATGCATGTTTGTTCTTAGCCTTCTTAATGTTGGTGCACTCCTGAGTTGGAATGATTTGGTCAATGTAGTCAGAGTAGGTTGACTCAGGGTGGGCCCATGCATATGTCTCAGGATCATATAAGAAACACTTTTCTATGGTGAGATCCGTAGGAATTGAAACAGTGAGGAGAGTCGCTGCATGTTCGTTCTCGATTGATTTGATGTTGGAGCATTCCTGTGTCGAGTTGATTTGATCAAGGTAGTGAGAATAAGTTGACTCAGGGTGAGACCATGCATAAGTCTCAGGATCATATGTGTCATATATTTGATTTTCCATGGTGAGAGCAACTGGGAATGGAAAGGGGGGAGAGTCTCTAAACCAATAGTTTCATCAACAACCGCTATCTCAGGTGTAGCAACGGGGTAGGGCTCTTCTACTGCTTGATGGTTACGACTGTCGAGGACTTCGTGGGTTGCCTCAGAAAATCGTGGTTCTTCAAAGACTGTGTGAGATCGAAGTGCTTCCAATGCTGTAAAATTGATTTCCCGAGTCTCACACTCAATAATTGCCTTAGCCAATGCTAAGAATGGCTTTTTGAGAATAATTGGAGACTGGGTGAATTCTCCCTGATGCTCAATATCAATGATCATGAAGTTACTTTGAGCGGAGCACCTTGGAATGTAATGATGACCGAAATGGTTCCTCTCGGTCGCTTTATCGATCGATCAACCAGTTGAATAATTTCTCGTATCTTCTTGATAGGTCCGAGTTTGAGTTCGTGAAATGCAGAGGTCGGGGATATTAATTGGTGAGTCGTTATCAATTCGAGCATGGGTAAAAATTGTGTCTTTGATTCCACAGTCAAATATGGGCAACCGCTTCACTATGCGGCTCTTGATTTTCCTCCTCAACACCAAGGAGGAGGCCATTGACAAGATATGTCTTCAGTCTTTGTTCTTATCTTGCCTGCCTTTTTATCATTAATTTATCCATTACAAATCCTTTCAGGTCGAGGAAGTGTTCAATGGCCTGTATAAAGGGAAGTTCAAAAATCAATCTTTTCTCCAGTGCTTCTCGTATAGCAAGATCCAAATTCTTCAGATCTTCTTCAGTTTCAATTTTTATGATTTTTTCGACATTTTCGATTTTTTGGTTGTTTTTGAATATTTAATTTTTTTGGTATTTTCTGTGTGGTGTGTGGATGGGTTGTGTTCCCCATATGAGGAGGAGCTTAGATATGCTGAATCAGATTCATCGTGATCCTTAGGGGAATAATAGGTAGAGGTGTCGCTGTCATGATCATCCCTAGGGTGATCGTAGTTTGGAGATTTCTGAATATCCTAATTTTCAACATGATATCCAATCTTTTCCTCATCCATTTTTATCCGAGGTACCAGAGCGTGAAATTAATCGGTCGGTAAACTTTCTAAATTTGTCCTCCATTAAATTAAACCTCTTATTTATCCTTGAAATATCATCTTCAAAAATCTTTTCATGATCAATCATGGGAGCAGTTGGTGTATGTTCTTGTTTTTTAATTTTAGATCCGGTCATTTCATCTTCCATTTTTCTGTTTGAGCTGGGAGAAGAGTCTCTTGGAATATCCAATATATGATCATTATTTTCTGAAAATTTCTCCTAAAAAATTATGGAAGGAGGCTGCTCAGAGGAAGGATTTTTCGGGAATTTGTAGGTCTCATACTCAGTATGTCGTGACTCAGGCATGTAATGCTGGTTTGAATAGAGTCTACTTCCATGGTCATAATTGATCGTATCTTCAAATAATGGAATCATACAAGATGCATATGTGTCGATATCATCTGTTTGGTCCTCTGTATGTGTAGATTGATCGAAAGAGTGGTACTCGGATTGGTCAATAGAGATTTGATCGTCACGGTCAATCCAACGTTGATGATCATTAAGTGTGGGCCTCTCCTTGTAGTTTGATAGGGCCATCATATTATCCCCTATGGTCCAATCTGAATGCATTTCCGTGAATTATGGACCTATCCCAACAAGACCGTGAGAAAATGATGAAGATGGGTGGTTCTGGTCTCTCAGCCAATCATGAGTCTCAAAAGTGATTTGATTTTGAAATGGTTCATTAATTTCAGCAAGAAATGGTTCAGTCCAGGATGGTAAGTGATCATGTGTGGCCGGATGATTCGAGTAGAATGTCTTGGAATTTAATGAGGGGGCCGAATTCATCCGAGAGTCAGAATCTCCCTCAAATGTTGGAGGATTATTGAAAGAAGAGGATTGAGTCGATTTGGGCCTAACCAAGACAAATTCATTTTCATAGTATAGATCAGATGGGTACCCAGACCATTATCTTGTTTTTGTCAAAGGAGGTTGATGATGAATCGTCATGGCTGATATTGGCGCAAGTGTACGGGATATTCAAAAGAAATTTTTATCAAGGAGATCAATGGCACAAATGTGCAACTTTTGATCTTTGAAAACGATTTACGCACACCAGTGCAAACATAAATCAAACCCCAGGTTCACCAACTTACACAATGAAGCAACAAGAGTTCGGTAATTATATTTTCAATTTTAATTGGTGATAAGACAATCTTGGAAAATAATTAGCGAGTTGTTAGATGCCGAAGATTTTCTTGAAGACTGTCCTGAATTCTTACGACTAATTGCACCTACTTTCAGCCAGTATTAGTGTAAGTACGAACCTTAAAATGGTAACCCATGTTACTTAAGGACGGAGCCTTACGTAGTGTCCTTTAAACCACCCACTCTGCTAAGAAAATCCGGACCGTTTACTGGCTATACGTAGATCCTCATTGATCGTTTTTAGAATCAATAAACCGAAAGAAAATTTCGGAGCTGGGCTCTAACCTTAAGTGTCGTCTCTCGTTCACTCAGAAAAATAAATGCATCCAAGGTTAGGGTTATTCTCCCACAAAAATTCTTGATTTTATGGGTTATTTGAAATCGGTTATAAGAAGTCTCAATTTTAATTAGGTGAACATTGAAAATTTAAGGTGAGTATAAAAGCACGTCTACCGTCCAGTCCTAATTTCCTTTAAAATTATGTGACAAAACAGGAGGGAGTAATTCGGGAAAAACCGATGCACGCGAAAAATGATGATGTATGCTCAGTTAGAAGACTTACAGTGATTCCTCGCAATCTCCATGTGGGATGCAATACAAGAATTGAAAGATTATTCTAAATGAATGCATGCTGATGAAAAACCGCACCTAGCAGAAAGTTCTATTAGCCGGGAAGAATTGAGTTGAATTTGACTAAGTTGAACGATCTAATATGTGTCTCAATTAAAATGAAGTGTAGTCCTAGATTCTACGAGCACAATCAAAAATTTAAAAGCTCTAAAAGCCGTATGTGTAGGTCTATCCAAAGCGCCACTCAACTTAGGCCCAACCCCCACCGGAGAGTGAAACAAGTCACGCCACACCACAGAATAAGTTTGAGGTCTTTTTTACACACACGAGAGTCCAAACGGACACCGTTATAAATGAACAATTAATTATAAAAAATATATTTGCAGAAAAATAAATCCTAGACTTTACGCTCTCTCACGACTCGACTCGATCTTAATTTTAATGCGGCTTTTTCCGGAAGAGGTGAAGTTGTTTCGGTTTCTTGAAAAATCACTCCATGTACGCTGGGTACCTCGCAAGAAAAATAAGAGAGAGTGTGTGTAAAAAAGTGATATAAAAATAATTCAAAAATAAAATAAGAAAATAAATCCTGAAAATAAAATAAAATAAACACATAAAAAATGGAAAATTTATAGTGAAAATTCAGGGGTCATACTACCCGAATAAAGAAAACCGAATAAAAATTTTTAGACAAAAAATTGAGCCATTTGCCTCCCGGTAACGACGACATCTGACGAGTCCAATGAATGCCCTGCTTAATTATCGTGAATTAAATTATGAATGTTGTTTCGTTGTAGGCGGGCAATTGGAATCGGTCAAGAAATAACCACAAGAATATTTAATCAATTTTTAATCAATGCGGTTTTATGTTTGGGCAAGTCCTAAGGTCGAACTCAAGGAGACAAAGGAACAACCTAGAATTTTATCTATCAAAGTTCATGCACGATTTTCTAGGCGATCTTTTTTTGTAATTTCTAATACAATTTTGGGAAGCAAAATGCAACTTTGGTCGATTTTAAGGACTAAAAAAATGGATATCAATCAAACGATGTATGAAAAATACGAAACTTGGCCGAGATGAAAATTATGATGAAATGAGTGCACTGTAATTTTTTTTTGGAATTTTTGGATGCAAGATAAATTTTTTTATGAATTTTTGAATGTAAACAAAGCGGATTTCAATAAATAATTATAATAAATATTAAACCAAATTATTTTCAAGGGATAAAATTATCCAAGATCTATCACTAGGTGATTGATCTCAGAAAAATCCTTAAACTTAAAAAAACAAGATTTAAT
The DNA here is from genome assembly GCA_037367405.1 of Ottelia alismoides. Classification (NCBI taxonomy): domain Eukaryota; kingdom Viridiplantae; phylum Streptophyta; class Magnoliopsida; order Alismatales; family Hydrocharitaceae; genus Ottelia; species Ottelia alismoides. The sequence continues at coordinate 1,229,649 of JAZKJV010000454.1, read as the reverse complement.
ACCTATTAAAAATTAAATATTAAAATATGCAAAATGATTTTTAGAAGGCAAATGATGCATGCAAATGCAATTCTTTTTGGATACAATATAACATATAACTAATTCTACAATCCATGATTTTTCGGTAATTTTGGGAGCTATGATTAATTAGTTATGAATTTCCAAGCACAGAATGGGAAAAATATGCAATTTTCCATAAAACAATTAATTATTAATTAACCACAAATCAAAAAAATGTCGAACACATACCATAATGTAGATAATTGGTTGTAGAACAAAATGCCTATTTTTGATAAATAAAAAAATGCAATGTAGAGGTTCAAAACAATGGGGGAACACACGCGTATTTCTGCAAATGACAATAATATGGAGGAAATTGCAGAGTCAGGGACTAAAGCGTGATTACCAAAATTCTGAGGGGGACTTCTGCAAAAATACCAAGTGGTGTTGTGCCAGGCACGTGACCCTTGAGCAGGACTTCTATGTAAATAATCGATCTTGGAAGGGGGCTTCCATAATTAACCCACCGCGCACGTGAGTCGCGTGAGGTGGGGTCTTCGTTGGAATTTTGTGGACTTTCAGGGGCCTTCCTGCAAGATCCCCCAACCACATGCGGATCACGTGGGAGGGGGCCTCGTGACAGCTACCCAGAGGAGCGCCAGCCTTTGAAGGTTGAGTGCCGGAGCGGGGCGAGGTCTTCACGGCAGGTCGGATGTCGGTAAAGCTTACTGGTCGTTTGACGATGCGTCAAGGTAGAGGATGAAGGTCATCATTAGCGGCGGAGGCCTATAGCCCTGGCGGAGTAGGTCATGGCCGGAAGTCTCAGCAGTTGCTTGAGAAGCGAAGTCGATGCAGATGGCATTGTAGAGTTATCAAATAAGAACGACGCGGAGGACTGGGTGTCGATGACGTGCGGAGAAGATGAAGTCAAAGGTTGTCGATGAAGAACGTCGTTGGGCTCGACGATGGAGGTCAGAGCATGAGCAACCACGCGGTGGAGGCTTAGTGTTGCAACGGCCGTGGAGGGTCGGATCTCGCCAGAGAAGAAGTGGGCTGTCGCCACCGCTTTCTGTTTCGTGAAGACAAAATTTGTACAGATAATTAGCGAAGACTCAGACTTAGTTAGTTTCTTTGATTTCTTACATCAAAAAAAAGTTTCTTTGATTTCAAGCTCAGTTTAGATTTGGATTTTTACGCATTTTAATAAAATTTTCATCAAAGAAGACAAATGAAAAAGAAATAAAATAAAATGGATTAATTGTGTTCATAAAATAATAGGTCAAAAAATGCTAAAATACAAAATGTAAAAAGATGCCCAAAACCCAACTTTCACATATGAGCTCCATTCACTTGAACTTGGTCTTGTTTTGAAGGAAATTGAATGTATATTAGTTCAAAAGTGAGTAGAATCAAAACAGACACTGGACGGGGAAGATATTGAGGTTTAGTCCGATAATCCTAAAACTAGGGTTTAGGTTTTTGATCCGCTTATTTAGGTCAGTGATTTTTTTGTATTTTTCATTTGTTCTTGTTAAAGATATGTACACAGTGGAGATAGTTTTGAGTCGATTGGAGTTAGCATGAATTAGCTAAAAAACAGGGAAGTTAGGCTACTTACAAGTCAATTTTGGTTGGGATTTTTGACATCTTATTTCGTGCGAAAATAAGTGATAAAATGCAATTCTTATCAAAACATGCATGAATGTAATTATGCAGAATAAATGAAGAAATGCCAATGATTTTTAGGGATTAGAGCTTAATTAATGACTTTTAGAGTGATGAATCTGAGATTCATCAGATGGCACATGGGCTTCGGGGTGCGAGGGCGTCAACGTGAAGGAATGAGGTGGAATGGACATCGTGGGGCGGTGCATAGTAGCGCGCAGGCACGCAGATGAAGGGGCAGAGCAATGCACAAGCGGAGGGACGTGGGGTACCACACACGACCAGGAGGAGACAGCCCCACGTGGTGGCACGACTAGAGGAGGAGGCCACGTGGGCGGTGCAGTGGAGGGAGGTCGCGCGGGCGGCGACGTGCATGCTGGAGGAGGTGTTTGCACGACGGGACGCGTTGGGGGTTGGTGCGCACAGGGGCTGCGGCGTAGAGGGCGCGTGTGCAGTGGAAAGGGGTGTCGTGCACAGTAGAGGCGACGAGCACGTGCGGCTGGAAATGGGTTCCTCTCTCTTTCTCTCAAACAATGGAGATGAGAGAAAGGAAGAATATGATGGTTGTGTTCCCTTAAAGATGATGTAATTTTCTTGTATGTGATCTCCCCTGTCTATTCTATGTTAAAGCACCCCCCACCCCTATTGAATATGTTGTAACCTTCTTCTTATAATTTTCCAAGCCTCGCTTCCCTCCATGCAAGACAAGTGGTTGCTCAAGATTCTTCTTTGTTCCCAAGGAGATTTTTCTTCTTGAAACTCTACAAAGAAAAGATTTATGTGAGACAATGAAAAAGTGAGAAGATAAGATTTCATTTGTATTTGAGAAATACGTAGATATAAATACATATATGTGACATGCATATTTTCCATTAGTTGTAAAGGGCGGTTGGATGGGACATCCAAAATATCTCCATTGGGAATAAGAAGATATTGCTTTTTATTGTGTAAGACTTTAAAAGTATTGTTCTTTCTTTCCATAAAAGAGTGTATGAATGTGGCTATATGGTGGTTTGGAAATAAAAAAAATAAGGGAGGGAATGCAAAATATCTAGGTTGGGTTTTTTACTACATGATATATGAATTCCATATGTATATTTAAATTTGGTCCATAGTAATATTGTTATAATCAATATATAATTTACCTTAGGTATACTTGTCTCAATATCAAAATATAAACTAGTAGAGATAATATCTGATCTTTTATAGATGTTATATGTATTTGTGTATGGAGTATACGTACATCAATTTTATGCATAAATTGTGGTGATATAGTGGCAAAAAGAATAAATTTCTATGTAATTCAAGTAAATATAATGTGACGAATTGATGATTCTTCACACCCCCATACTTAAATCATGCTAGTCCCGAGTAAGATGAAAATGAAAATAAAAAAAAGGGAGGAAGAGAAATGAAGTTAAGGGCTTTCAACAGACACACCCACAAAGTCTTGAGTTTTCAGATCCAAACCACATAAATACACAAACTCCAGTAGAGTCGATCCATGGATTAAAGATTTGTTTGAATTGTTGATTTGACTCGAGTTTTCGACTTTCAATAGTCTTTCAGTTCCAACAAAATCAGGTTTCAGAAAGTTAATCTAGTCAGAACATACCTAATTAACAAGTATTATCTTTTATCTTGAATGGATATAAACAGTGTCATTGGTGTTTTAGCTTTCATGAGTCGAGGGAACGAGACAACAGTACAATCTATCAAGATACCGAATGATTCGCTACGCATATAGTATTAATCCTCACTTGAATTCAGGCATAGTCTCTTTTCATCCAACTATGTCAGCATAAAAATATGGCGTAATTCATATAAAGAATGAGACTTAATTTTGGGGTTTCCGTAGATCGCTTTGGTCCGTCGCTCTCATTTTTTCCTTTTGCAGAGCATAACCCTGGGCCTCTTTTAAAAAATTAGGTAGCATCATGGTCTGCTACCATGGCATGTTGGTGGAGTAGGGTTATTTAGTAGATCTTCTTTCATTACTTTGCTTTGCATATTTTTGCATAATTGGTGGTATTTGGCATTCTTTTGTATTGTGATATGCCTTCTTGTGGAGTTTTTTGCTTTTGGTTTGACATCAAGGTAGTATCAGTTTAATATTGACTTTTGAGACACGATATTGGGCTTATTTGCTGACACACTTAGAATAGAGAGATTATGTTGTTCCTGGGTCAAGTTCCTTCATTGACCGTAGACAAGGTTCAGGCATTGGAACAACCAAGATGACAACTCTTCACCCCAACTAGATTATAACTATATCTTGTAAAATAAACCCAATCAAGCTAAATGGAATGTGCGGTTGCTTAATATCCAATGAAGAGTTTAAGAGTTCTACTAGTTTCTTAGGTGAACTAATTAGATCCAGAAGTTCATTCACTAGTGGAGTTAACAGAGCTTAGAGAATAAAGTCCATATGGACCTGAAGAAGACTTAAAATCCATGCCCGGTGAAATTCTTGATGGAATTAAGTGAGTTAGGGTCAACTCAACCTTAATCCATGTTCTATGCAATGAAGATCCGGTTTCTCAACAAAAATAAGATAAAAATGGGAACGAAGGCATATTTTTGGTGGCTTTTGAAAGAATTTTTTACTAATGTTTTTGGATAAATATTTTGACGAAAATTTTGCAAATTTTTATTTGATTTTTTGTGCATGCAAATGTTTTTGGAAAGCACTTTTCAAGATAAATATGCAATTTTTGAAAAAGTATGGAATTTCGAAAAATATGCAGACACCAATATGCTTATCAGAAACCATATCCTCATGATGAAGACAGTGAATAAGAGGACCAACGTATTGGGTGAGTGGTGTGAAAATTATTTGTTTTCATTTTTGTTTGTTTTTTTGAAGTATAGAGGTATACCCCATACTTATCTAATGCAATGCAGTAAAAATAAACATGTGAGAAATAAAAAGAAAAGATACCTGCGAGGAGAGGTTCACGAGAATGCATGGTTTAACGCCTCAGCTCGGCTGCGTGTACTGTTTACTGTTCTTGTAAAATATACATTTCAACAACAGGCATGGGACCAGAGGGTTCAACAACGAGTTTCAATATTTGACCATTAACTCTGAAAGTGACTTTTATGTTTGGATCATATATTTCTATTGAGCCATTATCAAAAACTTGGGTTACAATGTATGGTCCTTTCCATTTTGATCTCAGCTTTTCTGAAAATAATTTCAATTTTGCATCAGATAACCACACTTTTTTATTCTCCTAGAATATTTTCCTCGAAATATAGACATCATGCCATATCTTGATTTTCTCCTTGTAGATCAAGTTGTTATCATATGCATGTGATCATAATTCTTCCAATTCTGTCAAATCCAATAATCTTCTTTTTCCAGCCTCATCATAATCCAAATGACATTTTTTATCACCCATAGTGTCTTATAGTGGATCTCAACAGGTAAATGACACGATTTTCCATAGAAAACCCTGTTCAGGTTCATTCCTAAGGTGTGCGAAAGGTTGTATAGTAGGTAGGGGTCCACATGGATCAGATAAAATCCGTAATCCGATCCAATCCGGCACTAATAGATTGGATTGGTTTGGTTTTATCATTCTAATGGATTGGATCAGATTGGAATTTTCGAAATCCGTTAAAGTATGGATTGGATCTTTACCAAAATCCGATCCGATCCAATTCGTTAATACGTTAACACACACGTGCAAGTAGATACATATATACATAAATATATACATACAAACTAACATACATACAAACATATATAATATCCATATGCACCTATTTCGAATTCCCTATAAGGTAATAATCAATGTCATTCATGCCATTTTTCCATATCAATCTTGGAAACAAGTCCTCTTTATATCACATTTTCTTCTCTTTTGTAAGGTAAATGTTAAATCTTTAAAATAATAAGGTATGACTATAACTTGTAAAATTATAATCCATGTTCAGTTATTCCCCTCCAGTTCCCCCTCTCTCATTTCACTATAAACCACTAATATCCTCCTAATTCCCTCTCAGTCCATTTCAGTAATGCCTCCTTCCTGCACAATGTTACTCCTTTCCAGACAACGCCACCACAACCCATCTCAAACAACGTAATCCCCTCTCACGTGGTACCATTTGGCCTCAGTATGCTTCCACTCTTCTGATCTTCATTAAAAAAATAAATTTGGGATAGTTGCATGGTACATTTGTGAGATATGTTTAACCTTTTTTCTTATTACATTTTACTTGCTCTAGCTTACAACCTTATTTTTGGCATGAAATTGGATCAATTACACAATCAAATATGTCACATCAACTTAAGAAGAAATAAGCATTATTTCAATTCCTTTCATTTTTAATTTCATATATATTTACATATTTTTACTATAAATATAATCTTACAAATAATTTCCATTTCAATTTCATTTTAATGAGAGGCATGTTGCATAACTGGTGGGTTATATTTAAGTTAGTTTTCTCTTACATACTCAATCGAGAATGAATGTTCTATGGTGCTCATTTTTAATGATATATTATAGAGCTTTGAAGGATGTTCTTATGAGTGGTTGAGTTTTGGCATAACTTAACATTCTAAGTTAATCATGAACTTCATCAATATCCAATCATAAACATCACTTTTTTTATCTAGCTTTTCTATGAATCATTATTTGATAACTTGTATCGTTCTTATTTGAACCATTTGATAGAAATCAATTGAAAAAAAACTAATGTATTATTTATTGAAAAATATAAATATCAAATTCAATATAATCCTTTAGTTTGATTATGTGGTCTTCAACTTTTATAATGAACTAATGGAATTCGTCAACTTTCATTTGCTATGTGAATTTTTTGTTGTTTTCTTTACATCTATGCATATTATCGATTTTTAAGTCATTATTCGAATGTTCAAGGGCTAGTGTGTTGTAAAGTATAAACGTGCGAGAGTAGACTATTGAGTGGAAAAATGCAAATGTAAAAATCCGAACCAATCCGATCCAATCCGTAATCTGATGGATTGGATTGGATTTAGTTATTTGATGGATTGGATTGGATTCAGAAAAACCAAAAGCTATTTAGATTGGATTGGACATGGATTAAGATAAAATTCGAACAAATCCGATCCATGTGCACCCCTAATAGTAGGCCCAAAGAGCAGATGGCAAGTGTTGGGACCAGTCTTTGCAATTGGATCGAATAATCTTCTGGAGTATGATTTTAATCTTTCGGTTTGCTCGGTCATTCCATTAGTTTGTGAGTGGTAGGCAGTCGAGACACAGTGTCAACTCTATTATTTCTAAGTAACTTTTTCACCGATGCATTCAGAAAGTGGATTCCTCCATCACTGATGACTACCTTAAGTAATCCAAATCGAGAAAAGAGGATGGTCAGGAACTTGACAACAGTGGCGCTATCAACAATGCAGGTGGGAATGGCTTCAATCCAACAGGAGACGTAGTCAACGACAAGAAAAATGTGTTGGTAGCCATGTGATGTGGTGAAAGGTCTCATGAAATCTATGCCCCAAGTGTCGAAAATTTCAACTACATGAATTGGTAGGAGGGGCATAATTTTACGATGACTCATTGTGCCATTGGTTTGACAGGCAAGACATACTTGAGCAAAATGATGGGCATCTTTAAATAGCGACAGCTAGTAAAACCCACATTGTAGTACTTTTGTAGTTGTACGCTTCCCCAAGTGGTGTCCTCCACATCCATAAGTATGTAAGTGAGATAGAACACTAGAGACTTCAGATTCAAGAATACGTCTCTATATTAAGTCAGTGCCCTCTTTAAAAAGTAGAGGATCATCCTAATGATAGTATCGGGCTTGGGCTTTGGTTTTAACTTTTTTATGTCTCGGCCAGTCGTTAGGTAATGTGGAAGTGACGAGGAAATTGACGATGTCCGCATACCAAGGAAGTTGAGAGTCAGACATTATACTCTCATCTGGGAAAGCATCAGAAATCGAAACCAAGTTGTTGATCGGTGAGGGAGACGAAGGAAGCCGTGAGAGGTGATCGACAACGACATTCTTTGCTCTGCCTTTGTCTCGAATTTTCAAGTCGAATTCTTGGAGCAATAATACTCACTAATGAGTCTAAGTTTGGAATCTTTGTTTATGAAGATGTACTTTAGAGCAGGGTGGTCTGTGTAAATTATGGTGTGCGATCATACGATGTAAGATCAAAATTTTTGAAAACACCACAACCAACAACTCTTTCTCATTCACAGTATAGTTCCTTTTGGAATCATCCAGGGTCTTGCTGGCATAGTGGATGACATAAGGCTTCCCATCCTTCCTTTGTCCCAAAACTGCCCCAACAACATAATTAGAGGCATCATGCATGATTTAAAATTCAAGGGTCCAATCAGGGGGCTATAATATTGATGCCTTAGTGATGATTTTTCACAGAAGAGTGAAGGACTCAAATGCTTCCTTGGTGAATGTAAAATCGTGGTCCTTTTCAAGTAGTTTGGTGAGTGGGCAGACAAGTTTTGAGAAATCCTTGATAAAGCTCTAGTATAAATCGACGTGACCTAAAAATGACTGAACTCCTTTTATATTAACATGCGAGCGCAGGAGGGTGATGGTGTCAATTTTTAGGTATCAACTTCCATTCCTTTATTTGATACGAGGTGTACTGACACAATCCCTTGTTTGACCATGAAATGTGATTTCTCCCAAGATAAGATTAAGTTCACTTCAATGCATTTTTGCAAGACTTTATCCAAAAATCCAAGTGTTTCCTCAAATGAATCTCCAAAAATTGAAAAATCATCCATAAATACCTCCATAAAATCACGGATTATATCAACAAAGATACACATCATACATCTTTGAAAACTAAATGGGGCATTACTCAATCCGAAACGTGTGCATCGAAAATGCATAAGTCCCAAAAGAATATGTGAAGGTAGTTATCTTGATCTTCCGGTGTTATGTCAACTTAGTTGTAGCCGAAATATCCATCCAAAAAGTAAAAGAATTCTTTTCCAACTAGTCGCTCAATGATTTGATCAATGAATGGTAATGGAAAGTGGTCTTTACATGTAGCCTTATTAAGTCTTATATAATCGACATAGACTCTCCAAGGTGTTGCCACTAGAGTAGGTATGTCCTCTCCTTTTTCATTTTTCACAATTGTTAAACTAGCGTTCTAGGGGACGACCCGGAGAGGATTGATCCAAGGACTATCGACTATTGGATAAATGATGCCGGCACTCGATCACTTTTATTTCATTCTTCACAACCTCTCATGAATTGGATTCATCATCTTTGCATTTCTCAAGAGGGTTTACTGTCTTTTTCCAAGTATATATGGTGTGTGCAGAATGTCGGACTTATTCCTTTTAAATCAATAATTTTCCATCCAATACCTTGAGAATTTCTCTTCAAAACTTCCATGAGTTGCTTTTTTGAGTGTGGTATATGTTGACATTAATGATGATCAGTAGAGTGTGAGCATCATCAAGGAAATTGTATTTCAGATCCTGCGGTAAAGATTTCAGTTCAATAATGGGGGTCAGTGGGGTCAGAGGGGCGGTTTCTTCTTATGTGTTTATCAAGGAAATGGTCTCAAATGGTGGCTCCATCATGGGAATGACGAGAGCTGATGTCATTGCCAATATCCAGTGTATATCGGGCTTCATCCAATTCCAAATTTTCCTGACCAGTAAGAGGGTATGGCGGAGCTTTGAGTGCATAGTTTAGATTGTATGTGGCAATCTGATGATACATGTCCTTATAAGTGGAGCGGGAGGTGTTCAGACTAACCTCCAAGGGTCTTTAGAAAGATGGATAGGGGAAAATAATTTTGTATGTCGAGTATAACATAGTTTCTATCCAACCACAGTCTTCAGTCTTGAAATCAACGAAAGTGGGGATGGCAAGATTAATAGGAATGATCCTGCCATTGATTTTAAATTCTACGCTCCCATCCTCATAATCAAAGCGAGCCTTAGCAGTGGTCAAGAATGGTCGTCCAAGTATGATGGGTGATTCAATCAGTGTATGCATGGATCCATATCCATCATAAGAAAATCAAATGGTAATTGGTGTCCTTGAACAATGACTACTACATCCTCAAGTAGTCCTTTTGGTCTCTTCACAGAACGGTCAACCATGTGTAAAATCACCGAGACAGTTTTCAGTTTCCATAACTCAATCCAGAATAGCAGTAGGGAGGAGGCTAATTGAGGCACCATTATCCAACAGTGTACGCTCGAAGGTCAACTCACCGATTATGCATTTTACTAGAGGTACTCCCATATCTTTCTTATTAGTGGGTAAGAATTAGGAAATGGCATTGGAAGTTGCTCGAGGCAGCACATATTTTTCAATGTCTTCATGATCCTTTTTATTCTTTCCCTTCGATTTCCTCTTCGGTGTGTGTTTTCCTTTAAAAAGCGGGAAAAAGAAGGGACTTGTTCTAGGACTTTTAGGAGTGGAATCTCAACAATAATGTCTGAAAATAATTTCTCCAACTCAGGATCAATGGTGGATGATCGGATATTTTTATTGCAAAGATCTTCAGGAAAATGAATGGTTATGGTCGGGGAGGAAGGAGGAGGGGTAGAGGTCTCAATTGGTTCCTCTTCATTGTCGATGTCCTCTTCATATTCGATTTGATTCTCAATAGCATGTGGTGTGGTATAAGCAGCTGTGGCTTTTCCATTTCAAAGGTTACGACATTGGCGGATTGATTGGAACAGTTTGACATTTTTAACCTCATGTGATTCCTAGGCGACTGTTGTGTGGTCCCTTGAGTTGAATTGTTGGTCTTTTGAGGCATAGTAGAAATCCTTGATTTTAGTTTTGAAACCCATGAGGTGAAGTGAAGGACCCAACATGTGGTGGGATGTGGAAAGATCCAGACGAACTGGCTCTGTTGGTATTGGGGTTGGGCAGAGGTTAAGGTGATAGAGACGGAATGTAAGATCTGATCTCGTTAAATTACCGAGCATACTCAATGTTGGCCAGTTGTTGCGCGTGGTTGGCATGTTGTTGTGCTGCAACGGTTGATGTATCGTTTGAGTTAATGCGTCAAAGTTCGTGGCCGTGGGATGTTGAGTATTGGAGGTCCCGTTAGTTGTTTGGGCTGTGAGTGATTCTGAAAAATGATATTTGTTGTGTTGCCCATTCCACCCAAAATTAGGTTGCTCTCTCCATCATGAATTTTGGGTGTTCGAAAATGATCCTCCTTGATTTCTTTGTACCCAATTTACAGTTTCGGGAGTCAATTCTTGATCAAGAGAGAATGGTAAATGGACAAAGTCCTGAATATTAGGGTTAGACGTAACTTCATAAATGTTGTTTGGGACTTTATTCAGAGCCAAGTTACCTATGGCTTGGGTCATGAGATCTATCTGTTTGGAAAGGATTTCCCATTTATCATGATTTTATTTGGATGAGTCGGTGGTGGAGCTCTCGTGATTGATTATATTGAGAGGTCTCATGTGCCAATTATATTGTTCAATGGAGGAGCTGTTTACAGAATTGTTTGCCATATTCTAAAAAAGGTCCACACAAAGTGTTCGTCGCGACTAATGTAGTTCCCGCCACACGAGCCATCGATAACTCTTTTGAATGATATGTCTATGCCTCATAGAATAATTGAACTAGTTTCCATTTGGGAATTGCATGATGAGGGCATTTACTGGGTAATCCCTTGAAGCGTTCCCATGCTTCGTGAATGGGTTCTTTGTTCCTTTGAGTGAAGGATGATATGGCTTGTCATAAGGCATTTGTCTTTCTTATTTCTTGATGAAGGCCTCTCTTAAGGCGTCCCAAGAGGTGATAGGAGTTCCATAATTTATAAGCCATTGGAGTGCTCTTTCTTTCAGAGGGAAAGTGAAGACCTTCATTTAAACGTATTCCTTTTCTTTTTTAGGGATGCTCATTGTATCACAGGCAGACCGAAAGTCTTGAATGTGTAGGAAAGGGTCTTCATTCTCTTTTCCATAGAATTTCGGTATCAAGGAGATAGATGCATGTTTTATCTCAAAGTCTCCTACCTCGAGTGGAATCTGGACCCAGTGGACTAGATCCTCAGTCGCTGGATTAGAATGTGTGCTGATAGGTGGTGGGCGGTTCAATGGATCAATGGGTTGTCGAACCACGTCATTTTCTTCTCTCAATAATTGCAGTTTCTACAGGACGATGTACATTGGGTTGGGATGGTTTTCTTCACCCATATCCTCTATGTCAGGATCCGGCTTTCTCGCTAGGATGGGATGGGAGGGTTTTTTATCGGTAAAATGGGTCATAATCAAGCGTTTGTTGTAGTATATTTTTCAGAGATCTACGATCGAGCATACACAACTCAAACACAAAACAATTTGTTAATTCACCAACTCCACACAAATTACCGCAGATGCTCTTATCTTTTCAATTTTATAGTTGCACAACAAATGTTATCATGGAATTATTGATCCTAGATCAAGAGGTGTTTGTAGAAGATTGTGAAAAAATGATGTTCTCATCTGGTTGAGGGATCCAGGTGGGTACTCAGATCAATGATCTATATTTCTCGTAAGAAAATATGCCCAACGCATCAAGAAGTTATGATTTCTCTCTACAATCCCACGCGATACCAAGATTTTTTCTCTATCCTAGAATTCTATGTGCACGTGAATATGTGTCAATCACCACCGTGCAATCAGACATGCATTCAAATTTATCCGCTTTCGCTCGGATCACTATGGTGATCTTTCAAGCTTATCTTTTATGTGATCAAAATACGGTTTTGGTGGTCTTTGAATTAGATTATCACAGAGGGAGAAGACCACACAGATGATGCAATCAAGAACTTTTTATAATTTTTTTGATTTAATTCAGAGCATAAATAAATATAGAAAATTAAATCTAAAAATACCTAACTGAAGAGAATGCTCACAGTACCTACACTTCTGACGTTATATCCATAATGTTTTATCCTGTTGATGGTGAGCGACTCGAGAAGGAGGGAGAAATTAACTTACAAAAAATTTCTACTTAAAAAATAGAAGTTCATCATTTTTTTAAGTAGAAAATGCATGAATCTTCATTTTTTTCAGAGTCCAAGTGCCCTAAACAAAAAATGCACGGATTTGAATATTGAAAATAAGTTAAAAATGAAGAAAAAAATGCAATTGTTGCCTAGTCCTCGGCAACAACGCCAACATGCTGATACATTTTTTCACGGGTTGAAATGATGAAATTAAGCAATGTCATTGTGAACCGCGATTTATCGAGATCAAATAAATAATATGTAAATACGAGCATAATGGAGACAAACAAAATGCATATGGCAAGTAGAGGTTCGAATCCACAGAGATCAAGCAAATTTGCAATTTCAATGTGATTTTCTAACTTGATTTGATTCTTAAAGCAAGAAAATGAGAATGTTTTTAGTTTTTATACTAAAGAGCTTAAAAGGAGATGCAACCTATTGTAAATGATTTAAATACTTCCTAATATTTTTGGGAATTTTCTTGCATTTTTCTGAATTTCTATTTTTTTCGTTGTCAAACGAAGATTGAAAGGGCCAAAATGTAAAGATTTTAAAAATTTAAGGACTGAATTGTAAATAGAATAGCTTGAAAAAGAGCAACGAGATACTTGCAATATTTCAAAATAGAATAAAGCAAGTAGACAAATTGCAGTAAATTTAACTTGAAATAAAGTTATCAAAACATTCAATTCAGAAAAGAAATTGCATATAAGATTTAGCTCAGAGAAAAATAAAAAGAAGTAGATGGAGAAAAGGGGGTCTCTTCTCTGCTAGGGGTAGGGCGCAGAGGTGAAGGAGGCAGCAGAGCGGGTGGGCGATGTGCGGTGTGGGCGACGACGTGCACGCGATGACGAGGTGGCATGGGCAGTGGGGTGTTGGAGGGCGTGGAGCACGTGGGAGGTGATGTGCTGGACGACACGGGGGCGCGCATGCAGAGGGATGCGTGGCAGCGTGCACAACCAGGAGGAGGAGGCCCTGCGCAGTGGCGCGATTGGAGGAGGAGGCCGCTTGGGCGGTGCGGTGGAGGGTGGTCATGCGGTTGACGTCACGCATGCTGGAGGAGGCACATGCATGACAAGGCGTGTTGGGGGTTGGTGCGCACAGCGGCTGCGGCACGGAGGGCGCACATGCAGCTGGAAGGGGGTGTTGTGTACAGCAGCGGCGACGCGCACATGCTGCTGGTAATGTTTTCCTCTCTCTTTCTCTCAAACCATGGAGTTGAGAGAATGGAAGAAGATTAAGGTTGTGTTCCCTTGAAGATGATGTATTTTTCTTGTATGTGATCTCCCTTGTCTATTCTTTATGTTGAAGTCCCCCCCATTGAAGGTGGTTTAGCCTTCTTATTATAATCTTCCAAGCCTTGCTTCCTTCCATGCAAGACAAGTGATTGCTCAAGATTCTTCTTTATTCCCAAGGATATTTTACTTCTTCAAACTCTACGAAAAAAATATTTGTGTAAGACAATGAAAAAGAGAAGATATGTTATCATTTGTATTTGAGATATATGTAGATATAAATACATATATATGACCTGTATATTTTCTATTGGTTTTAAAGGGAGGTTGGATGAGACATCCAAAATATCTCCATTGGGAACAAGGAGATATTGGTTTTTATTTTGTAAGACTTTAAAAGTATTGCTCTTTCTTTTCATAAAAGAGCATATGAATGTGGCTATATGGTTTGGAAATAAAAAGAGATGGAGGGAGAGAATGCAAAATATCTAGGTTGGATTTTTTATTACATGATATATGAAGTCCATATGTATATTTAAATTTGTCCCATAGTAATATAGTTATAATCAATATATGATTTACCTTAGGTATACTTGTCTCGATATCAAAAAATAAATTGATAGAGATAATATCTGATCTTTTATAGATGTTATGTGTATTTGTGTATGGAGTGTACCTGCATCAATTTTATGCATAAATTGTGGTGATATAGGGGCAAAAAGAATAACTTTCTATGTAATTCAAGTAAATAAAATGTGACGATTTGATGATTCATCATGATCTTAGCCGAAGTGTTGGACATTGATCTGAATATGATTCAGATGAAATAAGAAGATTAGATCTACGATCTTGATTTAATCAAGCATCTATGAGAGATCCTTGAGATCTGGAATTGAGATGTGATCTCAATATCCAAGTCACTATAAGTGGAACGTGCAATCGCTATGTCATTATCTCCAAGTATCCGCGGAGAAAGTGCGATGTTCTTGAAGAGGTCAAGAATAATTCTATTGTTGAATTATATATCTTAGCATTGAGATATTAATAATTAAATGTGTTTTAATTATCATGAATAATGTGAATACGATTCATATTATTTAAATACATGAGAATGATGATCCAAGACAATTAAATGTGAATTAATTATCAAGGATGTGAATAATGTGGGTAGTACTATCCATATTATTTATATACATATTATAAATGTGATTTATAATATATTAAAGAGAGCTTATTGTAAATGGTATCTTAAAATTAATTATTGATGTGAATTGGACATTGAAAATTAATTGGAAATACAATTTACATTTTATTTTGGATTGTGAATATGATTCACAAGTATTTAATGCCATGATTGCAATATTCACAAAATTATTTTGGAATTATTTTTGTGAATTAATTTACAATAAAAGTTGTTGTAAATATGTATGAAGGATTGGAGGAGCCAACACCATCCATTTAATGGATGGTGGACGTCCACTCTTTGACTTGGTCAGAAGGGCGATCATCCCCTCTTTTTAGGAGGATGAGTGACTTCTACCCTAATCCTTCTATACTAATTAATTTAGTTCAAATCAAATTATGTTCATTATTCAATATATTTAATTTCATCTAAATTAATTATTTTGTGTTTTTACAATGAAATCACGACCATTGATAGAAACACAAATCAATCTCAACCATTGATTTTGAGAGTCCATGGATTGGAATCCATGGACTCCCAAAAAACTATAAAAGAATAGGCAACCCTATCTCTTCTACAACACACAACAATTGAGTAATCTCTCTTTCTCAAACTACACGCCCCATCTCTCACTCATAGTGGTCATCCACCTTATGCCCTAGAGAGAACCGTCGTCGTTGCCACGTTGTCATGTCGTCACTTCGACCGCTTGTGGATCTATGTCTCCTTCGGTGCACCTCACTCGTGAAGAAGACATCGGATCTCATGTGATGAGATCAGGAGACTCAATGCTTGGATCATCAACTCGGAATGCGAGGAGTACACATCTTATCAATGTGCTTGCAAGCGTCTCCTCAGTCGGATCAGACTTGACAAGAGGTTGTTGAAGAGGATTTTGTGAGGGTCTAGAAATCTCACAAGACGAGAGATCCAGTCGATGCGGTGACCGCTCACGAAACCCAACTTCAGACAACAATTAACCCACAATAAATAACCAAGAAATGAAAATAAAGCATGCAGTTAAAATTTATTTTATTTAACTCTACGACAAGATGTGTATAGTATGTAAGTAAGTGTATACTGTCGAACACAGGGAGCAAAAAGGATAGATCGTGCAGGTGAATGCAAAATGTGTGATTGTGATTCTTTATCTATATATTTTTATGTGTTTTTTATTTTTGATTTTTTATTTGATTTTGTTTCATATTTTTATATTTTGTTTTTACTTTTCTATTTTTATAAATTTTTTTTATATTTTTACTTTTTTACATTTCTTTTTTTCTTTTTTAAAATATAATATAGCTATATATAAAGAGTATATATAATATAAGCCAATATAGGTATAAATATAGCCACAAATGTTCAAAATTCAGAAAATAAAATATTTTAGGCTTTTTTAATATTTTTTACTGTTTATGTGATTTTTAGAAAATTTTCTATTTTTTTAAATTTTTAAAATAAAAAATACCCTAAATCAAGGTTTAGGTCGAAATTAAAATGGAGATGAAAAATAGGAATAATACCAAAATTTCTCCAAATTAATTTTAATATAAAGATAATAATTTAGAGAAAATTACAAAATAGAAAACATAATTTTTTGAATTTTGAGGGGTTTATATATTTTTATGAGTGTTTTTGGGGTTTTTCAATTTTCAGAAGTTTTCTTTTTAAAATTTTTATAGATTTTTGGTCTAAAGTTGTAAAATAACTAAATAAATAAGAAAACTATTTTTTTGGATTTTTTTCAAAAAGATCGTATTTTTATGGATTTTATATTGTAGGTAGGGATAAAATATGTTATTTTTATTTTTTTTATAAAATAATTAAAAGGTCCAATATTACAAATAAAAAAGGGTGTAAAAGTATGTGCAATCAGGAGTCGAGTGCTATTTTTTATGATTTTTATTAGTACAATAACTATTTTGAATAAATAAAGGAAATAAAAAGAAACTACAATACTGGTAGGGGTATTTAAGTAATTAAAATTAAGTCCATGCACGAATATGCAATTTCTCCAAAACTTTATAACTTATAATCCAAATTTTCCGACCAAATGACAAATAACTAAACCCGCAAGGGCTTGGTTGCAAATATTACAGATTTTGTCGGCTGACTAAGCAAAGGACTAAATTACAAATAAAAATAATGTGAGGTTCTTTATGCAACTATTGCAAATATAATATATGACAAATGAAAATTTCTAAGCCAAATATTAAATACAAAATACGTTGGTTGTAAGATGCAAAATACCCAAACGCGGCGCGATCGAACGACAGAGCTCGATCCACATGGGACGCGTCACCTCCAGATGAGCCAATGACGCTTCGGCTTCGACGATCACGATTAGATCCTACACGAGGATTCTACGACGTTGGCTCAACATATCTGACGGCTGCTGCACCTCTCCAAGAACGTGGTCCCATCTAAAGGCGGAGGCGACAGGTCGATGAACTGGGAAGAACATCGCCGAGGTGAAGTTCCACCGGTCAGATTTCGCTCCTCCGTCGTGCAAAGTTACTTCAAAATGGCCCACTCACTTCCTGCGAGGGTCCTCTGATGGCTGTAAGTGACAAAAGACTCCGACGATGGTCGGAGTGCTCCCGAGAGGGCGACGGAGCTTTGCAGCTACATGCCCCTCATGAGAAGCACTAAAATTGCACACGCTGGTCCTGTAGTCCTTGTACCTGCACATGAAGAGACTAGGGATGAGGGAAAACCAATTCGTCCCGTTAGAAGGTGAAATGGAAGCATGGGGAGTCAGAGTGGAGGTGCTCCAGCGAGATGGGAGAGTTGGAGCACCCAAAATCCGATCCTGCCGGAATCGGTTTATCTGGAGTGGGGTGAGGTGTAGTAGAATGGAAGGGAAATGATGTGAGGGTGTTAGGTGGCTCAGAGAATGGCGGAGAGCATGGTGGAAGGTTCATCGGAGACCAAGCTCCGACGAACTACGAAGGTGGGTCTTACAACTAAAATATGTAATTTAAAATGAAATAACGATGGGGAATGAAACCTAGAGGCTAAACTAACCTAGAAAAGCAAGAAAGGAACCTAGAGCGGGGTTGATCCATGAGATGTGACCTCACGTCAGCGAGGCAGCGGAGATGGTGGAACTGCCTAGGGCTTCGTCTGAACCAGCTACAAGTGGCTAGAGAGGATGCTGTTACCCTCCTCTATCTAAAGCGTACGAGAGAGGGTCGAAATAAGAGCCAAAAGGGATTAAAAAATGAGAGGAAGTCGAAGGTGGTTTTTGTACAAGGTGGTCAAGACGCTCCATAGAACGAGGAGATGGCAGCGATGCAATGCTCCTCGTCCCAAGGAAAGATCTGGGCGTGTATGTACAATGAACGAGGAGCAACTTTAGTTAAGGGGCCATCCCTAATAGATTAATACATCGATTGGGGGAAAAGGTGAGAAGATGGGTCAAAAACTACTTCTGACAAGGGCTATGTGCAGGTCAGACTGTTGACCCGAGTCAACTGGAGACGCGACCTGGTTGGTCCACGTGGACCAACTAGGAAAACCGGCCTATAAATTCTAAAAAAATTAGTAAATAATTTTATTACTTTTAGGTTATAAAATGAAAAATGTTTATTATTTTATAAAGTATTTTACTACGATTTTTAATTATTTTTAGAGCTTTTTAATTACAAGTTACTTTTTAGGATATAGATATAGGTATATTTATCTATATTTTTTGTGTCTTTTAATTTTATTTTATATTTTTGATTTTATTATTTTATTTCATTATTTTATAAAATTATAAATTATTTTTATATACATAAATATATTTTTACTACATTTTTTGATATAATATTTATACTTAATTAAATAGGAGTATGATATATATAGGTATAAGTATAGGTATTTTACCTATGTATTTTATATAAGTATTTTATTTTAATGTTTTATTTGTATTTTTATTTTAGTTTTAATATGTACATATATTATAAATAATATTTACAAAATTATAAACATATAATTATAGAAATAATAAATAATAAATAAATATAAATATTTTAATTGGGTTTATTGTACAATAAGGATCTAAAACCTAACTTTCACATATTAACTCTAAAAAATATGAAACCACCTTCATTAAGTAGCTTATTAAAAGTTATATACAATTAAATTATTTTAATACATTTTGAGTTTTTATACGAGAGATATGAGTTTGGAAAATTGGGATTTTGGAATGTTATTAAAGAGTGTAACTTTTACATTGCATATTATTTTTTCATGAAATCAATTTTGTATTGTTCTATATTTTTTATTTACAACTTTCATATAGAAAGTTTCTTTATTTGAGGTATAAAAAGTAGAAAATTACATAGGTCCCAAAAATGAATAAAGAATGATTTAATAAATGGGAAATTTATTGAATTATTGGCCCTTATCTCCCCCTACTTTATTCCTTGTCGACCTAATCATCAAGATGCCTAGGTCTCGAGGTTTAGGTCATAAAATATCTTTGATATTTTATTATTTTTCTTTTCTTTTTTTGTTATATGATTTTAGCATTAAAAACAATATTTTGTACAATATTTATACAACAAAGCATGACTGTTAATTTGCATGAATTAAAGGTATTTACATGCTTTTACTAGGGTTTTAAGGACAAAATGATAGAATAAAGGTGATGAAATAACGATTCATCACCCCCCTATACTTGCCTTTGCCAGTCCTTGCAAACACTTGTGCAATAAGTGCAGAAAAGAAAGATAGAGAAAATAAAGAAAGATGGATTAAGTTTAATTTTCAAGCTTGTCTTCACAAAATCAAAGTTTGGAGCTTAAGTCGGACCTTTGGGCTTTTAGTGCGGGCGGAACCTTATCGGGAATCGGATTTGAGGAAAATTCGCCGACTTTAGAAAATCGTGAGGGTTCAAGTCCCTCTATCCCCAATAATTTTTTTATTTCCTAACTATTTTTTCCCAAATGCTATGCAATGAAAAATATTTTTATGATGCGATTTCGGAGTTTTGAACTTTTTATGATTTTTTGAAAAAGATGATGTAAATGCACTTTTTTAGTATTTTCAAAAAGATTTTGCAAATGTTTTTGGTATTTTTAGTTTTGCAAATATTTTTGGGATTTTTAAAAACACAAGATTTTGGATGAAAAATAGGTACACATATTTACACAGGGATGCATATTATATTTATAAGAATTAGGTTTTTATAAATTTACAAGGGGTAAGTGATCATTTCTATAGATATATATAGTTAATAAAGAATTTCGGTTTGATGTATATATTCCTTAAACTTATTTGAAAATGATTTTTCAAACAATTTTGAAAACTATAGTCCAAAATAACTTTTACAAACATTTACCCACATTTGAAAATCATTTTGTAAAGGTTTTTCAAAATGTATATATAGATTTTTCAAAATAATGTTGCAACCATTTTTCAAATGATTTGCAAATCAATTTTCAAACATTTTATTTCATACAAAGAAAATATTTTTTTCAAACAAAATATTTTTACAAAGGTTGAAAAATATTTAACAAAACATTTTCCAAATAATTTTCGAAAGATTTTTCAAAAAGATTTTCAAATTATTTTTCATACATTTTGCAAAAAAATTTGCATGATTTATTAATCAGTATGTACACCAAGAATTTGAGGAATAATCAATATCTTTTTATTAAGTGATTTTAATGAATTTTATAGGATTTTTTATAGTATTTCAGCCATATTTATTATCAAAAATACGAAAGTACGAGTTATGGCTAAAGTATATACGTAGTACCCTATACTTATCTTGAGTTATGTCCTCATAGATCATAGACAAATGAGAAGACTTAACTTGTACTGAGTATAGGAAAGTCTAAATAATAAATGAATGGAGAAATGAATGAACAGATTGCACTCAGATTGTATCCCCCTATACTTAGGGTACGATATCCCTAAGTATAGACAAGAAGAGGAGACAGTGGAGAGGACCAAAGAAGAAAAAACTCAGGGTGCACATCCCCCTATACTTTGGACAAAGCACATCCTATGTGTAGAAGGCTGACAAAATGGAGTGACATCTTTCGGTAGAAAAAGAAAAAATGAAAACGAAAAGAAGAAAAGAAGAAAAGTTAGATGAAGATAGAAGAAGAGAACAATGAGAATGTACACATCACTCCCCCTATACTTAGGGTGAAAGATACCTAAGTATAGGCAACAATAAGAGTGATGAAACAGAATGAAGAATACTCATCTCATCCACCCCATATACTTAGGACAAAGTACGCCCTAAACAAGGCACACATGAGAATGGAGTGGATGAGCAATACAAGAGATGGACGGAGGCAAATGACAATGAATATACAACATTATGGATATATAAAGGTCAAGAAAGTCGAAAGCGAACCTTCTTGCTGGACCGCTGAGGAATAAATCTGACAAGGTGTAGGTCAATATCGGGGTCCTCAGTAGACAAATGCCGATCAGAATCAAACTGAGGAAGATCCTCAGTGGTCCTATGGTGCGAAGGCACAGGCGGATCAGTGGAAGAAGTGTGGCTAGGTTCGGCCTTGGGTGTCTCACAGATGTTAAAGTGAAAAGGGACAAACTCATCATCGGAAGAAGTAAGGTCACGGTCATCCTGTGTGGTCTCTCCAAGGTCAAAACCAAAAGGAATGAACTCATCTGTGGAAGTAGTTGAGTCATGTTCATCCTCTACAGTCTTAACTAGATCATAATTATCATCAAAAGGCCTGAATTCCTTAATAAAAGCAATCAAATTAAATTCAGCCTTAGTCTCATCAATGTCTGCCCTTTGCTCACAAGTATCAATTATACAAATTTTGCGGATGTCATGAATACATCTCCAAGTACCAGAAGAAGGAACTCTGAGGTCCATGCTTTCCGAGTCTTCCTCCTTGGAGAGGAATTCTCGGGTCTCACTAAAATCCAACATACAACAAAAGTCTCTCATCGTCTCATCAAGATCATAGTCCTCGGGATCGACTAAGATAGGTGAAGTCACATCAGATGCAAGTCTCTGGTCGTCAATAGGTGCAATGAAGACCACAACGCTTCTGTCATCAGGATGAAAGAGAATCTCTCCTGATCCATAATTAATGAAGACTCTCACAGAGGCGAGAAAGGGTCTTCCCATGATGATTAGAAAGTGCTCCCTTGTGGAGGTCTCCATGGGCAATACGATAAAATCGACAATATAGCTCATGCCCTGAATCAAAATGAAAGCGTTCTCAAGAATACCCTTCAGTCTCTTTATTGATCTATCAACAAACTGAACAATCATACTAGTCTTCTTTATAGACCCTAAGTGAAGAGACTCTAACAACGAGAAGGGTATGATGCTAATCGAAGCACCGTCGTTAAGGAGAGTGTGATCACATGTGTAGTCAGAAATAGTGCAACTGATGATTGGTGTAGTTATGTTCCTTTTCCTAGAGATTGGACGATGTGTGATGGTGTGGGCAGTAACCATGGTCAAAATATGACGCTCAGATATGCTCCTCCATTTTCTCTTCTTGAGAAGATGCGCAGATAAATGGATCATGGCCTGGCGAAGTGGGACCTGAATGAACTCATGAATGGTGGCCACCACTTCAGGTTCAGTAAACATTTTTTTGATTTTTTTGGAAATCCTCTATACAAGGGAGGAGATCAGAATCATCATATACACAAGGACGACTAAGAGCAGTTTGTACAGTGTTGTCCTCGAGGTTAAAGGCGTGACGGTGTGTGAATGTGTGTGTGGTTAAAGGCTATGGTATGTGGGCCCTCTCCTCACAGTCTGAATCAACCATACGTCTCCCAAAATATTTTTGTGCTTTTCAAATTTTCTCATTTTTTGCATTTTTGGCGTTTGCAAGCTCTCATGATGATCCTCAAGTGAGTCCATATCGTCAGACCGTGAAGCATCGATGTGACTCTTATTTAGGAAAGTGAGTTCGTCAATCCTCTATTGCATATGCTCCATCATCTGGTTTAAGGTCTCAAGTGTGGACTCCATGAAAGGTGACTCTAAAATCTCAGGATCGGGTGAATGGAATGAGGGTGGTGGGTGCGGGCAAAAATCACATTCTGGATCAAGGTAGTCATGCAAAAGTGGATTGTCGAAATGGGAAGGTGACGGTGGTGGAAATGATGGTAAAAATCAAATTTTGATTGCTGAAACATTGGGTTAGGTGCAATTGTACAAAAGTCAGGAGCAAAGTCCTCCTAGAAAAATGGAGGTGGGCTGACTAGAGTGTACGAGGGATCCGCAAAGTCTCGAAATAAAAGGAAAATAATCGAGAGAGCACGACAGTCAAGTCAAGATAAGTGAAGAAAAAGGCATAACTACGCAGAGGCGATCTATTAAGTACACAAGTAATCACAATCAAACTCACACAAAATAAACCCCTCAATTCACATACTTAACTTGGTGAAGACCATGAAAGTTCGGTCTTTTTATCTTGTCTATTTAGAGTTAGGTGAAAAGTCAAAAATTTTACGAACACTTAGGAAGGCTGATAGGATTTGGGCACTACTCCTTAGTGTATACGTGAACAATTTAAAATGAAGACAATGAAGGGATTACTCATACCAAGACAAATATTTTTCTTTTTAATCTTTTTTAGGGTCAAGTAATATTAGTACTCATAATTTTATTATTATCACTTTTTTGTATTTTTAATAAGAATGCATGCGCCTATCGAGGAGTCAATTCTTTTAGCACCCTCGGTGGTCAAAATCAGAGGGAGAGTCAGAAAAGTAATGTAAGGTGAAAATGATGATGTATGCTAAAGATAAATGCTCACCTTGCCTCCAGCATTCTACATACAAGGATTCTAAGCAGAACTGTATGCAAATGCAGCTGATGAAATCGTCCTAGATGAGAAATTTCTATTATCATGAACCACAATATGCTAAACACCTTGAATAGAACCTAAGGGTCCGGTCTTTGAGGCTCCTCGGTGCCCACCACAGTAGGTCCTGCAAGCGCTGTATGGAGGACTCTCGCATCGCACAGTTTTGAGACTAAGTGAAAGCAATTAATATTTGAATAGATACAAACATAGACTATAGGCACATGTAATGTTAATCAAGTGTTTGGACCTAATACTATCGGCAAGCAGTCCTACAACTAGGGCTCAATCACACAAAATAAGCGAAAGTAAAATCGGAAAACAAATGGAAAAAGGTGATAAAAGGGGGCAAAACCGACGAGGCCCCCAAGGGAACAATCCCTCGGGCACTAGACCACGTGAAGTGTGAAGTAGTATCCTGAGAGTCCTGTATATTACAAATTAAGTGTCTCTCTCTCACTTGAATTTACAAAATGAAATGAAATAAAATATGCAAAGTGAAGCTCTTTCTCAAAAATCTTCTAAGTATCCTTTGATACTCTCTCCTGCCAGCTAGGGTAGAATAACCGACTCCACTTCCCAGGGCCGCATAGGATCACCTAGGCGATCCTCCTCGATTCGCGGTCCCTCACACAAAGTCAACAAAGAAGATATGATTAGATAGATCAACAATGATATCAAATAGATAAGAAAATAAATAAAGAAAAAGAGTATAGACAAATAAATCACAATCAATCAAAGGTCAATCTATGCGCAGTTGCTCTCCGACAACGACGCCATTTGTTGAAGAGGATTTTACGAGGGTCTAGACATCTCACAAGGCGAGAGATACAGTTGATGCGATGACCGCTCACGAAACCCAACTTTAGACAATATTTAACCCATAATAAATAATCAAGAAATGAAAATAAAGTGCCGAGTTAAAATTTATTTTATTTAACTCTATAACAAGATGTGTATAGTGTGCAAGTATGTGTAGATGTCGAATACATGGAGCAAAAAGGATAGATCGTGCAGGTGAATGCAAAATGTGTGATTGTGATTCTTTATCTATATGTTTTTATGTGGGTTTTTTATATGTTTATTTTTTATTTTATTTTTGTTTTATAATTTTATATTTTGTTTTTTATTTTCTGTTTTTATATTTTCTTCTTATGTTTTTAATTTTTATATTTTCTTTTTTCTGTTCAAAAAATATACTATAGCTATATATAAAGTATATATACAATGTAAACCAATATAGATATAAATATGACAAAAAAATTTTAAAATTTCAAAAAATAAAACTTTTTTGGGGTTTTAATATTTTTATTATTGTTATGATTTTTCAAATTTTTTTGCTAATTTTTATATATTTTTAAATTAAAAATACCCTAAACCAGAATTTAATTAATATACTGAAATTAAAATGGGGATGAAAAATATCAAATAGTAAAAAAATTTTCTAAATTAATTTTTATATAAAGATAAAAATTTAAAGAAAATTACAAAATAGAAAATATAAATTTTGATTTTTTTGGAGTTTTATGTATTTTTATGAGTGTTTTTGGGGTTTTTAATTTTTAGGAGTTTTTGTTTGTAATTTTTATGGATTTTTTATTTGGAGTTGTAAAATAACTAAATAAATAAGAAAACTATTTTTTTGGAATTTATCGAAAAGATCTTATATTTTTTAAGGATTTTATACTGTAGACAGGGACAAAATAGGCTATTTTTTATAAAAATAATTAAAAGGTCCAAATTGCAAAATAAAATAAGGACATAAAAGTGTATGCAATCAGGAGTCGACAACTATTTTTTGGGATTTTGCAAAGCACAATAAATACTTTAAATAAATAAAGGAAACAAAAATAAACTAAAATACTAGCAAGGGTATTTAAGTAATTAAAATTAAGTCCATGAGTGAATATGCAATTTCTCAAAAGCATTATAACTTATAATCCAATATTTCCAACCAAATGACAAATAACAAAACCCGCAAGGGTTTGGTTGCAAATATTATAGATATTTTGGCTGACTAAGCAAATGACTAAACTACAAATAAAAATAATATGAGGTTCTTTATGCAAATATTGCAAAATATAATATAAGGCAAATGAAAGTTTCTAAGCCAAATATTAAATGCAGAAATGCATTGGGTGTAAGACGTAAAATACACAGATGCGGCGTGATCGAAGACGGAGCTTGATCCACGTGTCACGCGTCGCCCCCAGATGAGCCGATGACGCTTCGACTTCAACGATAACGATTAGATCCTGCATGAGTATCCTACGATGCTGGCTCAACAGATCTGACGGCTGCTGCACCTCTCTAGGAACAGGTGCCCATCTAACGGTAGGAGCGGCAGGTCGATGAGTGGGAAGAACACCGCCGAGGCGAAATTCCACCGGTTAGATCACGCTCCTCCATCATGCAAAGCTTCTCCAAAGTGGCTCACTCACTGCCTACGAGGGTCCTCTGATGGCTGGAAGTCACAAAAGACTCCGACAATGGCTGGAGTGCTCCCGAGAGGGCGACAAAGCTTTGCAGCTACAAGACACTCAGACGAACCACCAAAATCACTCCAGCTAGTCATGTAGTCCTTGTACCTGCACATGAAGAAACTGGGGATGAGGGTAAACTACCTCGTCCCGTCAGAAGATGAAATAAAAGCGTGGGGAGTCGGAGTGGAGGCGCTTCGGTGAGATGGGGAGTTGGAGCACCCAAAATCCGATCTTGCTAGGATCAGTTTATCTAGAGCGGGGTGAGGTGTAGTAGAATTGAAGGGAAATGATGTGAGGGTGGTAGGCGGGTGATGAATCCACATTTCATCATCTTTATTCTATCATTTTGGCACCAAAAACCCTAGCAAATGCCCGTAAATAGCCTTAAATCAAGCATCTTAGCATTCATGCATATGCATCTAAACAGTGTGTAAATTACTGTAATTAAGGCCAAAATTATAGAATAAATAAAGAAAAGAAAAAGAATAAAATATTGTAAATATTTTATGACCCAAAACCCCCGAGACCTAGGCATCTTGATGAATAGGTCGACAAGGAATAAAGTAGGGGGAGATAAGGCCAGAAACACAGTCAAAACACCTATACTCTTTATTCATTCTTTATTCATTTTGGGACCTATTTTTGGTTCCACTTTTTGTACATCAAATAAAGAAACTTTGTACATGAAAGTTGTAGATAATTTTATAAAGAAAAATACAAAATTGATTTCACAGAAAAATAATGTACAGATAAAAAGTTATGGTCTGAATAAAAATCCAGAATGCCAACTTCCCAGACCCGTATCTGACAAACGACAACTCCAAATGCAGCGTACTCACCTTTAATTGTATATAGAAGAAAATAATCTATCCAATGGCGGTGGTTTCGCATTTGGCGGAGCTACGGTTTGAAAGTTGAGTTTTGGACCCTCATTGTATACTTATACTGAATAAAATATTCAATTTATTCTTTATTCATTATTTATTCATTTTTATATTTTTATAATGTTGTAAATATTACTTATAATAATTATGTGTATTAAAATCAGAACAAAAACATCATTAAAATACAAATTAAAATACTTGTATATATTCAATACATAGGTACAATACCTATACTTATACCTGTATAGAATACACTTATATTTTATTAAGTATACAAAACATCTCAGAAAAGTAAAATAAAAATATAATTATGTATATAAAAGTATGTTATAATTTTACAAAATCATAAATAAAAATAATAAGATTAAAGATACATAAAATAAAATAAAATACTAAAACACATAGGTATTATACCTATATAGGGTTAAAAAGGCAACTTGTAAAAATAAAAGTCATAAAAATAAATAAAAATCAGAATAAAATATTACATAAAATTTTGAACATTTTTTATTTTATAACTTTTATTTAATTCAGCCTTTTTCTATTTTTAAATGAATTATTAAAACATTTCAGCAGGGTTTTTCCTGGTTGGTCCACGTGGACCAACCAGGGGGCGGTCCTTGTTGACTCTGGTCAACTGCCTGCCCTTCACCCATGTGCGCCTGTCAGAAGTGCGTTTTGACCCCATCTTCTCCATTTTTTCGAGGCAAGAGCTTTCACCCTTTCGATTCGATTTCTTCTGAGATCCTCTTCCTCGTTCATCCCTCTTGCCCGCCAGATGATTGCATCGGGCTGTGCATCAATGGGGTGCTCCAGGCCCCTCGATCTTTCCACCCATTCGTCAACCCCTTAAAACTTCGCCCTTGACCTAATTTGAAAATCGAACCGCATTTCATCCAGTTTTCCCCCCTCTTTGGAGTCGCTCAGCAAGGTGGAGGTGACAGCTCCAAGTTGCACCTTCGAAGAGGCGGAGTTGAGCAAGCTGGGCGTGTTCCACCATCACCTCTGGCGGTCAACCCCGTGAGGTATTCTCCCTCTGGCCATTGGCCATCGAGGCTGCCATTCATCCCATTTTCCTCCCCATTTTATTCCTGTTAGTTCTAGGGTTATTTCCCCCATCTTTCTGAGTCTAATCGATCACTCCATAGTCTAATCGATCACCTCGCCGGAGCGCAACTCCGGCGAGTCCCTATCACACCTCCCCGTTCATCTCGAGAGCCACCCGAGGTCGAGGCATTTTGCCCTCGACCTCTCCAACGTTTTGGTGCAGGTATTGAAGTACATCGAAGCTCCTGGAGCTATTTTGCCCTCTCGCCGGAGCACCTGGAGCCTCGCAGCTCCGCCACCTCCGTGCGAGAGCACCGGCGTCCGCCGGTGGATTTTGAAGCCTCCAGACGTCAGCCGACACCTGCAGGAGCATCCTCGGCTACCTTGCAAGCTCCAGCGTCGCCGTGGTCGGCCGGAGGAGCTCGGAGAAGTTCGCCAGACCGGAGATCCTCCGTGTTCTTCCATCGACCTCCGGGACCGTCGGATCAACGAGGAGCGTCCAGATCGTGCTGCAGCCGTTAGATCTCCCCACGTGCCTACCGTCCGATCGTCAAAGGAGATCTAATCTCGGCCGCACGAGCCCAAGCGTCGGCCGCTCAGGACACGCCACGTGGATAAGTGGTTCGCATCCAGCCGTTGGAGCGCATCTCGTCGCCCAGCCGTTGGATGCGTGCCACGCGTCATCACCAGGGCGCCGCGTCGAGGGTATTTTGCACCATCACCCTCGCCATTTTTGTATTTAATATTTAGTCTTTAAACTTTTGTCTGTAGCGTAGATATTTTGTAATATTTGCAAAGAGACCCACCGTACTTTATTTATTTACGTTTAGGTCCCTCGCCACGTCACCTCACGTGACCAGTTCACGTGAGGTGTGGGCATTTTGCAGAGGAACCCCTGTACTTTTGGGTATTTCTTTTTGGTCCTGAAATTTTGGTATTAAGTGTAAAAGTTTAGGTTATTTTGCAACTAAGCCCCCAGGGTTTTGTGATATTACGTTCAAGCCCTCACCAGGCGCGTGCAAGTCACGCGCCCTGGTAGGAAATTTTCAGACAAGCCCAGGCGGCTTTTGTAATTGCTTTTTGGTTCCAAAAATGGAATATATAGTGTAATATTTTGTGGAAAATTGCATGTTTGCCCCTGGAAGTTTTGAATATTGCTTATACACCCCTGCCAGGCCTGTTTAATTTTTGCTTGCTTGTTGTAATTATTTGGAATATCATTTCAAGCCCAAAAATTCCACAAAAATAGACTTAAGTTTCTGGATATGTGTACTTTCACGCCACCTATTTAGTTTTTGATTTTATTTTATTTTCATATTTATTAAAAATCAAAAACAGCCTTTTTGTGTACTGTCTACCTTAGAAAA